>BROG01000352.1:570000-717500 GCA_030159075.1 Atrina japonica
AGTTAAACTAGGTTTGCATCAAGAAAAACTAGGTTTAAATCATTATTGCGATTTTGGCACAGTTAAACTTAGTTTTTCTCAGTTAAGCTTAGTGTCTCTGCAGTTAATGTTGGTTACTAAGAAAAACTAGATTTAAATGGAAAAAAGTAAAAATGAAGAAGTACCAATTGATAATCGAAACTCAAGTGCATAAGCAAATGGTCTCAACATAAAGAACAATTACAAATCCCAAACGGGATAGGACCAGGTGTCCGGAAGGAATCAGCGTCTTCTGCTGGCATGCCACACCCGTCGCAAAATGTTCCATGGAAACCTTTCTAGTTCAATGAAAAGTCAGATATTTAAAAAGGTCACGTTTTGTAGAAAGGTCAAGTTTGGAAAACTAGATTTCACGCAGAAAATCTAGGTTTAACTGATAAAGCACGCCGAAATTACAGTAATGAGTTTATCTTATATTTTCTCTAGATAAGCCAAGTATTTCTCAGTTAAATATGGTGTTTTATCCATTTTAAGTAGGTTACAAGTTCAACCTATTTTTTCTCCAGTTAATCCTAGTTTTTGTTTTCTGTGAGCTAAACTCATATTATCTGGAGAAAAAATAGCTTTAACTGAGAGTAAATATTGATTAACTGCGCCAAATTTAGATTTATATTTAATTTCTCGAGAAAAAACTAAGTTTATCTCATTTTGTGGCTTTGACGCAGTTAAGCTGAGATTTTCTCAGTTAAACCTAGTTTTTGTACAGTCAAAGTGGGTTAATGGGTAAACCTAGGTTTAACTGAGAAAACCTAGGTTTAACTGAGAAAAACTATATTTAACTCATAAATACCAAACATACAAATTTCCTTTTATTGTAAACGGTGACCAATCAAACTAAGAAATAATTATGTTCGTACTAGGACATTGAGTCTTATGGGATAATGCTCTAAAGCAAAGTTCGAAACTCTCTTAACATTGGAAACGTCACTTAGGAAATTTCATGGTCGATCCTGGATCTTGTTAAACAATATGAAGTCCCCATTTGAAAGATGTTAGACAGTTCTCTGCAACATGAACATATGCAGTATATCCCTTTAGCCTATAAGATCCAAAGCTTACTGAAGACCTTTTTTCGAGCTTGACCTTTTCGAGTTTCTATGAAACATTTGCGATGAGTGTAGCATGCTAAAAGAACTGCTGGCTTCTTCTGGACACCTGGTCTCATCTAATTTGATGTATTCAAATGGGTTTGGGATTTTGAATATCCAATGGTACTTCTTTATTTTAATATCACAATTTTTGTTTATGTGTACATAAAGACCTCAGATGGCTGTAATAATTATAATTGTAAGTCTAAAATGTTTGAGCAATCCCTTCCACGTCAGTAGGAATAACAGCTGATCAATTTTTGAATTTAAGTAAAACTCTAGGTCTAATAATATTACAATAAGGCATAATATGATTGTTTTGTGTGCCTATCAGTGACATTTTATGGAATATAGAATATACCAAACGTCACAAAATACACTCTTATTTCCAAAATTTGCCCACCTTCGACGTTAACGATTATTGATAACATAACGGTTCCTTAACGTGTCGAGTCGATATATAAAAAAAAAGAATCTTGGAATTAACATTCTGTCGACAGACCATACATATAAAGTTATTAAAATATAAAAACCTCAGATACCAAAGTGTAAATCAATAGAATGTCCAGGATATAGATACAAATCCGATAAAAAATGGAAAAACACGGACCTCTAGAAACCAAGAGGTTAAAAAGTTATTCTAATTCATTATATTGTCATGCTTTTGTATGCTAGAATCACTGGAAATAAAAATAAAATCTGATAGTATTGCCATTGAAATCAATTGAATAAAGAATGTGCCTTGTCTGAGACATATAGTAGCAGTTGCAATCTTCTGTGGCAACTGGTCCCACCTCTCAATATCCAGATAACTGTGTTTGTCCAGTGGTAAAAAAAATAGCATTCTGCCTTATGAACCTGTCTGTGATTTATTCTTTGGAACCTGTATTTTTTAAATCTTACCTTATTAAAATGCCTGTATTCTAAACAAACAGGTTGCACTCATAATCCGGCGTGATACCCCTAAACAAATCCCTAATGTATAGTGCTAAAAAAGAAGTACGTCGTTCATCAAATTTGCTGATATATGAATTATGTACGCCACATCAAATATTCTATGTATTGGCAGTAGTAGAAGCATGTGTTTACATATGCCTGATTATACGTTGGGTGATTTTTCTATATAGTAAATTATTAATTCTGTTGGTCTCATATGGAATTTTAAGTAAATTAGAATGAAACTTTAGCTGAATCCATTATTGATCAATGAAGTATAATGCAGTACCAATTGATATTCGGAACTCATTAGACATAAACAAATAAACAATGCGATTCACAATAGGGATGGTACCTGGTGTCCGAGAGGGTTAGGAATTATAATGATGGCAATAAATCTAAAGTGGCTTTATCATCCTCGGACTAGAAGGTTTGCTGTCCGTTGGAATGTGATTTCGGACTCGCTGTGGGTGTGACCGGTCAACAGGGGATGCTTACTCCTCCATGACACCTGATCCTATCTATGTGTTACCAGATGTTTGTGTTTGTCCAATGTCACCATATTTGTATATTGTTTCCTGGACATCCAGTCGATTTATAATATGTATATATGGTTCTATATCTATGCTTTCAAAAAATAAAATGGACCCGATATTATACTACTATAGAGCATATAGTAAAAATCAAATTCATTTACTATGAAAACAGGAAAGATACATTTGTGGTAGGATGAAAGTTATCACAACAAATTGGTTATGGCACGTTATATTCTTGTGTATCATTAAAGTGGTAACACAAAGTGGGCGAACAAACGATACTAACAGAAACATCGTTTTGAGTGTCAGTTTCAAAAGCACAACGTCTTTATACAACAGCTGTTACCTATGTTTATGTTTACATAAACAGAAAAAAAAAACAGAAAGAAAACTTAACTACATTGTTTGTTTTCACCCTTTTCCGTTGTTTTGTTCCGGTTTTATTTTTGAACATATAAATCTTATCTGTTTATTCTTAGCAAAAGAAAAAGCAGATAAACATCTCAGAGACAATATACAAATCTGGTGATTACTGGTGATACACTGGTCAGAGAAGGAACCAAGTGACATGCAGGAGTTAGCATTTCCTGTCGAGCGGCCACAGCTGTCGAGAGTCCACAGACAAATTCAATCAAATACATGTTAGTTATAGATCGACTTTACAACAGGAAAGACTACTAAAATGTATCTCACATGTACTTCAACATGTCTATCTGTAAAACATATGAATTGCAAACATTGTCATTATACCGACTTTAAAACTTGTGATTTCCCATATCATTGTGTTAGCAACTTATCAGTAAGTGGTGTGCCACTGTATGTGAAATTATCATATGTTGTAGCTCTGAGATATCGGATCAACATCATAAGTACCATACGCATGGGAAAATGGATATAAAGTACATAAGTGTTGAATGTTGACGACTACGACGACGACGATGATGATGATATTGATGATGACGATGGCGACGACGATGATGACTGTTGCATGGTGTTTTCCGTTACAAGAACTCCAAAGGCCTACAGGAATGCAAATTCCTTACATAATCAACTATAGCTGTCATCTCAACTTTTGAACCAATTTAATTAAATAAAAAATAATAATGTTTTTGAAACATCCCCAGTGTTGTACTTCCATTGGTAGCCTTATTCGTTTACTTTTCTGAATAGAAACAAACCCCGACAACCGATATAAAGGGGGAGTTTGCTAAATCAGTCGTCATTGTCTAACTACTGTCGAAAAGAACAAACAAGTGAAGTAATGAAGTTTGAGTATAACTCACCTGCATGTCGAAAATAAATATTGATATCAGCAAAGTTCATTTACTCTATCTCGACATTTTGCCGGCCAATATACAGTTCACAAGCATGTAATTAATCGGTTTATACATGAGAATATAAAAAATAATTCCAAATTCTCCATGAGAAAATCGTAAAATTATAAACAAACGGGAGCGCAGACCATCTGTTTTGATATGAATTAAATAACGAATCAAAGACATGTCAGACCAAGGTCAACTCAGAGATATATAATCGAACACTCGGATCGTTTTACAGGACCCACTGAGCATTCATTTCGAATAATTTTATAGAATGTTTCACAGCTATATCGCTGATAACGTTTATTTGATGTCATCTTTGTAAAACTATGAGAAGGCGTACCTTGTCTTTAGTCAAATGTTGCGCGACCCGACTGCTCTAATTACCCAGTTCACCAAAATATGAGATGCTGTGTAAACAAAAAAACGGGAGGGTGCAGATTACTGGTAGGATTTTATCTATGATTGCGTTCAAAGTGACTATTATTTTACGGATACTAAAATAATGAATTTAAAAATGATTATAAAATCTATTTATCACGTATCTTTATTGGAGTCTTTTATATAAAAATTAATGCGGAATGTTTATGATTTGAGTACTGTGTATGTTTTGATCACATGTCATCTGTCCATTGTTTCGCTTTGGGAGTACAGGTGTGAAATAACGGTCGTTTTATGGACTTGCCTTTTATAGCTGAACTGCGAGTCGATTTCTATTAATAACATTTAACAAAAATGTCTGCCTGTAGAATAATAAATCGGGGATGTTTCAAAAGCATTTTAATTTTTTTTCGAATTCAAAACTTGTTTAAAAGTTACAATGACAGCTTTAACTTCGAGCCGGAGGAGAGATATTTTGTGATGAAATCTGCAATTTTGTAACCACTCGACACGTTCTGAACTTGACACTTATTGTAATATCACTGACACCTCTCTCTCTCTCTCTCTCTCTCTCTCTCTCTCTCTCTCTCTCTCTCTCTCTCTCTCTCTCTCTCTCTCTCTCTCTCTCTCTCTCTCTCTCTCTCTCTGATAGAGTATTAAGAACATGCTAACTCGCTGCAAAGTAAACAAATACATTTTATCATACACTTATTCAAATGGACTAATTGTTAAAAATCAAATAGGATCGGCAAAATAATACACGTTCGTCCCTTTCAGCGAAATAGTAAACTTGATTTGTTTAACAATAAATAACAAGCATGTTTTACAACTTGTATTATTGCCTCTTCCTGGCAGTGATGATGGCGGGAGGGGTGATTTCTGTGGGATGAAACCGGAGAAAATCCACGTGTTAGAGATAGCAACCACCATGTCTCGCATACTTCACTGTGCAATTCTCTGTTCGAATATAGCTCATGTGATTATGACACAGATGCGGTAATCACAGCAATATCTTTAAAATGATACAAATGTTCAGTATTTGTGCGAACTAATATATTTCTTCAAATTGTTTAAACTGTCTGACGGTATTGCTAGGGAAATACTATATTTAGAAACAAAATGGAATAATTATTACTGAAAAATAAAACAATTACTGACAACAAGAGAAATTAAGATGAACAATTTACGACACATAATATATTATACAACAAGAAAAAGACCAACTTATTCAACTGAAATACCAAAGCTTCATGACATGGATGTAGTTCTAATTTGTTTCCTGTCTTTTGGTGTAAACATACAAAATAATTTCTGAAGTTTTTATATACTTCAACTATTCAATATATGAATCACGTGATAAATCGTTGACAATCCATTGGATTACGTCACTGTTACTATGACGTGACAGTGTCCAGTGCCGAGAACTATTGTGACAATTGCCAGGTACTATAATGTAATGTTTCGTGAAGTTATTGTCCGTAGACAGAAAATAATCTTCATGTACTACATGCAGAGGGCGACAGAGAACAAAAAAAATATGAAAGTATATGAGATTGTATCTCATGTAATAATGCACTAAGCCCATCGATACCATTTTAGCTTGGTTCAATGCTCCAATAGTGCTGCTTTTGACAGCAGAAGCAACATAGGAGCATGGTACCCACTTAAACTGGTTTTAAACTAAGTCTTGCTATTACTATATATTAACATTTGTTTTACTCGAAAGTAGACTTTCTTTCCTTAAGCTAAACGCGTGACGAAGGATCGATACGCATGTATAATTATGTGAATCAGAAATATTGTCAGACCCTATGCAAGTCGAGTGCTTTCTCATAAGACCACGCCAGCCACTTTACATTTTGATGTAATCCATCACCACATAGGCCATCCTGGGCCACACACGTTTCAATTTAAATGTTATTAATATATAGATAAATATTTGATATCTGTGTATTGTGAATCCAGCAAACCATTATTTGCTTGACGGACCATGAAGACACTTTCAATACACTGAAATCTGATTCGAGATTTGTCCCTTAATTTGATTGTTAATCAATACTATTTTATGAATGATTGTACAGAAAAACTAAAATGAACTACAACACACTCTCGATGAGGGAACTTCTTAATAATCCATTAATGTCAAGCACACATGTCGCTCACTGCAGTACATAAACTGTTTCTGTTTATGGGAGTTGATGATTTCCAAAATATGCAAAATAGGCTAATGACGCTAACGGAAATTTACAGAAGGACACAAATTATGAAATTTTGATAGTTAAAAGAAATAAAATCTAAAACAAATTATTTCCTGGTATAGTGTAGGGAATTAAAAACCAAGCAATACGACAACATGATGATTTTCGCTTTTGTATTGCAAAATATCCATCATTTATGTAAGAAAATCTCTTTTTTTCTCTTGTAAATGGTGTTTATATCTCCCAGATGATCCTATATGTCAGGGCGCGTTCAACATATGACCATTTCCAACACCGAAACAAACTACTTCCGGATTCTACCCGTTTCATAGTCCAGACATTGACAAACAGTTGATATCAGAAAAAATGGACATAGACAAAATGCTGTCAGAGTTTATATATAAGAAAACATCAGACGAACGATTGAAATTATTATTAACAATTGTTATTAAAACTAAAACCAATTTTAGTTTTACATAATCAACTTTATGTACTTTAGTTCGAGCTGAGAGATATAATGTGATGGAATCTGTAATTCTGTGACCATTGGACACCTTCTGAAATTGACAATTATTGTAATATCACTGAAATCTCTCTCTCTGATAGAATATTAAGAACATATGCTGTGAAGTAAACAAACACACCTATTTAGAAGCGGCAAAAACCTACATGTTTTTCTCTTTCAGCAAAACAATTAAACTTTATTTGTTAAACAATAAATAACAAACACGTTTTACAACTTGTAATATTGTTTCTTGCTGGCAGTGATATTGGCGGGAGGGGTGATGTCTGAGGGATGAAACCAGAGAAAACCTACGTGTTAGAGCTGGCAACAACTATGTCTCATACACTCCCCCCTGTCCAATCCTAGGTTCGGACATTGGTCGCGTTGTTGTGACGCAAGAACGCTTAAGACAGCAATGTCTTTGAAATGGCCAATACAAATATTCCGTATTTGGTGCAAACTCAAATATGTTTCAGTCTTCAGCTTATTCAAACTGTCTGATGGTATTTCTAGGAAACACCTAAATAGGACGAAGCAACACGAGAGCATGGTACCCACTTAAACTGATAATGGCGGTTGAACAGTCATTGCGTTATTTCCATACCTCCTATTACTATTTATTTATGTATATTTGTTTTATTCGAAAGTACGTCGACTTTCGTTCCTTAGGCTAAACGCATGTCGAAGGATCAATGTGCATGTGAATCAGAAATATCCTCAGGCCCTATGCAATTCGAGTGTTTTCTCACGAGACCACGCCAGCCACTTTATATTTTGATGTAATCCATCACAACATAGGCCATCCTGGGCCACACACATGTTTTACTTTAATTGTTATTAATACATAGACAGATATTGTTTATCTCTGCAAACCATTATTTGTTTGACGGACCATGAAGACAACTTCAATACACTGAAATCTGATACAAGATTTGTCTGTTATCAGTTTGTAGTTTCAAATTGAAAATTAGTGATCTTTGATTGTTTACTTTCATTGATGTGATCGATCAAAGTTTTCTTTTGAAATAGATCTTTGAAAATTAAATTGGACTCAAAGTGAATCAATGATGTTTTATGAATGATTGTACAGAAAATTACAATCAATTACTACGCACTCTCGATGAAGATACTCCTTGAATATCCATTAATGTCACGTACACATGTCGCCCTCTGCAGTGCATAAAATATTTCTGTTTATGGGAGTAGATATTTATATCTCTCAGATGGTCCGATATGCCAAATCGTGTTCAACATATGAACATTTCATATACAATGGCAATCTGCTTACTGATATATTGATGTCAAAAGGATTCCGTTTGATGTCAACATTTTGCAACTTTAACGTGTACAGTATTACATAGTGTGAATATTTTAACGAAATATCGAGTGCAAAACAAATGCGTAAGACGATCGTTTCTGTTAATAAGAGTTCATCAGTTGAGCTCAAATTTAATACAGATATATAAAGGAAAAGTGGTATCATAAAGGCCGAACTATAAATGTAAATATGTTGCCAAAATCGTTTAAATGTACCAATTTGGAAAAAAATTGATAAAGTTTGGAATTTAAAAGGTGGTGTAGTTAGATATATCGATGAAAAATTTGTCAAACAAATGCCAATATAAAATATTACAGCAAAGGCAAAACCGAATGAAGCAAACAAACTTCATATTTGGGCATATTACGTACTAAAGAACAGACGGGAAATTGTCAATCAGGTTTTACGAAAAAACAAACAAACGACGATTTCGCCTTTCCTGGCGTCAATTTTCAACATGTTAGTAGCAATATCCCGCTACCACCTGCATACAGTGTTTATATCTCGCAGTTATTTCAATATGTGAGGGCGTGTTCAACATATGAACATTTGATATACAAAGGCAAACTTTTGTATAATAAGTTGTCACAAGGATATTGGAAATCGCTCTACTTGTCAATATTCCACAAAGTACGAGGATTTATTACACACATTTTATTTGAATAAGACTGTAGACAGATGGGATGGCGTTCGCCAGGTCGGACACGTTGGTTTTCTCCGGGTACTGATCCCGTTTCCTCCCACAGCAAGCACCCCCATAACGCCAACATCAGAGCCAGCGAGAGCCATTTATATAAGTTGTTTAAACTTTTGTCGAACTGATGCTCTTTCGGAGTGGATTAAGTCGATCAGTAATGTTCTTAAACGAAGAATTCGACGACTTAAACATTATGTCAACACAAAACACAATTCAATTTTTCATGACTCGAATGTTGTCAGAGAACTTTCACGTCTTCATGAAAAATTTATCATCGTTCCTGCTGACAAAGCATCCTACAAGAGGAACGTGGACTAAACACACTTCTTTGAAATCCTACATACTCTGTAAATGATGGTTTTTTTTTTTATTTTTCGACCCTTTACACAACAATCCCTCATCAAAAACTCAAAAAACAGATTAACATCTATTGTACAAAACTCTTTTGTATACAAAAAAAAGGAAATCGCAGATATAAGTATTTGGTGTTAGTTCATGAAGAACCTTATTCTGATTCCAATAACATGTAAAATTGAAGAAGTACTAATCAATAATCAAAACTCAAGTCCATTATAACACGACGAATTAGATGTGCAAATATTCTCAACATGACGAACAATTACGAATCCCAAACGGGATAAGACAAGGTGTCCGGAAGGAGTCAGCGTCTTCTGCTGGCATGTCTCACCCGTCGCAAATTTCCATGGAAACCGTTCGATGAGCGGGTCAAATTCGGTAAAATGGTCAAGTTTGGTGATGAGGTCAAGTTCGGTGAAAAGCATTATTGGTGAAACGGAGTCACTGTCTGTGGCCGTGATCCAGAATACTATCTAATATCTCTGAGAGGGGGACTCCATAATATTTAACAAGATCCCCGTATCGACCATAAAACTTCTTAAACGACGACTCTAAGCGTTCAACAACGTAACCTTGTGTAAGTAGTTTATTGGTTAGTCGTTTAGCTCTCAGAATAAAACATTCATAAGAATAGCATGCCCTGGCATAACGTATAAGTTGTGAAATGAAAACGCCATAGGCAGGAGAAGATGGAATATTACTACTTAGAAACGGGGAGTTTGTGATATGGAAATTTAAATCGTCTCGTTTGTCACAGAAGAACAATTGAAAGTATTATCACCAATACCAAAGTTATAATTTTACAAAAGAAACTAAAACTAATGCTCAAGACAATCGACTAATTGATAATATTGTTCAGAACGAGAAAGTAAAATAAAATAGGTCAAAACATCTTCTAATGATATAGAACATGAGACAAGTGAAAAAAAACCAAAGATATCTATACACAGGCACATGTTTATCTGTATATGTGCAGTTTCCTCGATTTTTCTACTTATGGAAGTGTTTTTATGTCTTATTCAACATATGAACATTCATATACAGAGGGAAACTACACACTGAAAAATTATTGACACAGGGATATCGAAAACCGCGTTTGATGTAAACGTTCCGCAAATTTTACGGTCGCTGTAGTAATAGTCTTGTTTGCGACTTCTGCGTTTCACTAAGTGAAATGTTGAGTTACCTGTTCGATGTCGGTTGTTGAGACTTCTGTACTAGTTATGACGAGGATTCGCTCCTCATTTCTTTCATTTTGATTTGACTGTGGACTCACGGCGGGTGAGACCGGTCGACAGGGGATACCTACTCCTCCATGGCGCCTGAAATCACCTGTGGATTTTAAGAGGTCCTTGTTTGTCCATTTTTTACCCGATTTGTACCTTTATCCTGGACAACTTAGTGATATATACCTGGGTATCTGACACTTTTTATATTTCTTTACTTTGCATTAATTCGCGACAATGCAGTAAACACACTCAATATTAACAAATATTATATTAGAATTTGTGAATATTGAGTGTGTATACTGTATTTTTCGCATAACGATACTTCCTTTTGGAGAACACTGAATTTATTTGAATTAATTTGATCCTGGAATTCACTATTCAGAGCACTGTCAGTTTCATACTTATCTAGAATATTTCACCGATACATTTTGTGCACAGAATTTACAATTATTCAATTGTTTCTTCTTTTGATTTATTATTAAAGTTTTCAATATTTACAGAATATTGAACTCCTATAGGTAAAATACTGCACGGATAGTGTCTATGTTTTTTATATATTGGGTATAAAACAAATGATTACGTCCTGAAAATGTTTTAATTGTGCATACACTGTAAAGGCTCGTATTACACTTGTAATGTTACGAACATATATAAAATCACCAGGTACAGTCTATTGGCAGTGAATTAAAGTGAGAAAACTGTCCATTGTTTGAGTTATTTTATCTATTTCAACTCATGTTATGTTCTGACATCATAATGACACGACCACGGAGGCGTAATACTATATCATTAGAAACAAAATGTGAAATTATTGAAAAGGTTGGATTCGGAGTGAAAACGAAGAAAGATACTGCCGCTGAATAACAGCTAGCATCAAGTACACTGAGTACGATTATAAAAAGTAAAGAATCAATACAACATATTGTGAAAGTTCTTATTATCCAAGACGTCAAATTACGGCGAGATTCAAGAATAATTATTTACATGGTTTAATGCCATTTTGCTTATATTTCGATCTATATTGATGATTATGCTATCTATCTATCTATCTATCTATCTATCTATCTATCTATCTATCTATCTATCTATCTATCTATCTATCTATCTGTCTACCTATCTATCTATCTATCTATCTATCTATCTATCTATCTATCTACCTACCTACCTACCTACCTACCCATCTATCTATCACAACTCGTTGAATTGAACCCCTAACATAATCTATTTTTTATCAAATGGGCGTTCTTTGTCAGAACTAGACTAGTGTTTGTTGTACTTAATACATTTGCGGTTGAAATCCGTCAAAGAGGGAGAAAGTAAATAGGGTACTAGATGAACTTCTAGACTATTTTATAGAGCCAAGAAAATTGTGAGTTATGAATGAAAACAGAATTAATTACAATGTAATAAATTGCTTTAATTTATTTGACTTTTACCCTGTGCAGTAAGTCTAAGGATCCAGCAGTTGGCTCCGAGTCCGTTTACGTTGAACGAACGGAACTTAGAACCAGTTCCATGCTCCATTTATGTTAAACGGAACTAGAAACCAGTTCCGACTTCCGTTTAAGAAAATATTATATGCACTTTGTGTCAATTTGAGCCCCGAGTTTGGAGAGAAAAAAATATGTGTCCAATGGTGCAACGGCAGTTGCATATATATATATACGCGATACAGATTTTTGCCATGTGTTATTCTATATATATATATAATGAGAGAGAGAGAGAGAGAGAGAGAGAGAGAGAGAGAGAGAGAGAGAGAGAGAGAGAGAGAGAGAGAGAGAGAGAGAGAGAGAGAGAGAGAGAGAGAGAGAGACAGACAGAGAGAGAAAGACAGAGACAGAGAGACAGAGAGAGACAGAGAGAGACAGAGAGTAAAATAACTGTTAAATAGCTCTTAAAAAACTTCCAATGATTCTATGTAAATCTATGGGATGGTCTTTTGAGAAATACTATCAAAAGTGAAATTTTCTTCATTTACGTCAATGCTGATCTGCGAGTCAAATAATTCGATTGCATATGAATGACTGACAATATGTCTAGATTATATTTGATTTATTTCCATTACCCGGAGCCATAAGGAGATAAGTAGGTAAACCCAAATTATTAAAATTGAATTTGTTAACTTACGTCTCGGAAGGGATTGTAAATGTTTGTTTAATGTTTTCTTTGATAATAAGAAAAAGAGCATGATACCCTACCTTCTCGTATATGAATAAAATATAAATGTATACATTTAAATATCGGAGGACAAAATTGAGGTGTTATGTTAATAAGTTATAAATATGAAAACATATATATAGGACGATGTTTGGAACGACTCCTTTAAAATGATAGAAATTTCTCACATTGTTTTAATTTTTTAAAAACTTTTTATCACTTCAATATTAGAAAATATCAGAAAATACATATATATTTTAAATTGGAGCTCAACTAATGAAGTCTAATTGATAGAAACGATCGTATTGAGCATTATAACTTTGGTATTATGTTTAAAATGTTCAATATATACATGCTTACATGACTAGCACAGTATTACATATACAATATAAACATCACAAGACAGTAAATTACTTTTACTCACTCTTTTATCCATTTTCATTCATTCATACACAGCTATACATATATTTTATTGACCATGGACCCACCAAATAAATCTGACAAATTTAAAATCTCTTAGATTAAGACAATTTACCTCACAAAGATAAATGTTTTAATCATATTGATATACATATATATGTACATGTAGACACACAATATATATATATATGTATATATATATATATATATTATATATATATATATATATATATATATATATATATATAATATATATATATATATATATATATATATATATATATATATCGGTATACCATACATTTGGCATACACACACAAACATATACATCAACATATACATATATACGCATACAAAACATACAAATACAGTACATATGTAGTATAGTTGGAATACAAATTTAATGTATTTGAATTATTTCAATTGTTTGCTGTAATAAATATTTAAATACAGTGGTTTTGTGTTAAAAATTTGCTATAGTGTTAAATAACATAGTGTAATGATTACATCAGTAATACAAATCACATTATGTATTTGTCATCGTGTTTTATATCATCATTACCATTGCTTTTGAAATTGTAGAGTTTCACACTTTCTATTCATTTTATTCAAACTCATATCAATATATATGATAACTTGAATCATTCAGATTACAAAGCATTATCGCTGTTGATATCTGACACGTTCTTCAATAATCCGGTAAGCTTGAAATAGGAAATAGTGTAACACAGGGTACGAAAATAGCTACAAAAACAATACGAGGATAGTTGATATATATTTATAATCATGATTCCAGAAATGATGTTGAAAGGGAACCCAAAGACTTCTATTACCACGTTTGATTCTTAAACGTGTATTCTATTTTGAGACAACATTGATTTTGTACAATAATGTAGTAAACCAATATGTTTTATTTATATATTATGTGCAGGAGCGTCTATTGGTGTTAATCAAGACAGCTATTTGTAGAAACGTACATTAGAAAAGTAATTATTCTTCAGAACTATTTTGTTTTGTAACATATGTGTATTTATTCTATACTCTATCCACTCAAAATAAAATGCCTTAATATAATTTTAGTTTGTTTTCTGTGTATGTTTATTACATGTACTTATAAAGGACAAGTCAATTCTGGGTTATCAAAGTCCATTCGCGGATTTAGATGCTTGCTTTTCGCTTAATTTAACATAATATAAAAATTTCAGATACCAAAGTATAAATCAATAGAATATCCAGGACATAGATACAAATCCGGTAAAAATGGACAAACACGGACCTCTGAAAACAAAGAGATGGGATCAGGTGCCATGGAGGAGTAAGCATCCTCTGTCGACCGGTTACTCCCCCCGAGTTCACAGTTAAGTCCAACGAAACAAGTTAGGAGTGTATCATCGTCACAATTGGTACAGACGTCTCAACAACCGCCAACGAAAAGGCAATTCAACATTTCACTTAGTGAAACAGAGAAGTCGCAAACAATTATACCGACCGTAAGATTTGCGGAACGTTGACATTAAACGTGGTTTTCGATATCCCTGTGTCAATAATTTGTCAGTGAGTAGTTTACCTCTGTATATGAAATCTTCATATGTTTTGCACGCCCTGGCATATCGAATCATTTGTGAAATATAAACTCCATATGCGGGTGACTGAGGGACATTACTACTTAAATGTGGAAAATTTACGATGGGAAAGCCGAAATCGTCGCGTTTATCGTATAGCTTAGTTGCTAATCTCCCGTCTGTGTTTATATTAAGTAAAATGTCTAAGTATGAAGCGTGTGTGCTTGATTCTTTTGTATCTTTAATTTCTGGTTCGCTGGGATATATCGCATTTACATATGTATGAAAATTGTCATTATTAATTGACAAAACGTCGTCGATATATCTAAATGTCAAATTAAAGGACACCGCTAACTTTTTCTTCTTTTGATTCAGCAGTTTCTGAATGAAGTCTGCTTCGTATGAATAAAGGAACAGGTCGGCAAATAAAGGAGCACAATTGGTTCCCATAATTGTATAAAACCCTTGCCACTCGTTCCCATGGGGCAGGGAGTCATATTTGTGTATTCTTCTTTAAAGTGACATTACACTTGAACAAATCGATGAAGGAATCAAACCTAGAACCATTACCCCCATTCCAGGCATAGACGAAGTATGCAAACATAGATGAAATAGAAACGATTACAAGGGCTGTGCCAAAGTTTCCTGGGATGCTTTGTATCTTTCTGTACCAGTTTTTGTCAACATTCATATTTGTTTTACAGCATTTTAAAGCTGTAATTTATTTGTGCCATGATGTTTTTATCGCATATTACATATCAAATTTATTTTTTCTTAGACTACTTGGAAAAGCATTACACCCACTACAACTAGTCAAAATGATTTCTTTGTTTTGAAACATTTTTGCACTTTAACATCGGTCACCCAACATATGTTGTTTTCCATTACAAGTGTAACGTTGGAATTAACGAGTCTTCAGCTCTATAATGCACATGTTTTGATATTACACTTGTATCATTTGCTCCTTTAGTTGATGTAAACCTTACTTACTATTTGCGTTGATTCTTCCATGAAGATTCTTACCGAAGTTGTCTCACACCTGAGATAGATGGATCTCGTCTTTATCTCCATGGAACCTGATCCCACCTCTTGGTTTCCAGAGGTCCGTGTTTGTCCATTTTTCCGGATTTGTATTTATGTCTTGAACATTCTATTGATTTATACTTTGGTATCTGAGATTTTTTATATTTTATCAGTACCGCAAACTTCTATATCGTAATGTTGATCTAGATCATTTTGTATCATTACACACGCCGTTTGCATTGTTTGTACTCATGTGGGATCAAGGAGATTTTCGTGGTGATAGTTTGTATTGTTAAAATTCGTTATCAGTTACACACAGATCTTACCAAATTGTTTGCAAGGAAATAAATATATAGGTAGATAATCCGGGTTTATATCTATTTGCGGACGGTGGACGAAAAATTGTGAGTGATGCGGTAACTGAACTAATTTATATATGTAGGTAAACAAATGGGATTTCCAGCTTTCCATGGGCGATAGAAACAATCAAGCACCACATTTAAGTTCCAAATAAAAAAATATCAGGTTCGGGTGGGATGAATCAATATCCTAACCTCGGCTGACGCTTTGGCTGTAACTTTTTGATTCATCCAACCCTCGACTGATATTTTTCTATCTGGAACTCAAAGTGGAGCTAGATTCTATTATTCCAGTAGCAACAAAACAATACTTCCCGGATTGGTTTAAATAACGTCATACACAAGAGGACACCCTGTTAAACCCCCAATTAAGACAAATGTGTTATATTATTTACAAGACGAACTGCCAGTTTACATGCAGCAGTACGGTAAATACAATGCATTTCCCCCTGTCATGAACACGGTATCTTTCTATACCTGATCGGTACTATTCTAAAAGCAAAATTTGTACATCGATTTATAATTCTATCTTGTATTATACCACTTTTTCTTTCGGAAATTTGAGCTAAATATAAAAAAATCAGATAGCAAAGTATAAATCTTGGTATCAATTGGACAAACATGGACTTCTGGAAATCAAGAGGTGGGATCAGGTGCCATAGAGGAGTAAACATCCCCTGTTGTTCATCAACTGATTAAATCATATTGATAAAAACGATCGTCTTGGGCTCTGTTGCGGGTTTTAAATTCATCTCGAGAGAGATATATTTCGTTGATAAAGAGGAAAATCAATATCTAAGAATGAAAAGTACCCACAAGGTATTTTCTAGTATATGCCAATTAGCTGTCATTTTCTAAATACAGCAGCGCCGAAATAATGTTACAAAGTAATTATAGCTGACACGGTATTTTGCAGTATTAAAGTTATATTTCTGAACATAAAACTGTCCCGTAGACAGTTATGTTAACTACAAAAATAGTTATGTATATAATTGTTAAATGTAAACGAAGTGATTTCGTTAGTAATATTATATTTTACCCGATTGAAAGCACAAAAATTATGTACTCAGTATTAATTTTACAAGACGAAAAAGTAGTAGTCGTAGTAGTAGTAGTAATAGTGGTAGTAGTAGTAGTAGTAGTAGTAGTAGTAGTAGTAGTAGAAGTAGTAGCAGTAGTAGTAGTGTAGTAGTAGTAGTAGTAGTAGTAGTAGTAGTATAGTAGTAGTAGTAATAGTAGTAGAAGTAGTAGTAGTAGAAGTAGTAGTAGTAGTAGTAGTAGTAGTAGTAGTAGTAGTAGTAGTAGTAGTAGTAATAAAAGTAGTAGTATTAGTAGTATTCGTAATAGTAGTAGTAATAGTAGTAGTAGTTGTTGTAGTAGTAATATTAGTAGATGTGTTAAATTTTTGTATGCATAGAGCAGATTTTCTTTTATTTCACTGATATTGCTGAAAACTGATCATGATTACCTTTGAGTGGTGACAATATAATGTATTATTCATGGTCACCCTGGCTACAGTATGAGTTTCCAATAAAGTTATCCTGTACTATTTACACTATGCATTCGACGCTTAAAAGTGCAATTATACATTGATTGTGATATCATCAAGGTTATGAGTACGATATGGATGTAATATGATTTACCAAATGTAGTAAACACAATTTTGTCTGCGTTTCTTAATGTAATCTCTGTTAAATATATTCTGTGACTAGTTTATTCCCTTATTTTCCGTGGAAATCTACATGATCAGTTTTAACGGTTGCTGAAGCTGTCAGCTTGGTCATGGGAACATTTATATAGTATACATCTGACAGGAGCATCTGTACTTCGACGTTAAACTGACAACTTTCCCCATTAAGTCATGTTCGGACCCAAGGGAAGCTGGGAATGATATGGTGTGACAGTCGTCGAGATTTTAATTGCGTTCCTGATGTGACGGCAATAACACTAATTGACCTTTCGCCAAATACCTGATACGGCAATTTTATGCAAACTTTTTCATCATGACGTCACAATTAAATGGCTTGTCAAAGTGAATATGATATCACAATCGAATGACGTCATGGACAGCTATGTGTCAGACATTTGGGGATAGGTCAATCGAGAAATATTTCATACATTAAGATCTCCCTTGTCAGAATTTTGGGGATAGGTCAATCGAGAAATATGTCATAAATTAAGATCTCCCTTGTCAGAAATTTGGGAATAGGTCAATCGAGAAATATGTCATAAATTAAGATCTCCCTTGTCAGACATTTGCTTATAGGTCAATCGAGAAATTATCTGCGAGTTTCCTTCTACTTGTCAGTCCTGGAAGTCATCTCCCGGAAAGAAAAAAAAAATAAACAGATGTTCACGAGTTTGAAATATTATTTTAGTCCTGGTTACTAAAATATTACTAAAAGTATTCAGCAAATTTTTTTTGTTCCCATAACATGCTTATAAGGTTAATGTCAAGTCAATTCATAATAAAGATGATAACCGTATTATTATAAATGGACTGCGTTGATGAAATCTTACTGAACTATATATATATATATATATATATATATATATATATATATATATATATATATATATATATATATATATATATATATATATATATATATATATATATATGTTTCAATTGCATAGAACATATGTATTTACACAGACGTACGTGAGATATTCAGCATACAATTCACCGAATATGGTGATTATACTAAAGTAACAAATAATAGCTTTATCAACAGAAATGCGATTAGTGTCGACACATGGCAAATAATCCGATTATTCATCACCGCAGTATCATTCTGTGATTAAAACATAATCAAATTCCAATATCATAATTATTTTAGTACCCGTCATCACATCTGAAGACTGTAAGACATATTGATCTATTGCCGATTTTCCAGAATGACATATAACCACTTATTTAGTACTCTACATTTCTCTTTTGTTCCCTAAGATTCCCGATTCTGTTCACCGAATAAATCAAATACTGGAAATAGCCGACTATCTAGTAGAGATTCATGTCTGTGTGAAATTAAGAAGTATACAACAAAAAAGAAATCTGAGATTTTAATCTATTTACATCGATGAGAAAAGATGCATTAGTGCTAGAGATAAATGTAATCTTTTACTTTCAAACTATTTTGAACACAGTAATCAGATGGACATGTCGTGTATTTATTTCGAGCGATGCTACAGCTGTAGGTTAATCCGTTATCAAGTTCATCTCACTATTTTGTTCCTTTTTTGTCTTAGTGAGTGCGTAACTTGTGGATAATTGTATACCTACAATAGAATTTGTTTCAACTTGAAGACAACAACACAGGTAGAAGCTTAAATGATCTATCAGACGCTTTCATTTTTCCTTCATACAGACACTTTGATACCATCTTCAAGTTGCTGTTGGTAAAATAGAAGAGCAGATAGACTGAACCTTTGGTACGAACCACCGGATGCCGAATCTCATTACTCAACCTACCGCATACAGAGAAGCGTTCTATGATTATATTTACTAGACTGTTGCCAAAGAAAACATGTTTGTCAGTAATGCTAGGGATAACAGAACACTGAGTAATTTGGGAGATTTGAAAGCAGAGAACTTCCAATACATACATTAGGGATATCATGTTTTAAGGTATATTACAAAGTAGATGCAATTTTGATAGACAGCAAAAATTTGGATGTATCACAGAGATCAAATTAATAACTAGTAAACATTGCGTAACAAAATGCCATCAAATGGAAGGAATATTTACGAATGCAACAGAAAATAGCTTGTTGATGTTTGAAACTTGAAATCATAATAAATGGTAGATGATTAAATCATTAAAAAGTTGATGTCTCGAGTGAAATTTCGTACAGATTGGTAATACAGAACCGATATTTTCTATATACATGTACAATGTTAAGGGAGATAGATCTTTAAATGAATGGCAATGATTTAAATAATAGGAAGAAAACATATTTATTGTGTTGAGGAAAAATACTAGTAACACACACACACAGATATATATATATATATATATATATATATATATATATATATATATATATATATATATATATATATATATATATATATATATATATATATATATATATATATATACAATGAATACGCACGGACAACATTGTTGTCCTTTCATCAGGATAAAACGATTAAACAGCGTGTCAAGACAACTTAATCATGTTCTAAATGTACAAACTTAATTTGATCTATAAAGTCGAATCATGTTAAATTCAAATGTCACTCAGATCTAGTGCTGTTCTCATTACGTTGGTAGTTTTATTTTAGTTTTTTAGTTATCCATTAGCTTGATTTCAATTCTAAATTATTTTGTAACTTGATCACCCTATACTTGTAACATGTGCGTGTGAGTGTGTCTTTGCGTGCTAGTGTGTATGTGTACGTTTTTGCATGTTTTAATCGTTTTGTCCTAATGAAGGCCCAGGTTGTTCCAAAAATATAACTTTTATTTTGTCCGTGTCGTTAGTCATTTTAATACTTTATATATTATCTGAATGGCTATATCTATTGCTCAGATCCTACACCCTAGGATATATAGTTTTGTTGGTTTTAATATATATATATCTTCTACAACTAAATTAATGAACAAGCATTGGCATAAATATTGAGAAGAAACATCGATATGATATATAGATGTATTTTGTTATATATCCTTGGAGACAGTTATATAGTGTATAATACGAAATCATAAGGCGATCATTTGTCATGTTATACTGTTGTCTGCTAAATATAAACTATTTCGATATAACATTATATATTGTTATTGTTATTGTAAATTAAAATCATATCGAGAACAGTGGTCGTATTCTACTGTTCTCTGCTAAACATAAACTATTTCTATGTATTAAATATATATATTGTTATTGTAAATTAAAATCATATCGAAGACAGTGGTCGTATTCTACTGTTCTCTGCTAAACATAAACTATTTCTATGTATTACATCTATATATTGTTATTGTAAATTAAAATCATAAGGAGAACACTGTTCTTTGCTAAACATAAACTATCTCTATGTTTCAAATCTATATATTGTTATTGTAAATTAAAATCATAAAGAGAACAGTGGGCATTTTCTACAGTTCTCTGCTAAACATGAACCAATACCAAGTATTATTTATTGTTATTTTAGGTAAAATCATAAATAGAACAGTAGACATGCTATACTGTTCTCTGATAATCATTAACTATTACTATATATTATTTATTGTTGTTGTAAGACAAAATGATAAAGAGAGCAGTGAATACATTATACTTTTCTCTGATAGACATATCTCCAAGTATCATCTATTGTTATAAGTTACGTAAGAATTGTGACACATTATCTTGCCATGTTTATTTCAACAATGAACGCTTGCCAGAGAGCATTAATTGTCGATAGGGATGTCGTGTGGGTGACAGATCAACAGGATACCATGAATATTTAGCTGTCACCCATACGGCATCCATATTGACAATAAATGCACTCTGACAAGCGTTCATTCGTTAAATTTACATATCATAGTTTCCAAATTGAAAATATAAATAATGGAATCGAATATTCCGCATTATACGTGATCGATCTCGTTATGGAACAGCGAAATTCAAGGCAGAACGGTAAAGTATAAAGTTTTTGGATGAAATATATCTTAGTGTGACGTCATGTTATAAATGAAGCTACATCATTATGTGACATCATGTGAAGAACCTCATTTATAGCCGATATGAACGACGTCTAGTTTAACACTGAGGCTATATGAGACTGCTGTGGGAAATGTAAATATTTTCAAATATTCAACAATCATCATAGGATTACATGCGGTGTGGGAAATGAATAACCGTTTTGTTATTTTGATATTTTGTTACGTGGTTAAATTGTCGTATCATTTAATGCTTTTCGAATGTTTAGACGAGAGGGTGATACATCCGTCATATGTGGAACTCATTTCAGAAGTTAAATCGGTTTTTTTTGGAAAAAAAAAACTCAGCTAAAAAGAATAAAACTTTGAGAAGTCAATAAGCAATTAAATTATCAAATTTTCATTTATTCAGTCAATTAATGAGAATGCCAATAGACTTGTCAAACACTGACAATACATGTCAAAATTTGGTCGATTCTTGAACTTGTAAGACATTTTATGACTCGCCAGAGACTGGCAACTTTCCATTAGCTTTTTTTCACAAATATTTTGCTATAACAATGATCGTCCGAGAATCGTGCAATTTTAATGTTTTTTTTTTCACAAGAAATATTACGAAAAAAATGACGATAATTTTTTAGTGAGTGTACGAGTGTTTCCAGCCATATTCTGCTTTGCGGCACTCGTACGCCAAACTACGAACAACTATAACTTGTCGGGAAGATCAATGGGTTTCGTGCGACAGCCTCAAGAACTTCATACAAATTCGCATTTTAGTCGCAACATAGCAAATTAATTTTCAATATGCACATTTTCTTAGCGATTTGTTTTTCTTTTTTAGATCTCTGCATTTTGCCTCTAGACACCTGTGTAATTATAGTACGATAATCTGAGGTCAATATTTTATTACTTACGAAGTTCACATAAGCTTTTGGATTTTTTCAATTTTAAGATTTCGCGGTCCTCCCGAAGTCTGTAGACAATTCGCAACACATCTATTCTGTACAGGTCGTTGAAATTGAAGTTAACCAACAAATAAACATAACGGTTTGTTCATACAGATACATGCCAGTACAAACATTTCAAATAAAAATAAATAATATTCATTGCCATGTCAAACGAAATTAAGTATATATTTTATCGCCGAAATATCAGAAATAGAACACAAAAACTGACATCCGATACCCCATCTGTTTAGAGCGTGTTCTTAAAAATGTATTTCTGTGTGAGATAATAACTGTACAGTAGATTAAACCCGTTGAGAGATCTGGCTGCCTGTAAGCGAAACCATTTTTTATTTGGATTATTTTCTACTGTGTAAATCAATAAAACAGAACTCCAGAATAAACGTGTTGAAATAAATTGTTAATATTTCAACTGAAATGTTACATCGCAATTAGAGTAATAAATCTTGCAGACGCTTCAACCATTTACATTTGGCAGGGATGCACTAAAATTGATATTCTAGACTAATAAATCGTAACTGTATCAAGTCTGATGTACCATCGTTAAAACACTGCATTCTGTTAAGAAGCAACAGTAGATTAGTTAGTCATATTAAACGAAACAGATAAATTCTTAATAAATAAAAACATGTTTAATTTACAATTCAAAACGTAAATGCCCACTTCACGTTTTACACATATTTAGCTTTTGAATCCTATGGCGAGCCATGTTGGGCATAATACAAACTTCGACAGAGACAGTTTTAACATTGAATGCATTATAAAACTGTTCTGTTGATAATTCTCTTAATGTGATATGCTTATCTAATATCAAATGAAGTGGATGTCATGACTATTATTTAACTTGCTGTCACTTTTCCTACTGCATGTATGTCGATTTTTTCATATTTACCCACTGGACATTAAGTTTCGATTCTGAACGATCTTTCGAAATACTGATAATACTTGTATCTATTGTACATATTTTTTTTTGTCTTGCCTGCATTGTCTAAACTTTCATATAAGTACAATTAGGATTGACATAAGAAATACCTTTAAATCCGCAATTATAAGATTTGTAATAAGACGGTATAGATCTTATTAACAATTACCCGATCAAAATAATAAAATAAAATATTGGTCGAGTAATCAACGAAGTTGGCGACACCGATCCAAGGTTTCTAGTTTATTTTTCCAGTGTCATAAGATCACGGTGCTATGGCTACCATTATATACATTTTCAACTGTTTGATTGATTATAATGTTTATAGTTTCTGACTCTCTCTTAAGCAACAAAAAATTTCCAATGATACCGTTGTAACCAAATTTAAATGACAAACTCAGTTACCGGTAGGCCATGAGATATCCATGATAAAATATGCACAATGATCTACATCGAAAGGAAACAGCTATGCCGAAAAGTTAAACACTGTCATCGTACAACTCTTTCCTTCAACTATTGATGTTTCATTATTATGTGTTGAAAATAAAAGCCACAGATACCAAAGTATTAATTATCATGATGTCCAGGGTACAAATACAAATATAAGTGTTCAATTGATTTGACGGCATCGCAAAAGAATTTGATTAGGATGGAATCTTGAACTTTAACCTTGGCAGATATGACTGGCAGCCATTTTGCTAAATGTAGGTGATGAATGTGTAGTCGTTTACAAGAAGATTGTAAGTATAAGTATTCATGATCTTGAAGTGTATGGCCATTAGTGTTATGCGTACATTCAAATCATTGATATTGACAAGTTCAAAGTGCCTCTTCAAAACGTTTGTATACACTTAAAGGCCCATAACCGGCTAATATTGAACTACATGAAATATCGTAAAAAGTTCTCCGATTCACATATTATACAATGTAAAGACATACTGATCAAAACTAGTGCATACATACACTGCAATTAGTCAGAAAATGATAAAAACAACGTGATGCAAACAGCCCTCATTAGCGATCGCACGTGTATCGTTCACTGCTGTTACAACGATACGAAAAGCATGTCAAAGATGAATATACGTCACATTATGGGAAGCATTTAATCGAAACCCGCAATTATTCATTTTTCTGAATAAAAATAGTATATCTCTATACATATACCTTTGTCACTTCCAAGTTAATCAGATTAAACAAAAGATGTATTGGTATTATCAGACCAGTTTGAGACTCCAACATTGAACAGAAGTGTTATATAAATAGACATGACAGACTGAGTTTGCTTCAGTGGAAATTCAAAGAACGGTGGCAAATTATTAATTGGTTTTCAGCTTCATTTCCTTCCTCAAAGAATTCTAATGCTCCTAAACGAACATCACAATTTCTTTATCGTTCGTATCCCTCTTCTTTTTCCGTTTTTTTTTTGTGTTTTGTTTATTTGCTACCTGTATGCCAACGTGTTTACATCTCTGTGGAATGTTGGTAAACTCGGACCCATCTCAATTCGTGCCCATCTCTACTCGTATCCTCTTTGGCTAAGTCATGCCTACAGATTACTGACTCGTAACCAAAACAATTGGAAGAGTCGTACCCATCGTTTTACTCATTTTTACACAATAACGTATGAATAATGGTTACACTGACGACTTAGTTCTCAAGCAAATAGAAAAACTGCCCGGTCTCGATCATTTTTCTGCGTAGGAATCATGAATACATGTTACACTTTTTCGGTTTGTTCCATTCCATAGAGTTTTGTCGGAATAGTTAGTGTTCATATCATGTGACCTTAACAGAAAGTCGGACAAGATCGCTTCCGGTTTCGTAATATTTACATTGACAACATTCAATGATATCGTGTTTCAGTTTTTCTCCTGGGATTTAATTGCTGATAGATATTGGAATCCTTTCTTGTAACGACTTCAAGTGCCGTCACTTTCTTTGTAGGCTGTTTTCACATCTGGCATTTGCCACTACATGGTATCTGGATTCCATGTCATATATATATATATATATATATATATATATATATATATATATATATATATATATATATATATATATATATATATATATATATATACATATATATATATATATATATATATATATATATATAATATATTATAACATTTTAACATTCACACTATTATGACAAACGGTAATAGAAAGAATCAAATCCAAAAAGGTCTATTGACCCATACCAGTAGGAAGTTACCCGTTTTCAAGATAACTTTTTTACGGATCTAGAAAGGGCACAGTGATATTTTTCACCATAGAAAAATGACCCAGAATTTTCTACAATAGAAATGAAATAAATATTCGAGAGTTAATAATGACCATGCCGTACAAGTTACATGTGTTTTAGTAGGCAGAAATTATAGCTATATACATGGCAATTGTGTGGTGTTTGCAAGCAGTGCAATTTCGTTTGAAAATTACGACATTTTCGATGGCATAAGAAGTTTACGACGAGCAATGACGATGCTACTAATAGTATGTTCCTTAAAGGTTCCTCTAAAACAACTGAATACTAACTGACACGACAATGTTTTCTCCTGCCATATAAACAACTGAAAATTTTAACAAAGTGATTCCTAAATTTGCCATGAAATGTAAACAAACATATGGGTAGCCCTATCGTCGTAAAACCATGGTCCGTGTTCCCTATGCTCTTTCCTACCCGTAGTTTCATGTGCCCGAAATCATTCGTGCATATTTTTTTCCTAATTCATGAAGCCTCAAACAATGCGAGTAAACAGTGCTCGCGCATTTGTCAGCTAATCAGATAGATGCTATTAAACTATTTCAGAATTGTATTAGATCGATGGACTTCGTGATACTTCCGGTAATTGCCTTGTTGGTAAATACATGTACACCTTCATAAATAATTCTACAATCAAACAGGTGATTGACACGAATAAGTCAATCGATGGCCACGAGTCACCTAACACATGGGTACGAGTCAACCAATTCACTTATTTAGGAGTTGTGATGGATACGAGATGACAATAACCTATATGTTGAACTTATTCATCTGAGGTTGCCTTGAATATTACGCAACTCGTTTGTATTTATTGTCGTTACGAGTAAAAATCATTTTTTAATCTTCAATCTCAAATAACTAGAAACAGAGAATCACCCAGAAGCGTAACTAATGGGAAGATAATAACTTTATATAAACATTTTAGAAGCATATTGCAATTTAAAACAAAATTAACAACCTTACTAAGCGTAAATCGCCGGTCATGGGCCTTTAAATAAATATTATAAACATAATACCAAAGTTTTAATTCTCAAGACGATATCGTTTCTGTCAATTAGACTTCATGTGTTGAGCTCCAATTTGAAAAGTATGTTTATTTTCTAAAGAGAAAGTGGTATCATACAAAGCCAAATAATATCTCTAAAAGTATAGCCGAAATCCGCCCAAGAGTAACCACTGTAAATAAATGACTATCTTAGATTTAGAAATTTTTTTGAATATAAATGGCGTTAACAGTGCCAAAACAGCTGGTACCGAAATACCAGGTACTAGGTAATTAAGCGCACTGTTGAATAAATACATCAACATTTCAGACGTACGGGGGCCAAAAGACGTCCAGTTTTTTATGTACTAAAATCAAGATTATATCATTACATGACGACGGCATGCTTTACTGGTGTAACAGATATCTATGATATAACAAATCATTTCATCCGTATGACAGCTGGCAAATTTCCTATGTAAAAAACAATACAGTGTATATTATATTTATGACATTAAAACATATGCGTTATCATTTGTTATCAGCAGAAATTCATTAAAAACAATTGTTTTTCAACTAAGAATATATAGATATGCAGTCGGGAAATATTGATTGTATATTACGTGCATCATTCCGTACAAATTAAGTTTGTTATATTTAAATTCTACAATATATATATATATATATATATATATATATATATATATATATATATATATATATATATATATATATATATATATATATATATAGTGAACCCTCTTTACAACGGCCGTGTTTGTTCCCACGTAGGAATGACGTTATATCGAATTTGTCACTGTAACGATTTTGATGTAGTGGGCATTTCATAGTTAGCTCCCTTGAGTATCATTTACGCATATATATATATATATATATATATATATATATATATATATATATATATATATATATATATATATATATATATACATGTAAATAAATAAACTTACAACAACAAATATTATTATTTTATTTCATACTATTTCCAACCTTTTACTAGTCATATGTATGCATCTTAATATTGTAAACATCAATGCACAGTTATTTTTTCGGTCACATGCCCGAATTGCCCGAATGTAATCGCATATCTCCTGATTCCGAGTTAGATTCATTATTGCTTAAATAAAGAGCTCACCGATTGCTGATACAATTCTCTTAAAAATGCGGTTCACAAATAAAGTTTTACTAAAATGTCAACGATTATCGTAAGTATTGAAGTATTTTAAAGATCCGCTATTGTAACCACATCGGCACGGACATGTATGTAACGGAACTTGTCAACAATAGGTTTATTTATTTATTTATTTATCTTTTTTTTGGTTAATTTGTACACAATTTGTATTTCTTTTCATGTCGCTTGAGTTCTAACAAAACCTACTGATTGTTTATAAACATTAGGCCTACTGCCTACTCTACAGGTACGGATGATTTAAGCGCTAATCGTTGACACCCATCACCTATCAGTGCAGATAATGAACAATTGACGGTGTAATTTATTTATTGACACAATTATTTTACCTGTGATCTCAACCTTGAAGAAAATCAAGAGAAAACAATAGCCGGATTAGCAGGTGGGATGTACTGCGATGTTATGCCGTTGTAAAGAGTTTATTTACATCGAGTTTTGTACATTTGTTCCCAGAATCTGATTTCGGAGTCGGATACCGAATATTCCGTTGTAATGAGTACTTTTTATGTACATTTGTTCCCGAGCAATTCTTGTCGGAATTCTTGTCGGAAAGCGGGTTCACTGAATATATATATTATAATGAATGTATATTGTAATATAGCGGGTTCACTGTATATATATATATGTGGTCCCATGCAAGATCCTGTTAACCAACGATTACATGAACCTTAGAAAATTGTATTTGAATTCATACATTTTTTACATTTATCCAAGTCAGCAAAATCTTGATGTTTAAATGGAAAATGACTTGTCTTAACCTGATCTAAAAAGCGGGGGAAAATCATTAAACATATCTGTTGAGGAAGAGTATTTAAATTAAATATATTGAATGTTTAAAGATGTAATTTCTCAAATTAACGGGCATGAATCTGAAAACACTCATTTATATAATGTTTATGAAAATTGAACTAAAGAAAATAACACTATGATTGGCTGCAAACAATACATTTATAAAAATGATTTTTGGTTCATTAGAACTTTTTTTAATGTATCAGTTTGGTCCTTTTATGCCTCTTTCAGAACCCCTATTGGTCCTGGCCTCTTTTCGTTCCTGTTTACATGGGAATATTTCCTGCCGACCTTGGTTAAAATTGGCCCATTGGTTCTTCAGAAATAAAACATTCTTAAAGTTAATGAAACACTGATGTGTATTTAGGGTCCCTATGACCATGAACGTTGACCCAATGACCTTGAAACTTTGTCACCATGACTCTTGGATAATTCCTGGCAACTTTCTCATATATCCTTAGACACAAAAGGTCA
Source organism: Atrina japonica (assembly GCA_030159075.1). NCBI lineage: Eukaryota > Metazoa > Mollusca > Bivalvia > Pterioida > Pinnidae > Atrina > Atrina japonica. The sequence goes on from BROG01000352.1 coordinate 599,369, forward strand.
ATCAGTTTTGAGTCCTAATAGTACCTATGTGACCAAGCCCTTTCAATTGGCAAATTTGATGCTGCCTTGTATGGAGATGGCTTTACATGGAATATGTAAACATTTCTAAAAAAATGATATTTGACATGTACTTAGATGTCCGTGACCTTGACTTCTTTTCACATTGATGCAAAGATAATTCCAACCAACTTTTTTCATATTTATTTGACCGCAAAAAGTAAATGATTTTTATAACAACATAATTGTGTATACTCTGTGTCATTTCAATACTCTCTAGTGGCCCCTTTATAGACATATTTTGTCCCTTTTGGATGTCCTATATGACCCCAACTCTTTTCATTCACAAACATTTACACGGGGATTGTTTCTGTTAAATTTGATTAAAATTGGATTGGTTCATTGGTTCTTGAGAAGAAGTTGAAAATGTCTTAAAGTTAACAACTGACATCATGAAAATGGACAAAAGACGATGTCAATACAATGTACATGTAGGCCAAAGTTACATTGTTCATCAATGTAGGTATATCAAAAGGATTTTAAGATCACCAGAATTAATTCATCTTCATTCACAAACTCTACAGATACTGACTTGACAACCATGTGTATCAAATTCAAAAGAATTCTGATCATCAGTGTTTGAGAAGATTTTTGGAAGATTTGAAACGTTTTCGTACTTTTCCACCTTTTGGAGCACCTATGGAGACAAACCCCTCCCCTTTTTGCAGCTTCACATACAGGAAAAGACCAGTTTTTGTTAAAACTTGTCCATTAGACCATGAGAAGTGTAAAGTGTCTAAAAGATGAAGAAAACTTTTCCATTTACTTAGGTCTCTGTGACGGTCACAAAAATATTTAACCTTCGAATTTCATCAAAATGACCTTTAGATAATTCAAAAGAACTTTCTCAAATATCAAGCTCTATTTTATATGTAATCTTCGTGTGGTTTCCCATGGAAAATTGTTCCTGCTAGGTTTGATTCTTGTGAAAAGGTTGAAAATGTGTCAAAAGTTAACACACGGCAACAGTTAAAAGGCCATCACAATTTGTCACCATGAGTCTTTATCAGTGCAATTCTTAACCTTCTTGTCGGTTGTATGTCTGAAATTTGTTGTTGGTTTCAAAAATTTTTTAAATGTTTTATTGCATACAAGTTCGTGACATTTTGAATCGTGTGGGGTATCAGGTTCATGCATGTGTTAACCAAATTTTAATAACCTTAAAATGCTTATTTCAGCAATATTTTCAAAACACAACTGGTATTAAAAAACACGATTTTATTAATGAAAAATACAGATGACAGCTTATTGAAATTGACATTACATGTAATTTGATTTTATGTGTTATTAGGTTTATGATAAGAATGGGATATTCATAAGATAAGTGTTGTGAAAATTACGTAAGTCAAAGAAACAATTTAGATCTCATTTTCTATGTTTCATTATCACAGTTGACATAGAACAAAACCGTTCGATATTACACCGAGACAGATAAACCAAATAGTGTCAACCGTCATATATGATAGTGATAGAATTAGATCACAGCTAGTAATTGTTATATTATACGCAAGTTTCTATTGATTCAGCGTGTTCAGTACATTCACATAGAAATTAAACAACGAGTGATAGTTGATTTTCATGTCTATCTAACTCGAATTAGTTAATTTTCAAAATTTGAAAAGACACGAGCCTTTACCGAGTGCCCTCTCAAATTTTGAAAATTAAATAAGGAGGGTTGAATAAACATTAAAATCCATTTACACGCTTTGTTTAATCTGTTTCTATCATAACTGAATAGTGATGATCAGTAGTATTGGGTACTTCGGATTATTAGCCAATATCACGTCTAGAAACTGTTGGGTTCGGACTCGAATGATGGCGTAAAACGTGTACGTCACTTTAATTTCCAGATTACATCAATATTACAAAGGTAGAAAACCCAACATTGTTACAGACTTCAATAAAGGACTCTTCTACCTCCAATTACTCTAATTGTGAACTCTTGTTCGACGACAATAAGCCTGACGCAACTTCAAACATTTTATTACAGTAGTAGTGTGGGCATTATCATTAAGATTCATTCACTGTGTGGGCAATTTGTAAATGTTAACAAACTATAGAGTCGTTTATACCACCGCTTTTGAGTGGTATAGCAACACAGGTTATGGTAGAACGTAACACACGTTCACAACATATCTTTTTACAAAAGTTAGATAAGTTCTTACATGTCTGTAGGCGTTGACTTTCTAAGTGCCTTTTGTAATTTCAGATAACTTCCATGTAATATTCCAAACGGAACATTTCCAATGAATTGCTCAGTTGTTCTCTACGTGTATTGTACGGACAAAACTTTGAGAGGTAGATAAGAGTAATTAATAGTTGATGGCTTTGTGTTTGAACCTAAGAATAATCGCGTAAACACTCGTGGTGTACTCCATCTACTAAGTTACACCTGTTTACAGATCTGCCCCACACGAAAGTCATCACTTAGAGTTATTTCTGAGAAATGAATCAATTATTAGAAAAATAACTACAAATGTTTAGTTGTTTTGCAACTTATCTTGAGTTAGAACAATTAAACATTATATATATATATATATATATATATATATATATATATATATATATATATATATATATATATATATATATATATATATATATATATAATTCCAATAAAATTTAATGTCCTCCAAAGGGAAGTATCAGTATGAGAAATAACAGTAAAATTCTAAATATTCACAAATTTTCGGTCACTCTGCCTTTATCAAGTGAAAGACGACAATATGTATATCAGTTACATAGTATTAAGTACAAAGCTTCAGTGCAAATGTTTTGTATGCATGCGCAGATGTATACTTATATAGGTCTACTAGTGTACGCGGTAATATGTATGTATCGTTAACGGTATGATGTCATTGCTCGTGACGTAATCGGTAAACATCGATAAATAATTGCACTGAAGCTTTGTATCGTGCAGACTTAATATTATGTAACTAATATACATACATATTGTCGTCTTTCACTTAATAAAGCCCGAGTGGCCGAACATTTTTTGAATTTGAGTGTTTAACTGTTTTTTCGTATATATATATATATATATATATATATATATATATATATATATATATATATATATATATATATATATATATATCACTCCAGTTATTACGCCAAACCCACATAACACCGCTATTTCTTGAAGAACGGATTTCCTCCCATATATTACGTGGAAGTTATCTGAAATTACACACGGCATTTAAAAATTCAACGCCTGCAGACATGTAAGACTTATTTAAAGCTGCACTACGAAGATAAAAAACTTTTGAACTTTTAATTAAAAAAATGTGTTGAAAAAATTGTTTTGAAACATTCCCACTTCATATCCCCATACAGCTGACATATTTGGTATTGTTTCTCCGGAAAATCGAGTCCCACATCAGGTATAAAAGGCGGATTAGTTATATCGGTCATCATTGTATATCTGTACTCGCAACGCAAAACGTGCAAAGTCCCAGAGGCTGAACAATACTCATGGAATCTTACCTGTACTTTTGTGTGTACCGTGTCTAAAGACGTTTTAAGAGAAATATACATCTGTGCATCCAGTGAAGTTTTCAACAACGTACAAACAGCATCAAACAAAGAATTGGTTAGTTCATCCACAGTAAATCCATTTATTTCATTTTTCCGAAGATCAAGCCCTTTCCAAAACATAAACAAAGCAGTCTGCTACCTACTGTCATTCGGCCATTGCGCCATGTTACTTCTTTCGGAAAACCTTGTTGTTAACCTTAAAATACTTATTTCAGCTTTATTTTCAAAACATAGCTGGTTTTAAAAAATCACGATTTTATAAATGACAGATACAGATGACAGCTTCTTGAAATTGACAATAATTTTATTTTTATGGGTTATTAGGTTTATGCTAAGAATGAAATATTCATAAAATAAGTGTTGTGAAAATTACGTAAGTCAAAGAAACAATTTAGATCTCGTTTTATGTTTCATTATCCGAGTTTACATAGAACAAAACTGGTCGATATTACATCGAGACATATAAACAAAATAGTGTCAACCGTCGTATATGATATTGATAGAATTAGATCGCAGATAGTAATTTTTAAATTGTATGCAAGGTTCAATTGATTCAGCGTGTTCAATACATTCAAATAGAAATTAAACAACAAGTGATAGTTGATTTTCATGTCTATCTAACTCGAATTAGTTAATTTTCAAAATTTGAAAAGACACGAGTCTTTACCGAGTGTCCTGTCAAATTTTGAAAATTGAATACGTAGGGTTGAATAAACATTAAAATCAACTTACACGCGTTGTTTAATCTGTTTCTACCATAACTGAATAATGCTGATCAGTAGTATTGGGTACTTAGGATTATTAGCCAATATCACGTCTAGACACTGTTGGGTTCGGACTCACATGATCGTGTCAAACGTGTATGGCGCTGCAATCTCCAGATTGCATCAATATTACAAAGGTAGGAAACCCAACATTGTTAGAAACTTCAGTATAGGACTCGTTTTTCTTCCAGTTACTCTAATCGTCAACTTTTGTCCGACGACAACTGGCCTGACGCAAACATTTTATTACAGTAGTAGTGTGGGCTTGTTCATTAAGATGTATTCACCCTTTTGCTAATTTGTAAATGTTAACAAACTAATGATTCGTTTATACCACCGCTTTGGAGTGGTATAGCAACAAAAATTATGGTAGAACGTCATTTTCCATAACACAAGTTCACCAGATACCCTTTTACGTAAGTTAAATAAGTTCTTATATGTCTGTAGGCGTTGAATTTTTAAATCCCATTGAGCCATGTAACTTCTTTCGGAACACCTTGCTGTTTAACGGAATAACAGACATGGCTCAATGACAGTAGGAAGCAGGTCGCTTTGTTTATGTTTTGGAAGGGGCTTGATCTTTGGAAGAATGGAATGACTTTTGGACTTACTATGGGTGAACTTACCAATTCTTTGTTTGTTGCTGTTTGTACGTTACTGAAAACCTCACTGGATGCACAGATGTATAATTTTCTTGAAACGTCCGTAGACACGGTATACACAAAAGTACAGGTAAGATTCGATGAGTTTTGTTCAGCCTCTGGGACTTTGCACGTTTCGCGTTGCGTGTACTGATATACAATGACGACCGATATAAGTAATCCGCCTTTTATACCTGCTGTGGGACTTGATTTTCCGGAGAAAAAATAACAAATATGTCAGCTGTATGGAGATATGAAGTGGGAATGTTTCTAAAAAATTTTCTTCAACACACATTTTTTATTAAAAGTTCAAAAGCTTTTTATCTTCGTAGTTCAGCTTTAAATTATGTAAAAAGATATCTGGTGAACGCGTGTTATGGAAATGACATTCTACCATAAATTGTGTTGCTGTACCACTTTCAAGCGGTGATTTGTTATACAAATGAATAAATAAATATTAAACTAAGCGGTGGTATAAACGACACTGCAATTAATTAACATTTACAAATAACCAACAGGGCGAATAAATCTTTATGACCGAGCTCACCCTACTACTGTAATGGAATATTTGAAGTGGCGTCAGACCAGTTGTCAGGGGACAAATGTTGGCGATTAAAGTAATTGGAGGGAAAAGAGTCCTTTATTTAGGTCTGTAACAATGTTGGGTCTCCTACCTTTGTAATATTGATGTAATCTGGAGATTGAAGCGGCGTACACATTTGACGTGATTATGAGAGTCAGAACTTGACCGTGTCTAGACGTGATATAGGCTAATAATCCTTAGTACCCATACTACTAATCAGCGCTTTTCAGCTGTGGTAGAAACAGATTCAACAACACGTGAAAGTTGATTTCCATGTTTATCTAACTTTCGTTAATTAATTTTCAAAATTTGGAAAGACACTCGGTAAAGGCTCGTGCCTTTTCAAATTTTGAAAATGAATTAACTCGATAGACATGATAATAAACTAACTCTTGTTGTTTAATCTGTATTGCAGTGTATTGAAGACACCGAATCAATAGAAATTGGCGTATACCATAACGATTGCTAGCTGTGTTCTAATTCTATAACTATTATATATGACGGTTGACACTTTTTCGTTTATCTGTCTCTGTGTAATATCGACCAGTTTTGTCCTATGTAAACTCGGATTAAGACACATGGAAAACGATATCTAAACTGTTTATTTTTTTACTTACGTAATTTTCACAGCACTTATCTTGTCAATATCTTATTCTTAGCATAACCTTAGTAATCCACATTTTTATATAAATCAAGTTATTGTCATTATTCAGAAGATATTTACATACCGAATGTAAATTCCTTCATTACAGTTATACAGAACGTTCGTTTTGTTGTATCAATAAAACAAATAGTCATCACGTGATCTAAGTGATAACCGCTAGCTGGCGTAGGAATACCTGAATATCTAAGAAACCCTTTCCATGACCATGGTACGGCAGCGATTTGTCACACAAGTATTCTCTGAACATATGAATGAATCAAAAAAAGAATAAAATAACATACATTCATTCGATATTTTTATTTAAAGCCATTAATTACCATAAAACAAACAAAATTCACTGAATGAAATCGAAAACACAAGACTAGGCCTGCATCTGTAGCCCACTGTAGATGCCCATATCATAGGTCTATTGCGATAGATCTAGGTCATTATATGAAAAGAAACACAGGCCACAGAAATGAAAATTTGCTTCGTAGTTACGTTGCTTGTAAATAAGTTGAAAAGGGAGTCAGGTCTAGTGCAATTTTGTCCTGCATCTCTGATAAACGGCTTGCTTTTCCGTCACCATATTCCTGTCAGAAACAATTCGTCACTCGCATCGCGTGAAATCGACTTTCAGGTTACCTGTAATGTTAATGCCGAGCATAAGTAGTGTCCATAGGTTTCTCAGTAAATTGACGAGATACTCTATATTATCAGCTTGTAAAATCTGAAGTCTGAATTGACATATGGATCTATTATAATTTATAGGCCTACAGGGATTTTCCATAACGAACGTGTCGATAATTTTCTTTTAAACAGAACAATTAAGTTTATTATTTCAAAACATAATCTGCATTTGTCTTGTTTCAATTGATTTGAAGGATTTGCTAGTGGGCTAGCCTCTATACTGAAATAGGTCTACTTACGAAATCGTTATCCCTTCACAGTTCACAGCATTTCCCAGCTGATTCGGCGATTGGTAAAATATCAAATAGAATGGCTACTTTCAGTTGTCATCAACGAATATTAACAGTCACACTCAAACTTTTTATGATATATTCCACTGATAAAATATCAGAATTTCAACGAAAATTTGTTGTAAACAACGATCAACTGTTGCTATCCAAATCGCACATGGTAGGCCTATCAGCCATTTGCATACGGCCCATTCGGGTAATTCTCTTCTGACACATTTAATCCGCCACTACTAAATGGTCGAATATTAAAAATCGCGAAAAAAAATCTGAGAATAAGTCTTCAAAATTGTCCATATCACTAGTTTCTTTCAAAATGATACCAAAACGAAATTAAATCAATTTCATTAGTATTTGCGATCAGAAAAGAGAACTACTTCTCATGTCAAAACAGCTGTTGAGCCATTACGTCATATGAAAAGAACCCCGCAAAGTCAGTGTTCTGGAATGAATTTAGTATCCAGTGGACTACAGTTTCACTATGAAATGGTAATGTATATAAATATAAGGATTGTTTTTCATGAAGTGCTGCGCAATGAATTTTTCCACAAGCAATTGCTTTTATACCCCGATGATGTTAAAAAAATTAAAAACAATCCTTAATTGTCATCTGTATTTGGCATTTATAAAATCATGATTCTTTGATTAATTTTTTAACTTTTTAACTCGAATCAAATCTAGCAAAAACAATCTCCATGTGAAACCACACTAAGTTTACATATAAAATAGAACTTGATATTTGAGAACGTTCTTTTGAATTATCTATACATCAATGCTAAAAGACGTCAAGTTCACAGACACCTAGATACAACTACCAGCATTTTAGAAAATCTGTAACACTGAAAAAAGTTTGCATTTATATATATATATAAATATATATATATATAAATATATATATATTATATATATATATATATATATATATATATATATATATATATATATATATATATATATATATATATATATAGGGACTTCGACTCATGATCATTTTAATTAATAATTAATGCTATATTTAACTTAACCTTCTTGAAATTGAAACATTGAGTGTTTATTAGACGGAGAAGAATTAGCATGGGACGTCTTCGTACACATGTAATTTGGACTTCGAATTATATATAGGAATTTTCGTTATTTTTATGGAAATAGGCCAAACAAATTATTTGATCATCGAGAAATTCGACTCATTAAAGCTCGAATTATGAATTGTTTATAAGTAGCGTTAAATAACAAAATTATTCGGTACTTTGTTAATAGTTCGAAACATCGAGAAATTCTACTCATTGAAGTTCGACTTATCGAATATATACATGTCTATGAAATAAAGATTCGAAACTGAAATCCCTTAGAACACGACGCATTGGATATAACAAAGGTCTCAACGCGAAGAATAATTGCGAATCGCAAACGAGGATTGGGCCAGGTGTCCGGAAAGAGTCAGCGTGCCCTCTTAGCATGTCACACCTGTTGAAAATGTTTGGAAACCTATCGAGTGCGGTGAAAAGCTATAATATATTTCTCGACATCCTGCCTAACATGTTTCATGTATACGTAAATTTCATCAGCCCTACAAATGTCGGCCGTTGCTAGATACGCATGCCTATATAATGAGAGTTTTTCAACGTGAAACCTTCGTTAGACTTTTTGATTATATGACGTGAGACTGGCGGTAAACAATTTTGTACACTTTGTAAACTTTAGTTCTCCTATATTTCTTTTTATTGAACAACAATTTTTTACCGAGAGTTAATGCATATGTCATGAACGCTAATTGATTAAGCATTGTGTTTTCAGTTTGTCCACATGCTAGCTAGCTGTACAATCAAACAACTAGAGCTAAATCTGAACTTGTCCCGGGCGTTGTGCAAGTGAATGTGTCATGCCCTGCTGGTATGAATCGGTACCAAGTGATAAGTAAAATCGAATTTCGTTTTTCAGGGTACTTATATGGAACGTTAATACACCCACAATATTGATATCATATCGTACCATATTATTTAGTTATATCTCTTCCAAATAGCTACATGGATATGAAAATATTGATAGCCTAAATATCGCATGCCAGCACAGTCATATATAAGCGTATAATGAACATTGTAATCTAATTCAGTTTTGACTGTATATTCCTATGAGTTGGTAAGTCAATAGCCAATGGACAATCAAGTAAGTCAATAGCCAATGGACAGTCAGGTGAGTCAATAGCCAATGGACAATCAATGGATCAATAAACTTTTACCTAATTGAAGAAGACATGCCTGCCGTACAAAATACATGTCCAATCACAGAAAATCAGTTGGATGAGATTCTGTGAGTTGATTTTGTTTGTCCTTGACTTTGTAAATAGTTAATAGTTATTATTGATCATTTATACGTTATGGATAAAAATACTGCGTAATTACCTCGAGGCACCATGTAAGTTTTCTGTTACACAGAAATGTATATACAGATTAAGTTAGGTTTTAGTGTAAATGACTGATGCTTTGTTATCGATTGTACTGACTGAACATACAAATTGATAACATCTGATATATAAAAGGACATCCCAAGTTTTCCTTTTTTGGCAAAGGTCATGAAAAAGATGATATTTTTTATATATATATATATATATATATATATATATATATATATATATATCAATTAATTATATATATAATAATATTTGTAAATTAATCTTATAATATTTTATAATAAATTATATTTTATATATAAAAATAATATATAATATATAATAATAAATTAATATAATATTTTATAAAGTAATTTTATATCTATTATATATAATTTTATAAATAATATATATTATATAATTTAAATTATAATTATATATAATATAATTAAATTTCATAATAATATATAAAATATTATCTTATATATATAATATTTTAAAAAAATATATTAAATTATAAATAAAAATATTATAATAAAATATAATTAAATATCATTAAAATATAATAAAAAATTAATATATAATAATATAAAATAATTTATATCATATATTATTAAATAATAATTATATATTACTATTTATATAATATAATTTAATATAAATATAATTATAATATTAAATTTATAAAATAATTATAATTTAATAAATATAAATAAATAATTTAATAAAATAAATAAATATGAAATAAAATATAATTAAAATAATATTATTATAAATATATACCTAATAAAATAAATTAAAATATAAATTAATATATAAAAATAAAAATATTATTTTTAAAATTAACTATATTAGATAAATTATTAATATTTAAATATAAATTATAAATATAATAAATTTATATAATTAATAATAAAATATATATATAAATATAAATATAATAAATTTAATAAAAATATATATTAATACTTATATATTATAAATAATAAATATATTATATTAAATATAATTATAATATTAAATATTATTTTAAATAAACATGATAATTTATTATTATATATATAAATTTATAAATTATATATTATTAATTAAATATAATTAATAATATAATATAATAATAAATTTATAAATATTCTAATAAATAAATAAAATATATAAATAATAACTATCTAAATATATATAATAATAAATATTTTTTCATATATTAATAATTATATATAAATAAATAATATAAATATTTTATAAATAATTTATAAATTGAAATAATATATAAATTAAAAAATCTAATATCAAAATAATATATATAATAAATTAATATATTAATAATAAAACTATAATAATAAATATCATATTTCTTAAAAATTTTAATTATTATTATATTAAAAAAATAATTAATAATAATACTATAATAATAATATTTAAAATACAATAATATAAAAAATAACAAATAATTAAATAATTATTAATAATTAACTATCTATAAATATATTTACATATAATAAAATAATATCAAAAATATAATATAAATATATAATTATAATAATATATAAATAACTATTTATTAATTAAATATTTAAATATATATTAAATAATAATATAATATATATTATAAATAAATAAAATAATTAAATAATATATATTAATATATAAAAATAAATAATATATATAATAATATATAATATATATATATATTAATCTATTTTATAATATAATTATAATATTATTTAAAAACAATTTACATATATAATATCATAAATATAAATATAAATAAATATATATATAAATTATATATTAATAAATATAAAAAAAAAATAAATAAAATTTATAATAATAAATAATAAAATAAATTAATTATTTATAAATTACTTTTAATATAATTATAATAATAAATAAAATTATTTAAGATATTATAATATATATATATATAAAAAATACTATAATAAATTAAAATATATAAATATATATCTTATAATTTATATAATAAAAAATAAATCATACATAAATAATTTTTAATCACTTTAATAAAATATAAATATATATATAGATGTAAATTATATAATATACTATATAATTATATTAAAATATTTTTTCTAATTAAAATTATAAAAATTATTATATTTATTAATTATATAAAATATAAATATAAAAAATATAATATTATAAATATATATTAATAAAATATATATCATTATAAAAAGTATATTTAAAATAATTATAATTTCAAATAATAATAAAAAATTTTAAATATATTATATAAAAAAATTAATATATAAAATATAATATATAAATAATTTAATTTAATAAATAAATAAATTAATATATTATAAATAATATAATAAAATATAATATTATACTTTTATATAATATTATTATAAAATATAATATTAAATTATATATAAAATATAAATAATAAAATATATATTAATTATAAAAAAAATAAATATATTATCTTTATTTAATAAAATAATTTTAATAATATACTATATAAATATAATATTAATCATAATAGTATAATAATAAAATAATTATTTATTAATCAAATAAATATAAATATTTAAATTAATGTTCTCTTTATAAATAATATATAAATATATTAAATATATTAATAAAATAATATAATTATATTAATTATATAAAATAAAAAATAATACGATAAAATTATATAATATATTATTCAAATAATATATATATTAATAAATGATTTAATATGTATAAAAATTAATATAATAAATAATATATGAAAATATATAATAATAAAAATAATCTATTATTTAAAAATTTATAATTTAATATAATATAAATTTTAATATTAATAATATTTAATACATATAATATAAAAATAAAAATTATATATAAAAATAACAATTAAAATTAATATTAAATTTATATATAAATATAATAAAAATATAATATATATAATTTATAAAAAAAATAAAATTTTTCAATTTATAATTAATAAAATAATAAATAATTAATATAAAATATAATAATAATAAAAATAAATTAATAAATTTAATAATAATAATTAAATAATTATAAATATAATATATATATTTATTTAATATATTTTTAATATTATTTAATTATATAATAATAATAAATATAATATATCTAATATTAAAAATAAATATATAATAATAATTATTTATAAAATAATACAATTTCTATATAATATATAACAATATATATATATATTTTACAATATATAGTAAAATATAATTAATAAATTTAAAAAATTATATTTAATTTAATAAATAATATATTATATTATATTATAATTTTTATATAATATATTAAAATAAAATTATATAAATATAAAAATAAATATATTCAATATATAATATTATAAATTATTATATTAAATATATCTAAACATAATAAATTAAATAATATAAATTCTTCTAATAGAAAATCATGTAATAATAATTAAATAATATAAATTTTATTTATAATATATTATATAATACAATATTAAAATAATATAATTAATATACATCTTAACATTTTATATAAAAATATACATAAATTATTATTAATAATATTAAAATAAATATATATAATAATATATATATATATATATAATAAAAAAGATGTTATAATTCTATATAATTATATAATTAATCAAATTTAGAAATAATTCTAATATCTTTTAATATCATAAGAAATATTATATATAAAATATAAATATATTGATTAATAAAATTAATAAATAAATATTAAATTACATATATATATATTAATATTATTAAATTTTATAAAAAAAAAAATCATTTTAAATATATCTTAATAATATAATATATTATAATATATATATTATATATTAATAATAAAATTAAAAATTTATAATATATAATATAAATAAAATTAATATAAAATAATATTAAAATAAAATAAATTATAATAATACAATACTTTAAAAATAAAAAATATACTAAAAATAAATATAGTTAAATAATAAATATAATATAATAAATTTTTATATAATATATAAATAAATTTATATAAAAATTATTAAAATTTAAAAAATATTAATATTATAATTAATATATATTATATATATCTAAATATATAAATAAATTTAAATTTAAAAATAATATAATATTTAATCATTTAAATAATAATTAAATATAATTAATTATAAATATAAATATTTAATAAATTATAAATATTAATATATTTTTATAATTATATAAATAAATAAACTATAATATTTTTTATATATATATACATAATAAAATAATATAATATAAATATCTTTTATAAAAATAAATATTAAAAAATAATATAAATTATATTACATAATACCATTAATTTAATAATTACAATATAATAATTAAAATAATAAAATATATATATATATTTTTTTTCTATATATAATAATATTTATTTATTTAATTAATAATTATAATATTTATATAAAATAAAACTATAATTATTATAATATAAAATAAAAATATTAATTTTTTTAAATATAATAAATTAATATATATATAAATACTTATAAAATAATAATATAAAATTATAAAAAATATAAAAAAATAATAATATTATATATTATAATAAAATATATAATAATATAATATATATCAAATAATATAAATAATAATTATTTTTTATTAAATTATAAATATATTTAATAATTCTTTTAAAATAATTATATATTAATATTATATATATAATATAAAAAAAATAAATAAATATATAATAATAAATATAAATATAATTAATTCACTAAATATAATATACTAATAATAAAAAAATATTTAATATTATATTTAATATACTACTTATAATATATATATAACCATACAAAATATATATTAAATAATAATAAATTTAATAACTTAATTATTAATATATCTAATTATAATAAGTAATATATTAATTATCATATTATAATATATATTATTATTAATCATCAATATAAAATATAATAATATTAATTTACTAAATTAATAAGAAATTATTAAATATCTAAAAAAATTATAAATTAAATATTATTAATATTAATAATAAATATAAATTTTATAAATATATATAATAAAATAATAAATTAATATATACTTTAATATATATAAATAAATAATATTATAATTTATTATAAATTATATATTAATTAATATATATTTAATATTAATTAATATTTTATAATATTATAAAAATAATAAAAAATATTATAATATTAATATTAATAATATATAATAAATAATAATAAAATAATTATATAAAATATAATAAATAATTATTATAAATATTTAATTTTATAAAAAAATATTAAATAAAAATATATATTATATAAAAAAATTTTTTTTCAATTACTATATTAAAATACAATTAAATATCTAATATATAAATTAATATATATAAATAATAAAAATGTAAATTAATACAATTTAAATTATTTTATAATATAAAATATATTATGTTATATATATATATATATATATATAATATATATATATATATGTTAATATTATACTATAAATAAATATACATTAATAAATTATATGAATAATTAAATATAAATAATATAATTAATTATAATAAATATAATACAATATAATAATATTTAAAATATTTAATATATAAAAATAATATATATTATATTAATTAAATATATATATAAAATATATAACTATATTAAAAAAAAAAATTTAATAATATTTAATAATACTATATATATATATCATATATATTATCAAAATAATATAAATAATAAATAAGATTTTATATATTAATTATATATATTATTTATATAATAAATTTTAATTATTATATTATATTATATAATATTAATATATAAATTACTATATTAATTAAATAAATAATAATAATATATATATAAATTATATTATATTTATATATTATATAATACAATAATATATATATATCCAACTATATATTCAGAATATGCTTTCTCTCGTGCAGTTGAAAACAATCCGATAACACTTATATCACTGAAACTGACAATCGGGAAGGTCATTTGAAATACATCATAGATATCTGTACAATGGATATTTAGATAATATGATTATCAATTTAATGTGTTAATATAATCACGACAATTAAAGCCTACAGGCTGTTATTCCTTGACATGTGGATAGAAGTTTATCATCCGAAATCCATATTTAATTATTTAGGATGCTATTTTATCGACTTTCATATTGTTTATAGCCGAAACGAATGACTATTTGATGGTTTTAATACAGATAAATAACACGAAAAATTAATGTTGATGATACAAAAAATCAATAACCGGTTATTGCGTAGTCACTAGTTGTTTTGTCGATGTATAAAAATAAATATTACTGTTCAAATAATATATGACTTTGCATTTATTTATTTTCCTGTGCGTTTTACTTATCCTGGGTATACTGGAGATTTATACTCTGATATTTGATAACCAAGTACCTGGTATATCGGTACAAGCCGATCATGCTATATGTTTTAATTTTTACCTTCTCAAAAGCTAAGATAATCATTGTTATACAGGTGTGAGTCTTTAGGAGGATGTGGGGATACATTTCAATTATGTTTGTGTTATACAATGATTTGTTTCTGACACTTACATCTATTTTAAATTTGATTTCAACTGTTGAAGTCTTATTGATAGACATGATCGTATGGTGTACTAGGATTTACCTTGCAAAGCTGTAACTTTGTTATTGTGTTTATAATATTTATAGATGTAATAGAGATAATCATTATCTATACTTCCTATGAAAGGCACATATTGAAAATTGAAATTAAAATTGGAAATTTTTATTTCTATTTTCGAATTACATGTAAATATGACCTTGCAACTGTATGTATTTTATCTTATGTTTCACTGTATGAAATATTGAGTTACCTTTTCGGTAGTGGTTATCGAATCGTTTGCATCGATGGTAACGATTTTTTCTGCCTCACTTATTTAATTTGAATTTGACTGTGGAATCACGGCGGGTCGGGACGGTCAAAAGGGGATGCTTACTCCTCCATGACACCTTATCCCGCCTCTGGATTTCCTGAGGTCTATGTTTTCTAATGTCCCCCAGATTTGTATATTGTTTCTTGGACATAATTGAGATTAATACTTTTGTGTCTGTGATTGTTATATCCTTTACTCTTTAATTCGGATTTATTTACTAGAATTAAGAAGTACGGGTACTTCGTATGACAAGCCTAAAAGTAAAATTCTGGAATTGCATTTTCGAAAAAAATGTGGTTTAACGGCGATTTGACACGTTCTCTAGGAAGGCAGTTATTCAAGGGAGTAATATGCAGGGTAAAACAATTTTCAATTTTAGACTTCTACACCACTGCACCGACAATAAAACCTGCTAAATGATGGCATCATATGCGAATACTGACATTCCCATGACAATTCACCAGCAAACAGTTTGCCCCTACAAAAAACTAATCATACGTTGAAACGCCGTGGTATATCTGATCACTAGTTCAATAAAAAAACCATAGCTAAGTGACAAAGGAATAGTATTTCTTAAATGTAGAAAGTTGAAACCAGAAAAGCCGAAATAACCATGTCCGCCTTGATAATTTCATGAATTTGTCTCTACTAAAAAAAAACGTCCAATTAGAAAACGCAATTGCTGAAATATTATGTTTCCCCATATCATACCGGGTTAAAGTTTAACGATATCTCCGTCATATTTTTACATATGACGTCATAAAATTATTGATATATAACCATATATTACCATATATATATATATATATATATATATATATATATATATATATATATATATATATATATATATATATATATATATAAAAAATCCGCTTTTAAAATACTGTGTACAGAGTCATATAGATTTCATAAAATTATCCACGGCGAAGTAGATCATAAAATTATCCACGGCGAAGTAGACATAAAATTATCCACGGCGAAGTAGTTCATTGAACAATTTTAATCTACTTCGCCGTGGATAATTTTATGAAATCTATATATATATATATATATATATATATATATATATATATATATATATAATATATATATATATATATATATATATATATATATATATATATATATATATATATATATATATATATATATATATATCAGATATATATATTAAATATATATTATATATATATATATTATATAATATTATTATATATATATATCTATATATATATATATATATCAGACTTTCCATGACGATACTTGAAATCATAATGCTTTAGATAGAATATATATTTATTATATATATCAAAACGACCTTTTAACATCGCCAGATTATGTAACGGAAAGCAAAAGCTTTGACGGTTATGCAATATATTACAATACAAACAACAGCTGATTATTTCCCCGATGCATTCAGACAGAGCTACTCTGTCAGAATTAGCCTTGACACAGGTTTACGAGACTCTAAATTACTTTGGTTGACTAAATAAAATGTTGAGTAACTTGTTCAATAGTTTTTGTGGAAAAATCTATACCGATTGTGTTAGTTATTCATTTCATTTCAAATTGGCTGTGAACACACGGAGTTTGACCCGTTGAAGAGGGATGCTTACTCAACCGTAACACCTAATCCCACCCCTCGATCTTCCATACGCCCATGTTTTTCAAATGCTCTCCAGAGTTGTATCTTTTATATCTTGTAATACTGTTAGAGTGTACAATGTATTTGGCAATTGTACTCTCAATTTTTATATTGCAGAATAATATGCCTGAAACCTCCCAGACACTTTCGTTTTAGTTGTTTCGACCTAATCAACATTTTTTTTATCTTTTAATTATACGACAGAGGCTGATTTGTAATCCTAAAAAAAAAAGTTAGAAATCATTACAAACATTCTGCCGGTAAAAAGAAATAAAATATCCGGCATAACAACCACAGGAAACATCTTTTGTATTGAAGTACAATGTACGAACAACCCATTCACAAAGGAATCTTTGTTAGTTAGTGTTGTATAAATTTTATAATGCAAATGCTTAGATCTGGATAAGCCATGTGCATTGATCCTTTGTTTTTTCCCATTTACGGTATGTACAAAGGAGCTTACATTTGTAACTATCTTGACAGACTTTGTCATTTATTTTCGCCTGATAATGTCACATATAATCAAGTAGACACATTTCTAGTCTCAATGTAATCGATTTCATCAGCCACAATCGAGTATCTAGTTACAAATGTCATAGAAAGGTAATCAATTTCGTTTAATAATTCAAAGAAAGCGCCACGTCTTCTAGTGCAGTACATCTATAGACCAGACTTTTATATTTATGATGTAAGGGAACTAGAAGTGAAGACATTAGATTTTTGTTAATTGTTGTTTAACGTCTCACTCACGAATCTTACACTCATATGAAGACGTCACCACATGGCGGTGAAGGGCTTCACATTTTGGCCTATGCTCGGCACTTACGGCCATTGAGCAGTGAGGGTTCTTTAACATGACCACACCTACTATGACAAGGGACCTCGAGTTTTGCTGTCTCATCCGAAGGACAGGAAACCAACCTGCAGCCGGTTGCACTCGAACTCACGACCTCATTGTCCAGAGTCGAACACGCTACCAGTTGAGCTAGGGTGGGTAAAAAGACATAAGAAAAAGTAGATGTAAAGTCAGAAAAGTGATCAATTTCAAGTCTATGTGTACATTATATGCGACATTTTAAGCAAAAACAAAAACAAACACAGAAACAAAAACAAAAAACAAAAAAAACCAACAAAAAACAAACAAACAAATATTGTTACAAGAATCGCTACAGTTACAAATGAATGATAATCAATGTCTTTGATATTTCAGGAAGTCAAATTGAAGTCCCAATAGAATGATAATACCGTTATAAAACATGCTGAAATAACGACACTGTGGTCCTACCTGGGAAATAAACAAAATGTCGTGTGTGTTCTGACAAATAGGAACTGGTGTAGTCGAATACGACTGATTGATTTTGAAGATCAATATCAATGAACTATTTGTACCGATATGCATCATATGCAGACACTACTATTCCGAGTAAGTGCCACCGCCAAGACAAACTAAATTTAAATATAATATTAAAGATAGTTTTGCACAGTTGAGCACAAAGGTAAAATAAATGCAGTTTAGAAACATAAAGTGTATCACACGAGTCCAAAAGTACATTGAAATATGGAACTTAGTGACGATAAATAGATTATATTTACAAAATTGACATGTGCCTAACTGAGGTTTGGAACTGGATCAAGAGGTGTTGCGTTGAATATACAATTATAATATACAAATAATCTTCAGTGTCGGAAAAATGATGTGTCTAGGAGAAACGAGCATTATGCATATTATTATATACGATCCGTACTCTCAATATCACGGTATCAATATATCTAGTCATGTTTATTTTATATTGTACATGCCACAGAGGTGTAATCTGATTTCAGTATACTTTGGGAAACTGAATTTATTTCCTCGTTTTCCAATTTCTAGTCATAGTATGTTTATATTGTATAGCTTACCAATACCAACTACTTTTGGCGTGGCTTGTTTATTTTAATAAAATCTTTTCCTCAACTAATCTGATATAAAAGTAGTAAGATATTTGTATTGAACTGGCGTTAAATTAATTACCTTTATACGATGCGTTGCTAATCCCATAGGTATGCAACAGGTGCCGTGTCGTAATTAGATGGAATTAGTGTTCTTATTTACAAAACCATACCATACCAATCCCACACGATTGTTTTGGTGTTCTTACTAATCATGTCATTTCGTCCAGGAATTGTTGATCAAGAAAGTCTTGAAATCGTCTGCCGACTATAATGCTGATTGCGTTCGTTGCACGGTAAATTCAAATAGATTACGGTCGCAAAACCTATGCATCAAGAGCACGTAAAGAAAAATAAACCAATTCACATATCAAATATACCAAAATATGAATTACAAACATTGGACACACAAACTACCGAAAATCTACCTTGAGTCTACATTCAAATTAAAATTAAATAATCGAGGAATGAATCCTTGTTATAATTAATAGCGATAATTCAACGGCCATTACCTTAAATATTTAATAACACCAGACCCTCACTTTAAACTACTTTTAGTTAGCCAGCTTGGTAGCTAGGTGTCACTCTACACATCAAAGTATCGACATTAAAAATCATACACACAAACAATGAAAAGTTGACAGAGAGAGGTCACTGGGAATTTACAGCGTTATCCCAATTGTTCTGGGGAAAATAGGCCCCAACGTACTAAAAATGTAATTTTATGGCATTATGTTATATATATCACAATGAAACCCCAGGGGGAGTTATTTTCCACCTGAATATGGTATTTGTATTTTCATTTGGCTACACATTTAGATTTATTATATGGTCTTGCATTATACCGCTTTCAACTTAGAAAATCTTATTTTAAACTGGAACTCAACTGATAAAGTCCAATTGATAGAAACGAGCGTATTGAGCATTATAACTTTGTTGTTATGTTTATGATATCTATTGTTACAATTATGGTTCACTAATTGAGATTTCGAGTTACCCATTCACACGTCGGGTCTTCAGAGACTAAGAACCGGAGCAGACACAAAGAACGCAGAGCAATATAGGGCGGTAGAGATCAAAGGTGACTTGTTTTCTGCTTTCAAACTAACAAATACTAGCTTGCACTTTCTGGACATACGAATATCTTAAAAGTATATTTAATCACGGGCATATTGACAAAATATCATTTTCAATGCTCTACATGTTTCCAATAAGGCTGTTATTTGTTCGAGGAAGTTATTTTTTTTTACATTTTCGTTGATTGCAAACAACTCTGAATAGTTAGACGTCTACTTACTCGTCAGTTTAATTCCCTAATTATCCCCAAAGATCATATGAAATTGGCATTCATGCCAGATTTATATATTTGTTATAATTGCAATGTTAATATAGTAAGGGGTCACATTTGGATACAGAAAACCGCGGAGCCAATTTCTTGTTTAACACATAGAACACGGAGGAAGGACACATGGAACAAAATCGATGACTAAATGGTCGGTGCTGTCCATTTGTTGTTTCAGGTTAAACCTTGCAGAATTTCGTTTGGTAAGACCCGGCGTACTTCAACAGTGGTTGCCGAATCGTCTTTACCAAATGTGACTAGGATATATTCCTCAAGTATTGTCTTTTATTGATTTGTTTTTGGACTTACAGCTGATGTGACCGGTTGACAGGGGATGCTACTTTTCCGTGTCACCTAATCCTAACACAGGCTACACTAAAGGTACGTTATTGTCCAATGATCACCAATGTTGTATTGTCCTTTAGACTCTGATGGTTAAGACATTAATATCTGTGTGGGTTTTTAAAAACATTGTCGTGTAGTTTATATAAGATGGCATATACAAAATTATTAATAGATTGGATATTCAGGAGATTATATAAAAAGCAGATGAACATTGTACAAACACGGACCTCTGAAAATGCAGTTGTGGTATCAGAAAAAAAATCATCGTCACAACCGACAAAAACAACAACTATGATAAACTCTCTAATCATCTCCGAGGTTTTATGTGTTCTACCCATAAAATATCTATTGGGTAACGACTTTTAAAACAATTCATTGAATGGTATTGTTATGGACAAACTACATTTAATAATAGATAAAATTATTAATTGATCCTCTAATATCTTTGAAAGTGCATCTTGTCAATTCATGGTACGGGATGTTTGAATTATAAAAGAAACGAAATTACTTTATGTGACGTACACCCACTATATGAACCCAAATCGAACACAGTTTAATCAATATTCTTCACTTACTTTGATTTTATCTACACTATGGGTGTTAACAACGCAATTTTCTTATTACAAGTTGAGTTGTGTTCATCTTCGACATTGAAACAAGTGCAGGACTAAATCAATAATGAAAAGAAACACTTTTAAAGATTTTTACACTCTTTAATTTCATTCTACTCCTTCAAATCGATGAAACCTAAAATAATTTTGTTCAAATAATTGATTTAGGCAATTTGTACTGGTAATTGTCAAGTAATGTTACTGTTAAAATGATATATTCTGTCTACATCATTTGATAAACTTTACTTCATTCTTCTTGATTCTTTATTTATCAACTCCTATGCAATCATTCAATAGCGTAACAATAACGTTTATAGCATTACACGTGCCAATGCAGCATGCGTACAAGGAACATAAGTAGATGGAAATACTTTGTAATTAAGCAATTTCATATCGATATCAGTAAAAAGACAAAAACGACTCAAAATGAGAAATTATATAATGCATGCAGCATGAAAAGGATATCATTTAGATCCTATCCTTTATTTAACTAATATAATAATGTGTCCTAATGAGAAATCAGTCATACTGAAATAATCCACACAGGGTTGCTATAGTTACGTTAAAACACATAATACAATGTGTTAACAAAAACGAAATTAGAAAGGCAATTACAAGATACAGACACAAATAGCTGCTCGTTGTAGTCTAGGAGAAAAAAGTTTTACTTGTAATTGGCGATTCCGAATTTCGATATCTGGTACCTTGAAGTAGCTTCGACTTTACAAAGACAGACACAGTTCCTGTGCCAAATGTACCGTAAAAGTTTTTTTTTTCACAGTGACTAACTGTCAAAGTGTCACGTCAAAGAAGTAATGTTTAAAAAAACTCACTGAATTAACACAGAAGTCTATAACACAGGCAAATAATTGTTGGTATTCTGCAACTGACATTGACTACATGTACATTTTTATGGGACGTAAGATGACGTATAGGCAAATTTAAAACGAACAGAAGGAACAGTGGACATCGATGACCTTCCAGTGCGGCAATGTGGTATGAAGGAGTAATCGTCTTTGTTAACCTAGCACTACCGCAGTGCATTTAATACGAAGTCAATACCGAGATTAAAAGTATAACCCGTAGTAATGCATCGGTTTCAACGATTAACCACAACAAAACACATTATTGTATTATATTGTGCTGCTAAAACAACGTCACCACGTTACCAAACGCCTTCACTAGCTTGTACATATTCAGTGGGTACCCGGGACATGATCGACAGGAGACGACGCGACATTTTAACAAACACATTTGTAACATTCCTAATTTAGCATGAGTTGATGTGAAATATAAATGACGTCAACCTACAAGCACGGCACGCCCACTGTCAATATTGACAGCTTGGAACTTGTTAGCTCACTGTACCGAGTCTATTGTACTTAATTTCCTTTCAAATATTTCCACAAAAGAATTACAAATCACGAACCAACTACAACAATGTCAAAACGTCGACGTGTAACAGTGTTGAAATTGACATCTTAGTCCATAAATATAAAATCTCAGTTCAACAGTAAAAATAATCTACATGATGTCCATGGTACATATACAAATTCTACAAACATTGGTCAAATATGGACCTCTGGCTATTGTAGAGGTGAGTTAACAACCTCTGTTAGCCGGTCACACCCACGAAGTGTCCACAGTTAATTGAAATTAGTGAGGAATAAGTCCTCATTACAGAACACTCAACAGCTATGAAACAAGTAAATTCAGAGTTGTCAGTAGGTTTCCATTGGGGACTAGTACATCCCGCCCTGTACTTTTCTTGAGTTTGAATTCATTTAATGACTTTTATCAATCATGTGACTACGAATAACCAATGAAATCAGAAAAAGAAATTAAAGCTAAATGTTGTTTTCCGCATATGTAAGAAGTTTTAAAATAAGTGAATTGATTTGAGATCGAATCACTTATAAAACGTCTGTTTTTCTTCATACACGTGTGTCAGACTGTAGACTGCGGTCGGCTCTAGGAATAGATGCCAGTCTGGAATTTATATACATGTAGCAAGTTTCTTCCCTATTATGGTATATTTTCTCACTCGACACTACTTAAGATGTATTCCGAAATCAAATTTTAAAATTTTGGAAAACCTTAAAGGGGCATTGGTTATGTTTTTTTTTTTTTTGAAGTATTTCGTAGTTACTTCTTACATTGGTAAACAATAACAATATAAAGATATAGCCAAAAAAAAACTTTAAAACCCCTATTTGTTATGTGAACATTGTTTGGGAAACCCAGTTTTAAATTATTGACACAGGGATATCGAAAACCGCGTTTAATGTCAACGTTCCGCAAATTTTATGGTCGGTATAATAGTCTTGTTTGCGACTACTCTGTTTCACTAAGTGAAATGTTGAGTTGCCTTTTCGTTGGCGGTTGTTGAGACGTCTGTACCAATTGTGACGAGGATACACTCCTCACGTGTTTCATTGGACTTGACTGTGGACTCACGGCGGGTGTGACCGGTCGACGGGGGATGCTTACTCCTCCATGGCACCTGATCCCACCTCTTGGTTTCCAAAGGTCCGTGTTTGTCCATTTTTACCGGATTTGTATCTATGTCCTGGACATCCTATTGATTTATACTTTGGTATCTGAGATTTTTATATTTTGGCACTTTTCACTTGCAGTTGATTAACTCAACCTTACTACTTATATATGCATACCGCCCTTAACCTGACTTATTTTCAAAAGTTATATAGAAATATCGATTTGTATGCCTAAATACAGATCTTATTTGTTATTGTACATCAATTACAAGTAGTGAAACTAAGAAAAATCGAAAAAAAATCTGGTTAATCAAAGGTAATGCCCCTTTAATGTTTGGATTATCCGGGGGTTGTGCTTTTCCAATGTTCACCAGAATTGTATGCTCACTCTTGGACTGCCAGTGGACTAATACTTTTGTATATGTGTATTCTATTTTGTGAAATAATCTGTAAAACTCCGACTGTTGTTCTGAGAATAAACATGGTCCTGTTACTATCATCTAAATTACAAGTGAAAACAGCATGATTCAGTTCAGAACTTAATTTTTGCCTTCCATTCTCCTATAGTCTTATAAATCATTAAAGACATATTCAGACTAGACAGAATCATCGCTGTTTAGTATAGGTTTTCCAAAATAATTTGCAGAACAAACATAAATAGTCTGAATTAAATCTAAATATCGGTGATAGGCTTAATGTCGGCAGAAAGTATTACAGCAACAGTAATGTGTGTGATCAGAGTAAGACATGTGATCACGCTGATGTCTGGAACGTAGACATGTGACACTTTAGACCTGCATGTATATACATTGCTTTAACCCGGTTTGATTTAGGTAAACACTAATATGGTACTTAGCTATTGCACTCTACGTGTTTTATTTTACGTTTACCTCAGGATGTCGATGCAGTTAAGGATTTATAAATTTGTGCATTTTCAGTTTTTTGTAAACACCTGCAGACGTTATTGTTGAGATAAGACGGATAATTACGTTTAATATTAGCAATATATCGCTAGAATGTGATTTATGTCATACATTCATTATCACGTTTTTGTCAAAAAATAACATTGCCTTCCAGATAGAATATATATTAAAATAATTATTTCTGATACTCCTACATCACGGTTTTCCATGTATACCTAAATATTCAATATCAGGCTTATCCTTTAAAACTTATTTATATATTTCATTTGTCATATGATACTTGAGTGATCTCATTTATATTTTCCACTCACATAATGTACACTGTGAAATTCGTCGTGTTTTTTTCACAGACTACACTATAGCACAAAATCAGTTTTATGAATTTAAAGGCAAGACACTCATTGATTCCAATACGATGATATTTAGCTATCGCATGTTCTTTTATTATACGCTTAAAACAGTAGGCTGACATTTGAAAACAGTTTGAATGTGAGAGATCCATAGAGATTCTCTTATACAGAACTAAATTAAGTTTTTGTTACAATCTATAAAAATTATTTATGCAACTTCAAATGAACAAACAACCATTTTTAAGACGTTCCATGACCGTTATGCGTTTTTTATTTGTTGAAATTAATGGTATGTGCACATTATCGTAATCGCAATGATTTTATAATATTTTCGAGTTGTTCCATTCCGTTCAGTTTTGTCGGAAGTGCCTGTACTTAGATTTGGTGGATTCAACAGAAAGTCGGTTAAAGCCAATTTTGGTATCGTAATACTTACATTCACGACGTTAGGGAATATCTTGTTTCAGTTCATATTTGAAGAATAAAGTTTAAAGGAACTTAAGCTGTGCTATGTTATTATTTCAGTTTTTACTACTTAGATTGATATACAATGACAAAAATGTGATACACAGGCATAAAAATTCCTAAATATTTTGTGAAAATTGCATGAGAAACCATTGACATTTATTCACTTGCAATTGATTAACTTTTATATATGCATACCGCACTGGACCTGACCTTACTTTCACAAACTATATAGGAATATAAGATTTTTTATGCCTGTGTATAGTTCTTGTTTGTAATTGTACATCAAAATGTAAGCTGATGTCTCTTTAAACAAATGCATGCCGATAGTAGCTGATAACGTAACACTGGCGTGAACCATGTTGTATAGCCGCAATGTCATATAACTGATGCATACTGAATATCCGTGAAGTGTTTTGTATGTGCGCTAGGCGTATAATAGAGACACCGGTCATAAACACAAAACACACAATAGAAGATACGTATTAATTGCAAGAAAAGCAAAACCGAAAGTTGCTAAATCACATTTGATTTATAAGCATGAGTAGTCCCGACTTGTGATCAACCCCATTGTACGCCACCTACATGTTAAACGCCCATGACTACTTACATTGAACTACATGGAATATCGTAAAACGTTATCCGATTCAAACATTATACAATTTAAAGACATACTCATCCAAAACTAGTGCTCATGTACACTGCAATTAGTCAGAAAATGATAATACCAACGTGATACAAACATCTCTAATTAGCGATCGCACGTGTATTGTTGACTGCTGTTACATTAATACGGGGAGCATTTCAAACATGAATGTACGTCAAACTGTGGCAAGTACTTCACCGAAAACTGCAATAATTAATTTTTCTAAATAAAAATATTGAATTTCTATACATAAACTTTTACCACTTTTAAGTAGATAAAAACAAAAGAATGTATTGGTTTTCTCCGACCAGTTTGAGACTTCACGATTGAACAGAAGTGTTATATAAATAGCTTTGACAGATTGGGGTTTCTTCAAGGGAAACTCAAAGAAGGGTGGCAAATTATTAATTTGTGTCCAGCTTCATTTCCTTCCTCAAAGCTTTTCAACGCTCTATTTCTGTTCCAATACGCACAGCACAATATATTTATCGATTATATCTCCCTTCTTTTTCTGTAATTTGTTTTTTGTTTATTTGCTACCTGTATTGCAACGTGTTCACTTTTTGGGGCAGTGTAGGTAAACCCGGTCCCATCTCAATTCGTGCCCATCTCAATTGGTATCCACTTTGGCTAAGTGATGCCTACGGTTGACTGACTCGTAACCAAAACAATTGGAAGAGTCGTACCCATCATTTTGCTGATTTGTATACAAAACATAGGAATTAAGGTTACACAGATGCTTTAGTTCTCAAGCACATAGAAAAACTACCCGGGTTTGATCATTATTCTGCGTAGGAATCATGAACACCCGTTTTTTGTTTGTTTTTTTGTTTTGGTTTGTTCCATGACATAAGATGTTTCTGTCAGTTTTTGCTATACGACATTTATACGAATATGTCAAGATAGACGGGTTTTTATGTTATAGGCATATGGCATAGCAGTTTAATTATTTAAGTAACTATAATTCAAAGACTACTTCCAATATCCTTATAAGACGGTTTATAACGAGCATGACGAACCTACTAATAGTATATGCCTTAAAAATGCCTCTAAAACAACTACTAAATAACACGACAATTTTCTGTCCTGTCATATAACAACTGAAAAATCCGACAGTGATTCCTAAATTAGTCATGAAACGTAAACAAACGGTATAAGGAGACCTATCGTCGCAAAACCACGGTCCGGAATCGCTATGCACTTTCCTATTACCCACTCTGTATTTATTTATTGTCGTTACGAGTAAAAATCAATTTTTGATCGTCAAATTCAAATTGTTAGAAAACAGTGAATCACGCATAACTGTGGTAGTATGTTTATAATATTTAGAAGCGTAACTAAAGGGATGATAATAACTTTATATAAGCGTTTTGCAAAGCATATTATCATTTAAAACACAATTAAAAACCATGCTGAGCGTAAACCGCCGGTCATGGGCCGTTAAATCAATCAGCTTCACATGTATATTAATTTTATAGAAACATTGAAAAAAATAAAGATGTACGAGTTAAATATCTTTATTCCTATTATTTCAATTGGTACCTAACATTTTAACTAAGGGCACTTTCGAACTCTCCCATATGAGCATATCTGGAAGATATATAAATACAAAGAACGATTAAAACACATGCAAAATGTTTTCAATCGACACACTAATTACCTAAGATTTATTCATATATATATATATATATATATATATATATATATATATATATATATAATGATCCAGACAAACAGGAATATCCATTACAATCTTTATTGTAAGAGCGTAATGATGTAGGCTATGATATTGCACTAAGTCTACATATTTGTCAGATATAGTTGGACCTGGCAAAAACAATGTCTCAGATGTATATACAGCCCCGACAAATCTAATCAATATACGGAAACATTTTGTAAATTAGCATCGTGAAATACAATTTTGTCTACTCCAATTTATATGATCTACATAAAGTATTACGAACTTGGATTAAAATGACTTAGATATAGTCCGGGCATATAAACTGAATGGGAATAACTCGGATAATATGGGTTGTAGGTGTGAAATATTTATAAGCGATTTTCTGAATATTTAAGGTGTTAATTCCTCACTTGAATATAACCATGAAGTATAAATGGAGTACACCAAATCATACATTGTCTCTTAAACCTCAGCAAAAGTTTAAATGTGGTAGGTGTGATTTTATATTCATGCTCCAAAATATGGAGATGCTTGAAGAAAATTAGGAAGGTATGGCCAGAACAAATCACAGGACGGGGGAACAGATATAACTATAGTTCAATGGAAATCAATGATGAGGACAAACTTTTATACTTGTAAGTCTAGCGACTATATATCCCGAGCAAGACATTTGTTTTAATCATTTATGATCCCGATCTTAGAAATTGTGATGCCTGTGCATACTCTTTTAAATTTGTCCTTATGGATCGCAATAAAACATATAAAACAAATGTTCTGAATCATAAATCATCATCACAATTTACACAACATCTTGTGATTAATAACAAATTGGCATCTAAATAATTTGGTTTCGTTTATACATTATATTTACCTTTTTCTGCAATGGCACGAGAATATTAATAATTCTAATTGGAAATTTATTTATCTCAACTGATTCTCGTATTTTTCATTTCACAACATTTGAATTTACTTTAAAATTTACTATCCTTATCATGAAGTTGGTTTGACAGTTCGTAACCGGCTGTAATATCTTTGTAATAATCTTATTTTTATGAATGCATTTTAACTTGCGTCTGAGTTGAACATAACTAAATTGAATGAAACAATACAACTTTATGTATGTCGTTGGTATTTTTTCATGTTGTTTCTACATAACTTAAAATTTATGTTTATGTTCTGGTAATTTAACTGCTAGGCATAAATCGCTAAAGCAAATGCGGATAATAGAACTACTTCATGTACATTTTGAAAATTACTCTATTGGGCGTATAACAACAAAGCGACTAAAATCAATAGAACTCCCATGTATATTTGATACATTTCCTGTTTTTCGTACATAACAGAGGCGAATGAACACAAAATATGTTCATGCTTGCTGAGTAAATCACTCTGTTGTATATACTAAAACGACTGGAAAAATAAACCTATGCTTTGGTAATTTCCCTGAAACGACATGCAAATATGTAAATAATGAGAGAGTAAAATTGGATTATTTCATGGATGGAAGAGTTATCAATAGTGCATTTTATTTATTCTATGAAATATAAACATGATATATCAAAACCCTCTACGGTGATATATCTTTAAGTTTATTTTAATCGAAAGTCTAATCACGGGATATACGTGTTTTTTTTATCGAAATAGCTTCCTGTATGCCTTTACATTTCCACATTATCTAAAATACATCATCAAACAAACTGCAATAATATGTATTAATTTATCGGTTTTACGGACGGTATAATAGTCTGGATTGCGATTACTCTGTTTCACTAGGTGAAATGTTGAGTTTCCTGTTCGTTGCCGGTTGTTGAGACGTCTGTAGCAATTGTGACTAGGCTTCGTGTTTGTCCATTTTTACCTGATTTGTATCTATATTCTGGGCATCCTAAAGATTTATACTTTGGTATCTGAGATGTTTTATATTTTCATCACTTGTTGAAAAATTAAAGCAAAATATTTTTCTCGTTTGTTCATTCAAAATAGAATAAAGATAAAACATCAATATCAATATATCATAGTATTTGATATACTTTGAAGTTGTTTCCAATCTTAGGTTGACTGCATCCTCGATGAAATCACGTTTTACATTTCAGTAATAATTGTAAATTAATTAACATATACTAGATAGTTGTATTTTAGAAGACGTTGACTCCTTCCGGACACCTGGTCTTATCCCGTTTGGGATTCGTAATTGTTCTTCATGTTAAGACCATCTAATTCGTCGTGTTATAATGGACTTGCGTTTTGATTATTGATTGGTACTTCTTCAATTTTACTTGAATTAAAAATTTCTATCATAAAGCTGATTGGTGATTGACTGTTATCATTGTGTCATTCTTGAATGATCGCTGGTTCCGACGTGAACAAGTTAAACGGGCATTAGCTATGGTTTTTTCTACAAAAAACTCTTTTTCAATTGCAATTGATTAACTAAAACACACTATTTGTATTGGAATACTATACTCCTTTAAAAAGGTTTGACCGATGACTGATTGTTGTCATGACAGCTAGTTGCACTACTAATTTGCGAACAAAGCGACGTAACTCTTGTATGATTTCGTGCATACCCCGGCTCTTCGTTAGATTACCTCTGAAATACGTTTCGTGCTTCAGAGGTAATCTTACGTAGAGCCGGGATATGCAACGATACCATACAAAAGTCGTTCAACGTTGAAAGCAGTTATTCCAGAAATCACAACTACAATATGAATTATTATATTTCACTTTCTTTTCAGTATACGATGTGTGTCAATTGGCGAGGAATAATGCTCCTATTCACACTCAGTAGAGTCGTAATCCGAGTCATCTTGGACAAATTCAAAATGCGCTACACATGTAGGTAAGTTTTCCGCGGGATAGTTCGAATACAGATCATATCGACGTCCTGCTGATAATCATTGAATACTTAATATGTTTGACTGTTTGAGTCCCCGAGGGTGTACATAAACATAGCACCTTGTATTTTTGGTGCCAGCTGATGATTTTATATATAAGTAGTATTTCGCACTGATAACACCATTTAAATTCAAAAATTTCAAAGCTAAGATAATCATCTTTTACAATGGTTACTCTTAAACGTATTTGGCTATACATTTAGATTTATTATTTAGCATTGTATAATACCACTTTCCCTTTAGAAAACCAATTTTAAATTGGAGCCAACTGATGAATTAAATTGGCAGAAGCGATCATCTTGAGCATTATAACTTTGGTATTTTGTTTATAATATTTATCATTCAACAGCAGTATGACAATTCCAATGGTCGACATATTCACGCAGGGAAACTAATAGAGCGTCACCTACGTAGCAATTTATT
This sequence comes from Atrina japonica, assembly GCA_030159075.1. Taxonomy (NCBI): domain Eukaryota; kingdom Metazoa; phylum Mollusca; class Bivalvia; order Pterioida; family Pinnidae; genus Atrina; species Atrina japonica. Next base: position 631,619 of record BROG01000352.1, read on the forward strand.
TTCGAAGGATTACGATACGGATGGAGATTTTACAAAGCCAGGATCTCGTGCAACACCCTGTGACGTATATGACCCTTTCAGAGCACCGACTATCTGCATAAAGATCTGGAATTGGACCTAAATATAGTCCTATATGGATTGGAAACATGGCGAGTTACCAACACCGTCACCAATAATACGCCAGACCTTCGTAAATCGATGTCTGCATATATCCTCAATATCCGGTGACCCGAAAAAATTCTAATTATGATCTGTGGATAGCCCATCAGTCAAGATATCATGAAACGTAAATAGGGGTTAAATAGGACATACTCTCCGGAAGCCGACTTACAACATTACCATACAGGTTTTTCATTGGAATCCACAATAAAAAAGAATGGTTTTGAGACAAAGGCGGCCCTGAAAAATATTCATGGAGATTGAACACAAAGATTCTGAAATGAGCAGGGACAAAGTAGATAGAAATGCCCAGACTCGATCCTGCTGGCCAGGTGTGTCTGTGGTCTTATGCTTCAGGGGTCTTATTATTATCAGATTTTACGGTTTGAGCGTGAACATATAACACTTTGAAATGTTTACATTAACGTAAACTATTTATGGTCCGAAGACTGTTTGATCTGTATTAACGTTAAAACGTTTATAAAATGTAAAAAAGGTATTTTCATGTGTAAGATTGATTTTATTTAAATATCAAATGAAATGCAACTGAAAGCGTTTGATAATTTCATTTACATGATATGTATTTTATACATTTCAAAGCCTGGACAATACTAGCAGAACAACAGTTCTTGTGCAAAGGGAGGCAACTCGAAATGGACAATCTATTGATTTATACTTTGGTATCCGAGTATATATATATATATATATATATATATATATATATATATATATATATGTGTGTGTGTGTGTGTGTGTGTGTGTGTGTGTGCGTGTGTGTGTGTGGGAATAAATGTGTGTGTGTGTGTGTGTGTGTGTGTGTGTGTGTGTGTGTGTGTGTGTGTGTGTGTGTGTGTTTAAAATTTGCCAAACTGTTTAGCAAACACACTTTGTTCTGGATTTATGTTTGTTTTTTTTTTCTTTTTATTCAACTCAACTAGAAACAATATTTGTAGAATGTGCGTTTTGGAAGCACTGATAGAGCAAATATATTGACTGAAAACTCGGAACTTTGGATAATCGAAACTTCAAGTCCACCAAAAATTAGTCTGGGTATTGGATATAGAATGGTCTTTGCATCAGCATCCCCGTTCAGATAGTCACATCCGTCGCTAATGTTGCATGGAAACGTGCGATGGAAAGGTCAAGATCGGTTTAGATTTATATCTGATTGGTGTAAGCAAGTCACATTTGAAAAAGCGACATCTATCGGAAACAAAACTCACTTCTTAACATATGAGGTACATTACTCTTCAGAGATTCATACAATTCTTTTGTAGTTTCCGATAAATGGCGAACAATTTCATAAAAAACTGTGATAATTTTGTCAGATTTTATCCGATTAAGTTGTTGATGTTGTTGTTGTTGTTGTTGTTGTTGCAATGTTGTTTAACGTCCAACTCAAGAGTCGTTCACTTACATGGAGACGTCTCCAAATGATGCCGGTGAAGGGCTTCAAATTGTGGTCTATGCTACGGCCATTGAGCAGTAAGGGTTCTTTAACGTGCCGATACATACTGTGACACCAGACTTCGGTTTTTACAATCTCATCCGAAGAATAGGAAATACTTGTCGCCTCCGCCGAAGCGCGAACCTGCAACGCTCCGGGTGCCGATCGATCACTCTACAGCAGAGCCACGATAAGTCTCTCATACGATTAAGCAATAAGAGGTACATGTAGATGTAAATCGGAATAACTATGTAAGGTTATGTATTTCTGATTAAAACGTTAACCTTGCAGCCAGAGTTACACTTTAATGTGTGGCGTATATTTACATTATACATTTGGATTTGTTGTATATTTGTGGGTGCAGATCTATTGATTTTAAAGTTTTATGCTCAAGGCGATCGTTTCTGTCATTAAAACAACATCAGCTGACATTATAAAAATTGCATATCACTTAAAGAGAAAACAGGTATTATAGAAGGCCAAATAGAAAATATTGATATATAGCAAAATCCGTCTAAGAGTAACCACTGTAAAAGATGATTATCTAAGCTTTCGAAGAATTTTAGAATTTCAATGGTTTTATCAGTACGACGTTTTCACAATAGTAAGGTAAAATACACCAAATGTATGCTGCAATTCGACAAAATTTCTAATTCGTGACATAAAATAATGACGGTATTGATTGCTCATTTGTTGAAAACTTCGGAATTATTTAACATTTTCCGATGACAAACACGACTTTGGAATACCATACTCAACTCATGTATTTGTTTATTGATACAAAATATATACTGTCCATTATATTCGAGCTCAACTGATGTATTTTGACAAAAGCTATCGTATTGGGCATTTGTTTTGAACTTGGTATGACCTTGTTATTGTTACTAATATTTATAACGGGGAAGTCAAGAAAGAAAATGTGTCCCCTTCTCTGTAAATGTGTTACAAACAACTGTGCAGTCATCATAATAAAATAATGTCTCGTTTTTTCCTTTTTGTTTGCTTGTGTTTCTCTAGTCGTTAACTATCTTAAGTCGAACCAAATGTGTTTTTTATTTGAACTTCAATAAATGTTGATAATTTCCCCAGGCAATTGGACTTATGTTAAAAGTAATATCACCACTGATAAATTGATAAGGTCTTATTGACAAAAACGATGAACTTGAACATTTATTTTTTTCCGTCATAATGCAAGACTATCACTTTGGTGTAAATTTTATAATAATGACAGACACTGGTTATTGCCACTAATGGTAAACCGGTACAGCCCCGTAGATACATTGACCAAGTTACTGCTATTTCGGTTAAGCTTATCATTTTATATATTTAGTATCATACAAAAGATACCAAACTGATAGTTTTGAAAAAAGGCCAAAGGAAATACTCAAGACGGTCGTTTCTGTCAATTAGACTTCATCAGTTTATGCATATTTTCTAAAGAGAAAGCGGTATCAAAAAGGCCAAATAATAAATCTAAATGTATAGCAGAGTGCGCCAAGAGAAATGCTCGAGACAATTGTTTCTGTCAATTAGACTTCATCGGTTGATCCCCAATTTAAAATAAATGTATATTTTCTAAGGACAATGTAGTATCACGCGAGGCAAAGTAATAAATCCAAAATAATAATTCGTATGGATACGTATATGTATATTGAGACCATTCACACATCTAATTCGTCGTGTTATAAGTAGACTTAAGTTTTGATTATTGATTGGTACTTCTTCAATTTTACATTCTAAATTCCTCAAAATTCATGTCTTTACAGTGGCATCTCTTAGACGGATTTCAAAGCATATTCAGGTTTATAATTTGAGTATATATTATACCACACTTAGTTTTGGAATTCCACATCTATTTTAAATTCGAGTTCAACTGATCACGTCTAATTGACGAGGAAAATTTTCTTGAATATTTGATTTGTCATTTTCAGAAAAACATAACTTTAGTATTATGTTTATAATACCATTGAATACTCTATATCTTTTAAATTTGAGCTCAACTGATAGCATCTTAGTGATATGTGATTTTGTCATTCCATAGTTATAAACTGAATCTGAAATAAGGTTGAAATCTTTAAAGTGCTCTACATGTGATTGACCCTGACCGACCCTTTTCTTTTTTCTTTTGATTCTTCTAATGCACACACACACACACACACACACACACACACACACACACACACACACACACACACACACACACACTAACCCCCCACACACGCACATACACACACACAGATATATATATATATATATATATATATATATATATATATATATATATATATATACATATATATATATCTGTCTGTGTGTGTGTGTTTGAATGACGTTTTGAACTCTTGACAGTGGGGGGGGGTGGGAGGTGATGTAGGTGCTGGGTGAGGCGGGGGGGTGTGGGGGTGGTGTGGTGTGGGGGGGGGTTGTTGGTGTGGGGTGAGAGTAGGGGGGGGGGTGGGGGTGGGGGGCGGTGTGGCGGGGAGTGGGCGGGTGGGGGGGGTTTGGTGTGTGGGTTTCGGGTTTGGGGGGTGGGGGGGGGGGGGGGGTGGGGGGGGGGGGGGGTGTGGGTTTGGGGGTGGTGGGGTGGTGGGGTGTGTTGGGGGGGTGGTTGTGTTGGTTGGGGGTGGTGGTTCGGTGTGGGTGGGGGGGTGTAGGTGTGTGTGCCCCCCCCCTGGAAAGAGGAGGTGGAGTGAAGGGGAGGGGGTGGGGTGGGGTCGTGTGGGGGGGGTGTTTGGCGTGGTGGGGAGTTTAGTGGTGATGGGGGTGGGGGGGGTGGGTGTGGTGGGGGGCGGGGGGTCGTTAGGGGGGGGGGTAGGGGTGGTGGTGTTTGTTGTAGTTAGGTGGGTTGGGGATGGGTAGTGGGGTGGGGTGGGGGATGTGGGGCGGGTTGGTGAGGGTTCTGATTGGGTGGTGGTCTGGGTGGGTGTGTTTGGGGGGATGCTGGGGGGTAGGGGAGAGGGGGGTTGTGGGAGGGGGGGGGTCGGGGGGGAGGGGGTTGGGTATGGGTGTGAGGTGTTGGGGTGTATCGAGGGCGTGGGTGTGCGGTTGGGGTGCGGGTGGGTTGGAGGGGGGGTTGGGGCTTGGGGGGTTGGTGAGTTGTGGTGTTGGGTGGGGGTGGGTGGATGTGGGGGGGTGTGGGTGGTGATTGTGGTTGAGTGTGTGGGTCGAGGTGGGGGTGGGGCGGGGTGGTGGGTGGGGGTGGTTGATGGGGTGGGGTGAGGGGGTGAGGGGGGTTGGTGGGGAGAGTGGGTACTGTTGGTTGGAGCGGTATCGGGGTGGGCGGGGTTGTGGTGTATTGTCGTGCGTGGGGGGGTGAAGGGTGGGGTGGGAGGGTGGGACTTGGGGGGCTTGGTGGGACTGCATCACGACGGTGGGGGGGGGTGGGGTGGTGTGGGTGGGCGGGATGCGGGGTGTGGTTGTGGGTAGGATTGTGGTGGTGTGGGGTGGGTGTGGTGAGTGGAGGGTGGGGGTGTAGGTGGGGTTGTGGGGAGGAGGGAGGGGGGTGGGTGGTGGGGGGTGGGGCGGGGGGGAAGGGGTTGGTGTGCGGTGGGGGACGGGAGTGTGGTGTGGTGTGGGGGTGTGGTGGTTTGGTGTGGGGGGTGTGTGGTTGGGGAGTGCTGTAGGCGGGGGGTGTTGGAGGTTGGGGTAGTTGTGGGGGGGTGGGGGTAGGGAGTGGGGGGTAGGGGTGTGGGGTGGGATTGATTATCGGCTAAGGGGGGGGGGGGGGGGACCGGTGCGGGGGCGTGGGGGCGTGTGGGAGGCGGGGGCCCACCCACACCTCCCACATGGTAGGTTATGGTGGGTGTTCTGGGGGGAGGGGGGGTGTGGTTGGGGTGGGTGGGTGTTGTGTGGGAGGGGGGGGGGGGGTGAGGGGTGGGGGATTGGGTGTTCGGTATGGGGGGTTGGTGGATTGGGGGGGGGTGTGTTGTTTGTTAGGGTGTTTGGGGGGGGGGGTTGGATCGGGAGTGGGCCAGTTGGTGGTAGGTGGGGTGGGGGTGGTTGGGTTTAACGGGGGGGGTGGCTGTGTGGGGGGGGGGGGGTGGGGGGTGCTGGTGGGAGTGGAGGTTGGGGTCAGGAGCGAGGGTCGTGTGCTGACGGGTGAGGGGGGGGGGTGATGGGGTTTGGGGGAGGTTGGGCGTGTGTAGTGGTGCGGGGTGGGGCCGGTGTGAGGGGGTGTGGTGTTGTTGTGGGGCGAGGGGTGTTAGGGAGTGTTAGGTGGAGGGTGCGGGTTTGGGCGGGGTCGTGGCGGGCTGGCGGTAGGAGGGCGGGGGGGTAGGGTTTGGAGATTGGGTAGAGGGGTGGGGTTGGTGTCTTTGGGGGGGGACGGGGGTTGGATGATTCGGTGGGGGGGGTTTGTGAGGGGAGCGAGTGGTGGGGTGGTGTGTGAGAGGAGGGAACCGCGGGTGTTGGGTGGGGGTGGTGATGGAGGGTGGTTGGGTCGGGGAGATGGTTGTGGGGTTGGGGGGTGGGCTCTGGGATCGGGGGGTAATGGTTGGGTGGGGGGTCGGGCCTGGTATTTGGTGGTGAGATGCAGGGGTAGGGTAGGTTGTGGGCGTGGGTTGGGGGTGGGTAAGTGTGTGGCGGGAAGGGGGGGGGGGGGGTGGGTAGGAGTGTGATGTGGGCGGGTTAATGGGTGTTGGGGGTGAGGTGGTTTGGCAGGGTGGTAGTGGGGGGAGGGTGTTTTGTAGTAGTGGGGGGGTTAGGTGATGCGTGGTGGGGGGTGGAGGGGTGGGGTGGGGGGGTGGGGGGAATGGTGTGCGGTTGCTTGGCGGGTGGTGGTGTGGGTGAGTGGTGGAGGGGTGGGTGGTTGTGGGGTGGGAGGTGTTTGCGGTGGGGGAGTGGGGGGTGTGGGGGTGTGGGTGATGGGGTGGGTGTGTGGGGGTTGTCGGTGGGGGGCGGGGGGGTGTGGGCGAGGGGGTTGAGGGTGGCAGGTGGGGTTGAATGGGTGGGGGGGTGGTGGTGGTATGGAGGGGGCGGGTTTGAGGGATGTTGGGTGGTTGGGGGGTTTTTGTGGGGTGGGGGGTGGGTTTGGGGGTGGGGTGGTGGGGGTGGTTGGCGGGGTTGGGGGTATGTTGGGGGGGGTGGTTTTGGGGGTGGTCGGTGAGGAGCGCGGGTGGGTGGGGGGTGGTAGGGTAATGGGGTGGGAGATGGGGGGAGGTTGTCGGATGTGTGAGGGGGTGGTGGCAGGGCGGGGGGGGTGCGGGTGTTGGGGGTTTTAGTGTGTGTGTGGGAGGGCGGGGAGGGGGGTGGGTTGGGGGGGGGGGTTGTAGGGTGGTGGGTTGTGGGGGTGGTGGGTTGTGGAGTGGTGGGAAGGTGGTTCTGCTGTGTGGGGGTATTAGTAGGAGCTTGATTGGGGTTGTGGGGGTGGGGTTGGGACGTTGGGCAGGGTTGTGGTCGTGCTAGGTGGGGGGAGGGGGGGGTGAGGGGGGGGGGGTGGGATGGGTGTGGGTGGTTTAGTTATGATATGTGCTGTGGGCTACGGTATTTTGGGAGGGGGGGGGGAGGGGTGGGAGGGCGTGTTGTGGAGAGGGGGGGGGTGCGGTGTCGGGGGTGTGGGTTGGGTGTGGGGTGTTGGGGTGTGAGGTGGTGGGGGGGGGTCCGTGGGATGGGATGGGGGGGGTTGGGTATGTGGGGCGGATTGGGGTGGGTAAGGGGTTTGCGGGGGGGGGGGGGGGTGCGTGGTGCGTGGTGGGAATTGGGTGTGGGGGTTGGTAGGGGGTATGAGATGTTGGAGTGTCTGGAGGTGATTGGGGATGTGGGCAAGGGAGGGTGGTTCGGCTAGGGGGGGGGAGCGCGTGGTGCCGTGTGGTGGGGGGTGGGTAGGTGGTCGGGGTTGTGTGGGGAGTTGTGGGGGTGGTGTGGGGGTGGAAGTGTATCTCTGGGGGGGGGGTTAGGGTGTTGGTGGGATGGGTGGGGTCTGTGTGTGGGGGTGGTTGATGACTAGGGAGGGGTGGGGGGGGTGTGTGGGGGTGGTGGGGTCAGTGGTGGGCTTGGGGTGTGGTTGGGGTGGAGCTTGAGGGTTTGGTGGGGTGGGTGGGAACGGGTTGTGGTAGGTGTGGTGAGTTGGGGGTAGGTTGTGAGTGTTGAGGGGATGGTGGGGTGTGGATGGTCGGTTTGTGGTGGGTGGGGAGGTGGGGGGGGGGGGTGGGGCTAGGGCCTGGGGCGGTGCGGGGTGGTTTGTGCAGGGAGGTGGGGGGGGAGGTGTCAGGTTGGGTTGAGTATGGGGGGAGTTGGGGAGAGTGGTTGGGGGTGGGTTGATAGGGGGGAGGGTGGGGGTGGGGGGGTGGGGTTGGGGGTCGGTGGGGCGGCGGGTAGGGGATGTTGGGGGTTAGGGGGGGGGTGGGGGGGGGGAGTGGTGGTGGTGGGTGTGCGGAGGGGGTGGGGGGGACGATGGGAGTGGAGGTGGGTGGTGAGGTGGTTGTGGGGTGCGGGGGTGGAGGGTTAGGGTGGGGGGCGGGGCCGGTGTGGTGGTGGCGTGGGTGTATAGGAGGGGGGGGGGAGAGGGTTGGTGTGGGGGGGTGTTAATGGGGGGTGGGTGGGTGGTAGGTGGGTCGTTGGGGGGTTGGCCGGTGGGGTGGGTAGGGGGTTGGGGGAGGGTGGCGGGGGTGTTGGGCTGGGGGGTAGGTTGTAGTGGTGGGGATGGTTGTAATTGATGGGTGGTGGAGTGGGGGGGGGGATAGATGGTGTGTGGTGGGGGGGTGGGGGGTGGGTTGTGTGGTTAGGGGGGGTGGGGGTGTGTGAGGGTGGGGAGGGGGGTGTGTGGGTTGGGTGAGGTTGGTGGTTAGTGTGTGGGTGGATTTAAGTGCGGTTGTTCGGGGAGATCGGTGGCTGGGGGGGCTTAGGGGGGCGTGGGGGGGAGGGTGGTGGGTGGGGGGGTGATGTGTGTGGGGGGGGTTGGGGTGTAGGTTTGGTTGAGGGCGAGCGTGAGGGGGGCGGGGGGATGGTGGTGGGTAGGGGGGTTGTGGGAGGGTGAGAGGAGGTGGGGGTGGTGGAGAGTGAGTTGGGGGGGGGGGGTTGGTGGTTTGGGGTGGTGGATTAGGGTGTGGTGTGGGAGGTGTATGGGCGTGCCGGGGGGTGGGGGGGGGTGGGGGGGTGGGGGATTCGGTGGGTAGGAGGGGGTGTTTCGGGGGTTGAAGAGGGGGTGGAGGGTTGGGGTCTGGTGTTGGGGGGTTGGTGGTGGAGTGGTGGGGGTGGGTGGTAGGTCGGGGAGGGGGCGAGTGGAGGGGGGGTCTGTGATATTGTGTAGGAGAGGGTGTTGTTGGGGCGTATAAGGGGTATGAGGGGAGTTGCTCGTTGTGTGGGGGGGGTGGGTAGGGGGGCGTGTGTGGGGTGGTTGGTGGTGTGGTGGGTGGGCGGGTGTGTTTTTGGTGGTGTTGGAGGGATGTGGTGTGTTCGGGGGTCGTGTTGGGTGGTGGGTGTGGTCTGAGAGGTAGTAGTTGTGTGGAGGGTTTGGGGCTTGAGGTTGGTGGGTTGTGGGTAGGGTTTGGGAGAGGTAGGGGTGGGTTGTTGTTGGGGTGGGTATGGGTGGGGGGAGGGTCGTGGTCTGTGTAGGGGTGGGGGATGGTGTGGTGTGCGGTGGCGGGGGGGGGTGGGGGGGTGGGGGTCGGGGGGGGTGGTTGCTGATGTGTTGTGAGTGAGGGTGTTTGGAGGGGGGGGTCGTTGGGGGAGGGGGGTGAAGGGTGGGGTTGGTGGGGGGTGTGATGCTAGGTGGACGTGTGGGGGGTTTATGTGGGGTGGGGGTGTGGGGGTTAGGGTGGTGGGTGGGTGAGGTGGGGTGGGGGGACGTTCAATGTTGTGGGTGTATGGTGGGGGGGGCTTGGGTGGTGGTATGGTTGGGATAGGGTCGGGGTCGTCGGAGGGGCGGGAAGGGTGTGGATATGGGTCATGTGGTGGTGGGTGCGAGTCTGGTGTTTTGTGTGTGGGGTGTGGGGTGTGCCGTGGGGAGGGATGGGGGGGGTCGGGGGGTTGCGGGTGGGTTAGGGGGTGGTGGGTGGGGTGGGGTGGTGACTGTGCCGAGGGTGGTTGTTTGCGGGTGTGAGCCGAGTGTGGGGTGGGTGAGGTGGGGGGGGGGTTGTGGGGTTGAGGTGGGTTGGGGGGGCCATGTTGTGGGTGTGGTGGGGTGGGGGGTGGGGGTGATTTTGGGGGTGGGGTGGTATTGGTTAGTGGGGGTGGGGGGGGGGGAGTTTTGAAGTGGCTGTGTCTGGTGTAGGGTTTTTTAAAGGTGTGGTGCGGGGGTGTTGGGGGGGGGGGGGTTTTGTGGGGGGGGGGTGGGGGGAGGGGGGTGGAGGGATGTCGGTGGGGGTGGTGGTGTCGGGTGGTTGGTGGTGGGGGGGGGTGGGTGTGTTGAAGGGATTGGTGAGGCGTGGGGGGCGGTGGGGGGTGGGGGGGGTGGTGAGGCGGGAGCGTGGGGGTGGGGTGGGTCGGGCGAGGGTTTTGGGGGATGTTGTGTGTGAGGCGGCGGAGGGTGGGGGGTGGGGTTGGGTGGGGGATGGGGTTGTTGTGTGGGGTGGGGATTGTGGCGGGTTGTGGAGGGGGTGGGGTGGGTGTGGATGGGGCTGTGTGGGGGGTGGCTTTGGTGGGGGAGGTGGGAAGTGTAAGGGTGGATGGGGGGTGTGGGGGGGTTAGGTGTTGGTTAGTGTGTGGGGGTGTGTTCGGTAGGTTAGGTGTGGGGTGGGTGGTCTGTAGGCGGGATGGGTGTGTGTTAGGTTGGGCGGGGGGGGTGGAGGCTGGGATTTGTTTTGGGGAGGGTGGGAAGTGGAGATGGGGGTTTGGGGGTCGGGGTAGGGGTGGGTGGTGGTAGGGGAAGCGGGGGGAGGGGTTTGGGGGAGTGTTGTGTAGTTTGGATTGAGGCTTGGGTTGGGGGGGGGGGTCGGGTGTGGCGGGCGGGGTTGGGGGGTGAGTGGGGAGTTGGGGGGTTTGGTGGTGGGGGGTTGGGGTGTGGAGAGGGAGCTAGTGTTTGGGGTTGGGGGTAGGTTGGTATGGGGATGCTTGGGAGAGCGTTGTGGCTGGTGGCGGGGGGGTGGGGGGTGTTGTGTGGTCGGTGTGGGGGGAGGGGGACGATGGGTTGAGGGGGGAGTTTGGGGGCGGGTGGAGGGGGGGGCTGGTGTCATGTTGGATGGGGAAGTGTGTAGGGGTTGGGGGTTGTGGGTGGGGGGGTGGGTGGGGGGGGGAGAGGGGGGGGGTGTGTGATGTCGTGGGGGTTGGGAGTAGGGGGGGGTGTGTGGTTGAGTGAGGGGGTGGGGGGGGGGGGTGTTGGGGATGGGGGGTTGTTTGTGGTGCGAGGGTGCGGGGTTGGGTGTGGTGTCGTTGGGGGTTGGTGGTGTGGGTGGGGTTTGGGGGGTTTGGTCTGTGGGGGTAGCGGTGAGGGGTTGGGTGTGCTGTCGTCTCGTGGAGGGGGGAGGGGTGGGGGTGAGGGGGTAAGTCGGGGGGGTGGGGGGGGGAGGTTGGGGGAGGGTGTTGGGGGGGGGGGGGTTTTGTGTGTGGGGGGGGGGGGGATGGGTGTGGGTGGTGAGGTTTGGGGGGGTGTTGGGTTGTGAGGATGGGGTGAGTGTTACGTGTGGCTGGGGTGGGGTGTGATGCTCGTGTGTGGTGGGCCTGGTTTGGGGTCAGGGGGGGGTGCTGGTTGGGGGGTTGTGGGGTAGGGGCGTCGGTGTTGTTAGGGGGGGTTGTTTTATGTAGTGGGGGTGTGGTGAGGTGGGGGTGGGGTTGTGGGGTGATGGGGGGGGGGAGAGTGGTGGGTAGTGGGGGTATGGGGGGGTGGGGTCGGTTGGGTGGGGGGTGTATAGGGGTTGGGAGGTGGTCGGAGGGGGGGGGTGCGAGGGGTGTGAGGGTGGGGAGGTGGATGTGGTCGTGTGGGGGTGGGGGTTGGGGTGGTCCTGGGTGAGGGGATGGGTGGGGTGTGAGAGGTAGTTGGGGGGTGGTGAGTTGCGGTGATAGTGAGGGCGGGTTTGGGGGGGGGGTGTGCGGGGGGGGGGGGGGCGAGGTGTTTGGTGGTTGTGGGCTAGGGTGGGTTGGGGGTTGGGGCGCGGGGTTGTGCGGGTGGGGCGGTTGTGGGTGGGGAGGAGTGTGGGTGGTGGTATTTAGTTTGTTTGTTGGGGGAGTGTGAGTGGTGGGACGAGGGGGGGGTAGAAAGGGTTTTGGGGGTGGGGGTGGGGTGTGGTGTGGTGTGTGGTTCTGTGGGGCGGGGGGTTTAGGTGGGTGGGAGATGGGGTAGTGTGGGGGTAGTGGTTGTCTTGGTGGACGGTGGGGGGGTGGGGTTGGGGTGGAGGGTAGTATGGGTGTGGAGGGGTGTGGTCTGGGGCGTGAGTCGTGTGGGGTTGTAGGTGGAGTGGGGGGGTGTGTGTGTGGGAGGGGTGGTGGGGGGGTGTGGGTGGGGTGTTGGGTGGGTGGTTGGGTTGGGGGGTGGGGCGGGGGGCTCTTGGGAGGAGGGTCCGATGTGGGATGGCTTTGGCGGTAGAAGGTGGGGTGGTCGGTGTGGGGGGGGTGCTGTGGGCGTGTGGGTGGTCGTAGTGGTTTGGGTTTTGGGTAGGGTTGTGGGGAAGAGGGGGGGGGTGGTGGGCCGGGGGGGGGGATTGATGGGCGGGGGGGGGGGGATAGGGGGGCGGGGGTGGATTGGTGGACGGGGGGGTGGGGGAGTGGGTGTGTAGGGGGGGGGGGTAGGGTGCTTGGGGGACGGTTGATGTAGTGTTGGGTGTGTGGTTGTGGGTGGGGGTGGTTGGGAGGGGTGGGGGTGGTTGGTGGCCGGGGGATGGGGTTGTGTGGGAGGGGTGGGGTTAGCGGGCATGGATGGTTAGGGCTGGGCTGCGGTTGTGGGGGGGTGTTGGGTGGTTGGGTGGGTGTTGGAGGGGGGGAGGGGTGGTGGGAGGGAGGGGGGGGGTCGGTGGGGGTTTAGTTGATGGCGGGGTGGGGGGGGGGGGTTGTGGTTGGGAAGGTGGGTAGTTGAGAGGGGTTGGTGGGGGGGGTGGTTAGGTGGGTGGGGGGTGGTGAGGGGACCTGAGTGTGCCGTGTGGTGGGTGTGGAGGTGGTGGGGTGGGAGGGGGTGAGGGATTGGTGCGGGTGGAGCGGTCGGGCGACGGGGGGGGAGGTTGTGGGGGGGAGATAGTGGGGTGATTTGGAGTTGTTATACGGTGTGGGGAGGGAGGGGGGGGGTTATTAGTGTGGGGGTGTTTCGGTATCAGGGGTATAGGCTTATTTATTTTTATATTATTTTTTGTTATTTATATATATAATTATAACTTATTTTATTTCTATTTTTTTTTTTTTTTTAAGTGTTATTTTATTAAATCTTATTTTTTTTTGTTTTGATATTTTTTTTTTATTTTTTTTATTTTGTTTAAGCTTAATATATTTAATTTATTTATTATTCTATTTTTTTTTATTTTTTTTTTTTTATATTATTAATTTAATTAATTTATTTTTTTTTTTTTTATTTTTTTTTTTTTTATTTTTATTACTATTTATATATTTTTTTTTTTTTATTATTATAATTTTTATTTTTTTTATTTATTAATTTCGGATTCTTCATTTTATATTTTATATTTTTTATTTTTTTGTATAATTTATTTTTTATATTTAACTTTTTATATTTACTCATGAATTTATTTTTAAATTTTTTTTTATATTGATATTATTTTGATTTCTTTAATTTTCTTTAATATCATTATATATAAATTTTTTATTATAATTTTTTTTTTAATTATTATTTTTTTTTTTTTTTTTTTTTAAGGTTTATTTTTTTATTTTAATTATTTATTAATTAATTATTTTTTTTTTTTATATTTATATGCTAAAATTTTTATATTTAATTTTTTATTATTTATTTTTATTTTTAAATAATTGTATTATTTTATTAATTTTTTTAATTTTATTTTCTTTATTATTAGTTATATAGTTTTTACTTATTTATTTTCTTTTATAATTTTTTTTTTTATTTTTTTATTTTAGTTTTTTATTTTTTTAATTATTTTAATAAATATTTATTATTTAGTATATTTTTTATTTGTTTTATTTAATTTGTTATAGTTTTTTTTTTTTATCTATCAGTTTTTTATTTAATTATTTTTTATTTTAGTAATTTTATACATTTATAATTTAATATTTTGTGTATAATTATTATCTATTATATAATACTTTATATATGATATTTTTAAATTTATATTTATTTTTTTATCATAAACTTTTTCTTTTATTTTTTTATATTATTTCGAATTATAAAATTTTATATTTTTTTTTTAATTAATTTATTTTTTAATTTTTGTTTTTTTTTTATTATAATTTAATTTATTATTTTCTTTATATTTTTTAATTTTCTAATATATTTTTTTTTTTTATTTTATAATTAATTATATTTTAATTTTTATATTTATATTTTATTATTTTTATTTTTTTCTTTTTTTATATTTTTTTTTTTTTACTTACTTATTTTATCTTTTTATTTATTATAATTTTTGTATTATTTATATTTTCTTACTTTTGTTATTAATATTTTTTATTGTTTTTATATTTTAATTTTTAAAATTTATTATTATAATTTTTCTTTATTCTTATTATTATTTTTTTTTTATTTTGTTATTTTAATTATTTTATTTATATTATCTTTATTTTATTTATTTTTTTATCTTTTATTAATTTTTTTTTCTTATTATTATATATATTTAATTTATTTATTTAATTAAAATTCTTTTTTCTATTTATTTTATTTTTTTATATTTATATATATATTTTTTTTTATTATAGTTCTTATTTTATTTAATTATATTTTTTATTTTCATTTTACCCCCCCTTGTTTTTTAATTTTTTTTATTAAATTTTTTTTTATAATAATTTTAAATATTATTTTTTTTATATAATATTATTTTTTATTATTTTAATTTTTTATTTTTGTTATTATTTATTATTTATTATATTTTATTTATTTTTTTATTTTTATTTTATATATTTAATTCTAAAGGGTTTATATATAAATTTATATTATTTTGCATATATTAATTTTTTCTATTTCGTTAATTTTTTTTTACTATTATATTTATTTAATATGTTTTGTCTTTATTAATTGTATTTATTAATTTTTTTTTTTTATTTTATTATATATAATACTTTTTATTTTTATAATAATATGTAATAATTTTTTTTTTATATAATATTTAATTTTTTTTTTATTTTTATTTTTTCATATTTTTTATATTTTTATTTTTTATTTATTTATTCTTTTTATGACTATTTTGTTATTTATTTATTTTTAATTTTTTATTTTAATAAAAAAATTTTTTTTTTATATATATTTTTGTTGTTTTAATATTTTTTATATTAATTTATAATAAATTTTTTACTTTATTTTAATATTTGTTATTAACGTTTAATTATAATTATTTTCTTTTATTTTTTTTATTTATTCATTTAATATATATATATTTTATTTTTATATATTTTATTTTTTTTATTTTATTTTCTTGTTATATATATTTATTTTTATTTTTATAATTTATATAAATTATATATTTTTTTATTTTAATTTTTTTTTTTAATTATTTTATAATTTTTTTTTTTATGTTATTTCATCTACTTCCCCCCCCCCCCCCCCCCCTATTTATCTTTATTTTTATTTATTTTTTTATTTTTATTAATTATTTTTTTATTTTTTTATTGAAAAATCTTTTTATTTTTTATTTATTTCTATTTAATATTATTATTTTAATTTTTATTTATTTTTTTTATTTTATTTTTTATTTATATATTATTTTATTAATATGTTTTTATAGCTATATATAATATATTTTTTTATTAATATTTTATTTTATTATTTAATTTTTTTTTTTATTTTATTTTTTTAAATATTTTTAATATTTTAAATTTTTTATAATTTTTATTTTATTCTTTAAATTCTTATAAATTTTAAATATTCTATTTTTAATTTATATTTATTATTTTTATATTTTTATTTATAATATATTTAATATATATTTTTCTTAAATTATAAATTTAATTGCTATTTTATATTATTTTATTTTTTATATTTTATTTAGTTATTTAATTGTAATTGCTTATTTTTTATTTTTATATTTATTTATTTACTTGTTATATTTATTACATTTATTTATATATTTTTTTTATTTTTTATATTATAAATGTTTTTATTTTTTTTTTTATATTTTTTCTAATTATATCACTATTTTTATTTTTATAATTATTATTTATAAAATTAATTTTATATTTTTTTATTTATTATGTTATAATATCTATGTTAAATTATTTTTTTATTTCATTTTATATATTTGTTTTATTTTTTTTTATTTTATTAATTAATTTTATATTTGTGTTATATATCTTTTTCTTTTAACTTAATAAATTTTTATTTATTTATATTGTATTTATTTTTTTATTTATATTTAATATATTATTTTTTTATATTATCGATTAATTTTTATTTTTTATTTTTTTTGAAAACTTTTTTTTTTATTATTTTAGATATGATATATTAATTTTATTAATTTTTTTTTATTTGTATATTTCGTAATGTTTTTTAAATAATTTTTTTTTTTTTTATTATATTTTAATTATTATTATATTTTAATTTATTATTTTATTTTTTTTATTTTTATTTTATATGTTTTTATCTTTATTTTTTATTATTTCTTTATTTATTTTATATTTTTTATATTTATTTTTTATTATTTTAATCATTTTTTTTTTTTTTTATATATTTAATTTTTTTATTTATTTATATTCTTTTTTATATTATTTTTTTTATTATTATATTTATTATATTTAATTTTAAATATTATTTTCTTTTATTTTTTCTTATCATATTTTTTAATATACTTTGTATTACTTTTTTTTATGTAAATATTTATTTTCTAATTAATTTTAATTATTCTAATGTTTGACTTTTTATATATTTTTATTTTTTCTTTTTATTTAAATTTTTTTTTTATTTTTTTTTATTTTATATTTATAATTAAATATAAATTTTATTATTTTAATTAGACTATTTAAGATGTATTAATATATATATTTATTATTATAAGAATTTTATTTTATCTTATAATTCTATTTTTTTTTTTTTATTTTTTTTTTATATATTTAGTTTTTTTTGTTATTTTAATTTTATATTTTATTAATCTTTTTTATTAATATAATCTTTTATTTTAATGTTCTTTTTTTTTTTTTTTTATTATTTTTATTATTCAGTTTATATTTTTATTTGTAATTTAATTAAAATTTTTTTTAAATTAATATTTTTTATAATATTAATATATGTTAATATAATAATTTTTTTCTCTTTATTAAATTTTAATTGTATTATTAATTTTTTTTTTTTTAATTATTTTATTATTTTTTTTTTATATATATTTTTTTTTTATTAATTATCTTAATTTTTTTATATTTAATATTATCTGAATTTTTAATATTTTAATTATTTATATTTATTTTTATTTGCTGGTCTTATTTATTTTTATTTTTTTTTTTTATAAAATTTTATTTATTTTATATTTTATTTAATTTATATTTATTTCCTAATTTTTTTAATATTAATTATAATCTTATTAGAATTTATTATTTAAATTTTATTTAATTTTTTATTATTTTATTTATTATTTATATCAAATATTTTCTTTTTTTTTTATTTATATCTTTTATATTATTATTATTATTTTATTTTATATTATTTTACTATTTTATTTATTTGATTATTATATTAATTTTTTTTTTTTTTTTTTTTATTATTTTGTTATTTTATTTTAATTATTTTTTTATATAAATTAAATAATTTATTTATTTTTTGTTTTAAATTTTATTTATTTATTTTTTTTTTTTACTTATTATTTTTAAATTTAAAATAGATTATTTAATTAATCTATTAATTTTACTATAATTTTAATATTTTTTTTTTAATTTAATTTTTAATATTTTTTATTTTTTTTTTTTGAAAATTTTAACTTTTTATTTATTATTTTTTAAAATATATTTATTTTTTAGTATGTTATATATTTTAAATGTATTTATTTTTATTTTTTTCTGTTATTTTTTTTTCATTTTATATTTTTTTTTATACAATTTTATTATTTTTTTTTTCATAATATTTCTATTTTTTTATTTATTTTTAATACATTTTTGCATATATTTTTTTTAATTTTATATTAATATTATTATTTTTTTCTTTTTTTTTTTTATATTTATTTTATAATTGAATAAGTTTATTTTTTTTAATTTATTTTAATTTATTTTTTATAATTTTTTATTTTTAAATATTTTTTTTTTATTATTCAATTTATTATTTTTTATTTTTTTATAAATTTTATAATTTTATTATCAATTTAATTTAAATAAATTATTTTTTTTTATTATATTTAATATATTTATTTTATAATATTTTTTTTTATTATTCTTATATTATACTTTTATTTTTTATAATTATATCAAATTTTGATTTGTTTATTTCTTTATTTTTTTATAATCTTATTATTTTATTTTATATTTAATATTAAATATTATATTTCTTTTATAATTTTATTTTATATTTTTTTTTTTTTTTATATTTTACTATTAATTAAATTAAATTATTATTATTGTTTTTTTTTTTTATTTACTTTTTAAGTTTATTACTATTTAAATTATTTTTTTATTTTTTTAACTTTTTTTATTAAGTTATTTTTTTTATAAATTTTTTTAATTTTATTATTTTTTATTATATATTTTTTATATTTATTTTTTTTTTATTTTTATAATTAATTAATAAATTTTTTTTATTATAATTTTTTTTTAATTTTTTCTTAATATAGTTATTATTTATTTTTTTATATTAATTTATATTTATATTGTATTTTTATTTTTTTTTATATTATTAATTTGTTTTAATTATATTATTTAATTTTTATATATTTATTTATATTTATAATATATTAGTTATTTTTTTAAATTAAATTTTATTTTTATATTCTTATTTTTTTTTTTTTTTTTTTCTATATTTTTCTATTTTTTTTCATTTAATAAAAATTATTTTTTTTTTTATCTATTTATATATAGTTATTTATTTAATTGTTTAATAATGTTATAATTTATTTTTGTTATAATTTTTTATTATTAAGTTTTTTTATTGTTTTAATATATTAATTATTTATATATATTTTCTATTTTTAATTATTTTTTTATTATTTGTATTGTAATAAATTATATTATATTTTTAAATATAAATTCGTTTTGTTTATTTATTTAATTTTTTTTTATTTTATTTTGTTATTTTTTTATTTATATATTATCTTAATTTATTATTTTTTATTTTAATTTTTTATTTTGATAATAACTTATATATTTTTATTATATTTATTATTTTTTTTTTTATAATTATATTTATATTTGTATTTTTTATTATTTTTTTATTGTTTTTATTTCTTATAAATTATATTTTTCTCTATTATTATCTATTTAAATATTTATTAATTGTTTATTATATATTTATTAATTTTATATTTTAATAAATATTTATTTTTTTTTTTTTATATATGATATTAAATTTTTAATTTATTTATTATTTTTTTATTTTTTTATATAATTTATTGTAAAATTACATTTTTATTTTTTTTATAATATTTTTTTTAACTTTATTATCTTATATATAATTTTTTTCTTTCTAATTAATTATTTCTTTATATATATTTATTTATTATTTTATTAAATTTTATATTTATTTAAAATTTATTTATATTATTTTTATTTATAATTTCTATTATATTTTATTTATATATAGTATTTATTTATTTATAATTCATTATTTATAAAAAATTTTATATTATTATTTTTTATTTAATAATTTTTTTTTTGTTTTTTATTTATTTTTTTTTTTACTTTTTATTTTTATTTTATATTATATAGATTTTCTTTTTATATATCTTATTTTTTATTCTTTTTAATTATTATTTATTTAATATATCTATATATATATTTATTTTTTTTATTTTTTTTTATAATTAAATATTTAATTTATATTTTTTTTAATATTTTTTTTTATGTATTTTTTTATAATTTTTTTTTTAATATTAATATTTAATTTTTATTTTTTTATTATCTATTTACATTTTAATATTTAATAATTATTTTTTTTTATTTTTTTAATTATTTTTTTTTTTTTATTTAATTAATTTTTTATTTTAATCGGTATTATTTTCTATGTATATTTAATTTTTCTTTTATCTTTTTTTATTATTTTATAATCATATTAAATCATTTTTATTTTTATTTATTATATTTTTTTTTAAAATTAGTTTATTTTAAATTATTTATTTTTTATTAATTTATTTTTAATATTTATTTTTTAATTATTAATTATTTTTTTTCTTACTTTTTTATTATTATTTAATTTTATTTAATTGATTTTTTTCTTTTTTCTTTTAATTTTTTTTATTTTTTTATTTTATTTATTTATTTAATTTATGATTTTATATATTTTTTTTCTTTTTATTTTTTTTTTATTAATCTTATTTTATTTTTTTTATATTTTATTTTTTTTTTATTTATTTATTTTTTTATTTTTTTTTTTTATTTTCTTTTTTTTTTTTTTTTATTTTTATTTTTTTTTATTTAATAAATTATTATTTAATTTATTTCTTCTTAATTTTTTTTTATATATTTTTTATTTTTTTTTTATTTTTATATATTTTTATAATTATTTTAAAATTTATTATGATCTTATATTATATATATTTTTTTTGATTTATATTTTACTTTTATTTAATAATTTTTATACTAACATTTTTTTTATTTTAAAATTGTTTAATATTTAATTTTTTTATTTTTTTATATTTATTTATATTATTTTTTTTATTATTAATTCGTATATTTATAATTATAATTTTTTTTTTATGTTATTATAATTTTTTTATTTATTTTATTAATTTATTTTTGTTTATATTTTTTATATTTTCTTTTTTTATTTTTATATATTATTATATTATTTTTATATAATATTATTTTTTTTTTTTCTATTTTATTATATAAAATTTATTTTATTCTTATAATATTTATTATTTATTAAATTCTTTTTATATTATTAATTATTATTTATTTAATTTTATATAATTTAATTATTTATTTTTTAGAAATTTTTTTTATTTTTTTTTATTTATTATATTTTTTTATTTTTTTAGTTGTATAATTTAAATTGTTTTATTAGTTTATTTAAATGTATCTTATTATAATCTATATTTTTTTTTATATATACTTTTATAATATTATTATTTTTTTTTTTTATTTTAATTTCTATTAATTTTTTATTTTTTTTTATTTTTTTTAAATTATATTTTTTCTTACTTTTTTTTCTTATATTATTTATTATATTTTTTTATTTTATAATATTTTTTATATACTTTTTATTTTTATTTAATATAATATACATAATTTGATTTATTTTATTTTTTTTTTGTTATTTTCATTTTTTTTTTTTTTTTTCTTTTTTTATTTTTTTTTTTTTTTTTAACTTTTATATTATTATAATTTATTATTATTTTATAATATTATAATATTTTTATTATATAATATTATTTTTAGATATTTATATAATTTTTATTATTTTTTTTTTTTTTTTTTTATTATTAATATTTGATATATATTTTTTATATTTTTTTTTATATTATATTGTTTTATAATTTTATTAAAATATTTTTTTATATTTTGTTTTTTTGTTTAACTTTGTTCAATTTGTTTCTTTATTTTTTATTTCTTATTTTTTATTATTTTTTATATTTTTTTATTACTATATATTTATTATTATATCTATTTTAATTATTTTTTTTACTTCTCTTTTTTATGTTTTATTTTTACTATTTTATTATAATTATTAATATTTATTTTTTAATTTATTTTTATTTTTATTTTTTTTTTTTTATTTAGAATTTTTTTTTTTTTTTTTTTTTTTTTATTTTTTTTTTTTCTTAATTTATAATTTTTTATTATTATATATTTTATTTTAATTATATCTTTCTATTTAATTTATATTTATTTTTATATTTAATATTTTTATATTTTTATCTTTTTTTTTTTCTTCTCTTTATTTTTTATTTTTATTTTATTATTTTTTTTAGTATTAATTATATTTTTTTATGTTATATTAATTTAATTTTATTTATGAATTTTTTTATTTCTATTTTACTTTTATATTATTATATTTTGTCGTTTTTTATTTTTTTTATGTATATTATATATTTTTTATTTCTATTATTTAGTATTATACACATTTATTAATATTTTGTCATTTGTGTGATTTTACCTCATCTTGTCGTCACCGTAAACGTTTCAAATTTTCGATTTTACTCGTATACCACTGAAGGGATTTTAAAGAATTTTACGTGAAGCAAGTACTCATATACAACTACCATGTTTGAGTCTTTTCGTCATGTTTCCTCAGTGGGATTTATGCTGAATTGTACTAAGTATGCCCATTTCAGAATTGTGCCCATTGATGCAGCAGATAGTTCACCGACAAACAATTTTCGCATAAATTTCCTTTTTCACATGGTGACTAGAAAAGGTAAGGGGTAAATTGGGATTGATCACTCATTTGACACAATATGTTGTAAGAATTTAAATAAAATATATGTAGCTGTTTTCAGAAATTTACCCAGTTATATAGCGTTTACGCTATTGTATACACATTTTCTGCTTTCCCATGTCAACTGTAAACCCAATTAAGCGATTACAGACAGCCCCTGACCAATTAGAATTACTTTTTATTTCTTCTGCGAAAACATAACACTGACTTTCTCCAATGTTGGTAAGAGTAAGTGACGTATGATGTATATGTTTTATCAGAATGAAAGGTAAGACATCGAAATTGATGAGTAATTGATCGTGTGGTTGTTAGTTATTTACCTTGCTATTTTGTTGATATGTAACATAGATCACATGGCGGATAAAACTTGAAAGATAGACAAGTGTCCCCTCTTTGAAGTTCATGTAAAAGTCATGTCTGATAAAATCAAATTCCGAATTGAGAGAATCCCAAGTGATTATAACACCTTGCTGTTTACTGGAAGAACAAGCATGGCTCAATGGCCGAATGACAGTAGGATTCAGATCGCTTTGTTTATGTTTTGGAAGGGGTTTGATCTTTGGGAAAATGAAATAACTTTCCGATTAACTATGAATGAACAAACCATTTATCTGTTTGTTGCTGTTTGTGCGTTGCAGAAAACTTCACTGGATGCACAGATGTATATTTCTGTTGAAACTTCTATAGACACAGTATACACAAAAGTACAGGTAAGATTCGATGTATTCGAGTATTGTTCAGCCTCTGGGACTTCGCACACTTCACGTTGCGAGTACAGATATACAATGACGACCAATATAACTGATCCGCCTGCTGTGGGACTCTGATATTCTGGAGAAATAATTACAAATATGTCCGCTGTATGGGGATATGAAGTGGGAATGGTGCAAAACATTTTATTTTCAACACACATTTTTTTTATTAAAACTTCAAACACCTTTTATCTCCGTAGTTCAGCTTTATCATGTAATTTAAGTCTATTTGCTTTAATCAATATGGAAGAGGTTAAAAACATGCAGTATCAATAACAAATATGTTTGTACAGTCGGAAATGCTTTATTTGTTCTTCAGAACTAGTACAGTGTATCTTAAATGCATTGCATAATTGATCATTTTGTCCATGTAAACATTTTTGTCTTTTTGTTATTCAATTTTAGTAGATTTGTTCTTCAATTAATAGGTTTGCCCAACATCCCACGCCTACATCTTGTACTAATTTGTGTTCTAAATTATTTTGAACTCGCTTAACATTTAGATTTATATAATTAAACAGCAAAAGTTTAGTATTCCTTTGTCCCCGAAAAGTATTTATATGCTACAGGAAACATATCAACCCTCTCTGGAAATATATTAGATGTCTACAAATAGGTTTCTATTTTCACTGCAAAATGTCTTATACTATGGTTATTTATTCTTTTCAACGGATTCCGCTTCTTCACGCTAACGTTAGTCTGACGATATATGATCCAATAAATTTGCTCTTAAAATAAATCGACAGTGCACTATATCGTCGGACGCAAAAAGGATTTGGCGATAAAAGTATTTTACTTTTACACATTATTGTTGTTTGGTTCTTTACTTTTTCCTCAGCTTAAATATTGAACTTTGCAAATCTAAACCAACGCACAGACTTCACAGTTTGGCCTTTTTCAGATTTATTTATAAAGTTTTGATATACAAATTAGTCATTTATGTATATTATTTTTTCAATCTAATAATATTGATTTTTTATGACAAATAAAATAAAAAAAAACATATGTACAACATCCACAACTGCTATTGCTGCTACTAATACTACCACTCCTACCACTTTTTTTAATTATCATAATGGAGAAAAAAATTCAGATACCAAAGTATAAATCAATAAAATGTTCAGGACATAGATACAAATCCGGTACAAATGGACAGACACGGACCTCTGGAAACCAAGAGGTGGGATCAGGTGCCATAGAGGAGTAAGCATCCCCTGTCGACCGGTCAAGCCCGTCGTGAGTCCACAGTCAAGTCCAACGAAACAAGTGAGGAGTGTATCCTCGTCACAATTGGTACTGATGTCTCAACAACTGCCAACGAAAAGGCAACTCAACATTTCACTTAGTGAAACAGAGTAGTCGCAAACAAGACTATTATACCGACCGTAAAATTTGCGGAAGGTTGACATTAAACGCGGTTTTCGATATCCCTGTGTCAATAATTTGTCAGTGAGTAGTTTACCTCTGTATATGAAATCTTCATATGTTGTACACGCCCTGGCATATCGGATCATTTGTGAAATATAAACTCCATATGCGGGAGACTGAGGGATATTACTACTTAAATGTGGAGATTTCACGATGGGAAAGCCGAAATCGTCGCGCTTGTCGAACAGCTTAGTTACTAATTTTCTGTCTGTGTTTATATTAATTAGAATGTCTAAGTATGAAGCGTGTGTGCTTGATTCTGTTGTATCTTCAATTTCTAGTTCGCTGGGATATATCGCATTGACATGTGTATGAAAATTGTCATTATTAATTGACAAAACGTCGTCGATATACTTAAATGTCAAATAAAAGGACACCGCTAACTGTTTCTTCTTTTGATTCAGCAGTTTCTGAATGAAGTCTGCTGCGTATGAATAAAGAAACAGGTCGGCCAATAAAGGAGCACAATTGGTTCCCAAAGGGATGCAGGGAATTTGTTGAAAGACCACGTCTCCTAACATTACAAATATATTGTCTATTTGAAATTCCAGCATGTTTTTTATATCAACTTCAGTGTACAAAATGTATTTTTGTGTAGAATCAGAGTGGTGTTTGACGAAATAAGTATCCTGATAGCCAATCACTAGATATTTAAATTTTCGGGTACCATCTTTAGTGAAAAAACAGTTGTCTATGAAGTCTTTCTTTTAATTTTTTATGTGGAATAGTAGTGTAAAGAGTAGAGAAGTCATAAGTTTTGATACTGTGAATTCGAGAAAAATTGTGTGCCTTCAAATTTTCTAAAAGCTGTTTAGAATTTTTAAGTATCCATATCTGATTTACACCGCTTCTGGAATAAGCAACTGTACAGTATTGTTGAAGTTTCTCCTTAACGGCTGTCAATATCTTGGTAAGGAGTACAGAGAAAGGTTTGGTAGAACATTTGCTGGATCCTGCTATGTATCTTTGCTTATATGGGGTTTTATGAAGTTTAGGTATCCAATATAAATGTGGTAGCTCGAAATCGGTATCCGTTGTAGATATATATCAAATGAGCTTAATACGGACACGTGATTTTAAAGGATCTCGTCCTTTGAAAGTTAGCTATGTGTGTATGTAGGATTTCCAGAATTCGTATTAAACCCAAGTTCTTCTAATAAACAATTATAGTAATGTGCCTTACAAATAAAAAATATTATTTGAGGCTTTGTCTGCTGGTACCAGTACATATTGGTCATGTAATCTATCCAGTTCAGTTACTACTTCTGGATCATTAAATACAGAGGATAACGTGTTTTCATAGTCTCTTAAGTTTTCAAATACGAGATTTTATCAACCATCGTATGGCTTTCAGCCATTCAGACAAAGTGTCTGGTTCTACGACTTCAGAATCCATAACTAAACTGAAATTCTGACGCCAATTATATGAACGGGCTTCTCGGTATTTAGGGTCCCTTAATATATATATATATATATATATATATATATATATATATATATATATATATATATATATATATATACATGTTGTTTCAAAAAAGTGTCCCCTTTTCAAATGTCTATAACTTTGCGCAGACACATGATCATCTAATATTTGGAAGTTCAATTTAATGATAATTTAATTGAAATTGAAAATTGAAATATTATTTAAATCCAAATCCTATGAGATCAGAACTTATTTCATGACGTCATCGATGACATCATCATAAATTAGCATTATTTGGTTTACCTACCAAAATGGATGACAATAACTTGATAAACCTTCATTTTGAAGTCGTTAAATTTTATTTTGAGTATACCAAACATGCTGAAAATGCAGGTAATAAGGATACAACTGTACGAATGTCATTGGATATATTTGGATATACTTGAAAATGTGGCCCAATACTTCCTGGATGGGTTAAAGTTAGTAACAGAGAACACGATGGACATTTGGAATATGTAATTGAAAATGACGTTAAACCGTGAATTTCCAAAATATGTATAGTTTAAAATATGTCTCTCTTAAATAATATTAAATGTGTGTGCATTAAACGTTATATACCAAGAAAATTGATATAAATCACTCATAAATATGATATATCCCTTAATTTGATAAGAAGCTTGAACATATTTTATAGAACGATATAGAAATAGAAATATAGAAATAAAGGACGTAATATTTTCTAGGAGTAAATCGTTTTCATATATTATTTATAAAAAAGAATTTCGCGAGCACGAAAATGTCAAACCTTAGGTTTGTGATTGCGCAGAATACAAATCATTAAAGTTAGCTTTGTATTTGTAGTTTTGTTGTTGTATTTTTAGTTTGTTGATTTTCTTTTTCATCAGTGAGACTGTTCAATCTCGCTTCAAAAGATGACATAGAGATAAAGTTAAAGATTAGACACACGGTACAAAAACATGTCACAGGTGACTTTCTTCTATCCATGGCGAATGTCAACGGTCGACAGGGGTTGTTTAATCCCCCATCTCGGAAATACGGGATGTGCACTTAAATTGTAAAATGTAGATTATCATATAATTGGGAACGAAGCTGTACGACAAAGCGCGACGATTTCGGCTTTCCCATTGTAAATTTTTCACATTTAATAGTAATATCTTTTAGAAGCCCGCATATGGAGTTTATATTTCACAAATGATCCGATATGCCAGGGCGTGTACAACCTATGAAGATTTCATATACAGAAGTAAACTACTCACTGACAAATTATTGACACAGGGATATAAAAAACCGCGTTTAATGTCAACGTTCTGCAAATTTTATGGTCGATATAATAGTCTTGTTTGCGATTACTCTGTTTCACTAAGTGAAATGTTGAGTTGCCTTTTCATCGGCGGTTTTTGAGACGTCTGTACCAATTGTGACGAGGATTCACTCCTCACGTATTTCATTGGACTTGACTGTGGACTCAAGGCGTGTGTGACCGGTCGACAGGGGATGCACACTTCTCCATGGCACCTGATCCCACCTGTTGGTTTCCAGAGGTCCGTGTTTGTCCATTTGTACCGGAGTTTTATCTATGTCATGACATTCTATTGATTTATACGTTGGTATCTGAGATTTTTTATATTTATATTAATTTAATCTAAAGATAATTTATTTGATTAAATTGTAAGAGTATCCGTGACTTTATATGAAAAAAGTATTCAATCTAGCATAGGATCAGTGTTCACTATTAAACACAAAATACAGACATGTACAAAACAGCTTCATGCATCAGAATAACTTGATTTGTTTGGTAAGAGAGTAATCACTTAAAACGAGGCAATTAGCTTTAATGACCCTTGTGATAGTGAATATTAGTTCTGGGGTCTTTTCCGTTATTTGTCGTATCGTTCAAATTTAACGATTTTCTCACAAAGCAACGCTTCGTTGGGAGACGTTTCAGTGCATATCAGGCTCAAGTGGAGTGTAACTTAATAAGCGCCTGAGTGAGTCGGGTTAATCAAACTTATAACTTATGATTAAATATAATTAAAATGTGCATACTTGGTACAATCTAAATCTGGAATTCATATCAGCAGGAGATATTATCTGGACTCAAAATTCATATCAGTTATGTGATAAGAATAATCCATTCTCCCCACATCAATCAAAGGCTTCCGTTTATAAGTCATTTAAGAAACTATATAATCTTGTAACGGAAATGTACTGGATTTTCTCGAAAACTATATTATGGAATGTTCTCTCTATCTCATAAAGAACGGAAATAAAAGGATTCTTAAGTATTGTTGATGAAAATAAAATACGTTACATACATACATACATACATACATACATACATACATACATACATACATACATACATACATACATACATACATACACACACATATATATATATATATATATATATATATATATCTGTGTGTGTTTTGTATGTGTGTGTGTGTGTGTGTGTGTGTGTGTGTGTGATAAAAAATTCAAGTAAGGCAATGACTTTATGAAGTGAATCGACTTTAATTATATCAAACAAGAACAGCAGGATGAATAACATTATAACGCATAATGCCATTATACAAGATACAATTTCTACATTATAGGTCTACCAAGGTAGATTTGACATGTTCACAAACACAATGTGTCTAAATCAAATCATAACTATGGTGACAGGCTACTTGTCAACACAGAATTATTTGAGCTTCAGTAACACAAGGCAATACCTTTTATCTGAACAACCTTTTTTGGAAAATGACAGTATTGTTTTGGTTTTTACAGACTGTATTACAAATGGATGTGCCACGTCATATTGGTAGACCTGTACATGCCAAGTATTCTTGTACATTTACCTGTTGGAATCCATTAAATTCAAAAGTCGATAACTTCAAATTGTGTGTACCTTCCAACATAAGCAGTACAAAGCAACCAGGAAGGCCAGAGGATAATGTGCAAATGTGCTCAACACTGGACAAATATGGACTTCAAAAAAAACAAAAAAAAAAACAACAACAACACAGAGATGGATTTAAATTGCTTAAATACAGTTTGCTAAGCGATACTAATTAAACAAATGTTCGAAATAGATCGGCCATCTATATATATATATATATATATATATATATATATATATATATATATATATATATATATATATATATATATATATGTATATATATATATATAATATATATATATATATATATATATATATATATATATATATATATAGTGCACCAATTTTAGTACTAAAAAAGGGAAAGAAAATGTTTAAAAAAAACCACGGCTATAGCCCTGTAAAGGTATTAAAATATATACTTGATTTATTTTTTCCGATTGTGACGAGGATTCGTACCTCACGTATTTCATTTGGATTTAACTACTTACTCACAGCGGGTTTGACCGGTCGACAGGAGATACTTACTCCTCTGTGGCACCTTATCCCACTTCTTGGTTTCCAGAGGTCCGTGCTTCTCCATTTTTGCCGATTTTGTATCTGTGTCCTGGACATCCTAAATATTTATACTTTGGTATCTGAGATGATTTATATTTACAACGATTAATAAACAAATTATCTTAATTTATATTAGATATCAAGAAAAACCAAAACTTTTTAAAATTTTAGACTTAAATTATTGTTGTGGTGCCTGACCCCGATTTTGGCTTACGGGGGTGCTTGCTTTGAGAAGAAAACCCATGTGTTCGACTTGGCAACCGCTGTGCCATCTCACATGTCTAATCCAATGACCGAACCCGGGTTGCATTGGTGAGTAGCGAGTGTGCTAACCACTGCGATATACGGAATTTTAACATCAATAAAAAATAATTATCATTATATAGCTTACAAACATAATATACAACACCAACAATACAAATATTATTAATATAATATTGAATGTAATTGTGTAATGAAGATGATGATGATGATGATGACGACGACGACGACCAAGATGATGATGATTAATATGAATGTGACGAAAGTTGTGATGACAATGATAGTGATGGTAGTTAAGCAAAATTGATTAGCTTTGATTTGTAATTTGGTTATGGAACCAATAACTAAACAACTATAGATAGAAGATAAATATCATGTTTTCATAGAAAAGAAATAAAAAACCAAATGTTTGATATTAATGGTAACGATGATGATAATGATGATAGTTATGACGACGACGACGGCGATGATGATAATGATGATAGTTATGACGACGACGACGATGATGATAATGACGACGACGATGATAATGATGATAGTTATGGCGATTATCATAATGATGATGATGATGATGATGATGATGATGATGATGATGATGATGATGATGATGATGATGATGATGATGATGATGATGATGATGATGATGATGACGACGTCGACGACGATAATGGACAAAATATCAATACAATTTATTGCATTTAAATAATGTCTATCTTAGAAATCTTGATGTTGATTTAAACTTATCGTACAACATTTGCCGGTATGACATTAAATTGACATCAGACTGATATTCACGAATTTATGTAGGCTTATCATAAAGTCACTTTAACCAAATACTAATACTGTTTAACATATTACTTGTAATTACTAAATCTATGTTAACCTAATAGCATCACTTAAATTATCAAACAAGCAACGATTAATGAACAAAACCAAAATAAAACATAAACTGACGTCATAAAAAAATAATACTAAACTTGGGACAATTGTTATATAATATATCTTATTTGTTCGTAACATTTATTGTAGTGGTCGAGTCGCAAACAGAATATCCCGGGCTCGTTTCCCGGTGTTAAGTCATAACAAAGGCCAAGTGCTAGGTATGCGATGTTCCGGATGAGATTTATAACCTAGGTCCCATGTCCGTAAATATTTGACACATGAAAAACCTTCACTTAATTGCCGGCAGTGCATAGCATAGGTAAAAATTTGGGGCACTTCACTTAAAGCTTGAGACATCTCTATATAAATGAAACATTGTTGGTCGGGTGTTAAACATGAGTGAAAATTACAAGAAAATTACAACAACAACAACAACAACAAAAAACCAAAAAACAAAATTATAAATCAATTTAAAAAAACTTATGGTTTATGGTTCTCTTTTCTGCATGAGTTTTATACAAGTTCTCACTAAGGGCATTGTAAAGTGTATCTCATATTGATCACAGTGTATATTACCTTGAGATGGAATGTTAAATAAAGTCCAAAGAATTATACCATTTTAGTTAATACAAAATCTTTATGATAGAAATGGTAAAAAAGTACAAAATTGTGTGGACCTATTCAACTTACGGCTTCAAACTTTAATTGTATATTCATAAAATGTCAATACATTCCGAAGAAATGCGACAGTTTTGTTAATATTTAATGATGGCATCGAATTTAATTCCAGAAACTCTCCACTTTTGATTCCGGTTAATCACATTCCGATTGGTATTTATTGAATTTCGAGAAAATGTAAAATTCAAAGTAAATTCTTGTTTTAAAAACCATGCACAATTATTGCTGCGACTGACGATACTGACCATTTGATCTTTCATTGTCACTTCGAACATACATATCACTGAGGGATAATGTGCTTCCGTTAACAGATGTCGCTGCAGTTCCCTGTCCATTATCCCCAATAGATGGACACTGCTGTGATGATGGCGAAGGATTAATAGTTAGACTGTTTGCAGATACGGACAAAGACAAGCGAGTATTTCTGGAGGACGACATTTTTGTTGTCATCGTTGAGGATCCCCTGTGCATCCTGTTTTGTCCTAAACAGCAAATGATTGCCTTGAAATTCATCCGGAACTTCTTTCCACTTAGAAAATACAGATAGAAATTAATTGCATGGTTCAAGTCCGACAATACGAACACGACTTGATACAATAAATAATAAACAGCCGTATCGTGAACTGATGTTAAGTAATCCCAATAGTATTTGTAGATAAAGAATATGCAGTTTGGCATTGTAAGAAGAACAAACACAACTGATACAGTGAACAACATGACCGTGATTTGTTGTTGCTGCTTCATCTTGTCCTTTGTATGTTTGTTTGTAAGCACTTCTTGTGTCTTGACTGACGAATTGATTCCGATCACAATGAGGATGTTAAACACAACGAGAGCAACAAACGGCAAAAATGCATATGCAGCGCCATCTATCCAATACCACATATTTTCCATGAAGTAATCAAATTCTTTCTTAAACTTACAGTCCCATTGATATTTTGGATGAAAATCCTCGTAGGAGGACCACAGAAAATGCAAATTTAGTGCGCTAAGCACAATAGCTATACATGTTATGCTTGACAAAGCCTTCTTCTTGGTACATATCTCAGAAACTTTCAACGGAAACCATATTGCAATGAACCGTTCTATCGTCATAGCAACGAGTATCCAGTTTGCGAAATGCATAGCGAATGTTCCCAAGAAAAATATTAGTTTACACCCAACATCGAATATTCGTACGTTGTGTAAAGTTAACTGTAGGTATATAATCTTAATGACAAGATTCACACTGTCAACGCAAGCAAGAACAGCCATATATACGGATGATGATGCAAATGGTTTCATGTGAAATATTGTAATCAGCGCTGCTAAATTTCCAGGAAGTCCTAGTCCAACGATGACGTAAAGGTAATATTTATTTATGAATACTGCAACCCAGTATTCGTCATAATTTTCTAATTTGTCACCACTAGATGTCATCAGTTCACTTCCGGTTTGAGAACAATTTGTGAGGTCGTCAAATGAAACAGACGTAAAGGTACTCTGTAACCATGTATTTGTAACTGTCAGTGTAGACGTCATTCCATTTGTTGTATATCCGGAAATTGTTGTCGATTGAACACAATTCACACCAGTAGTCGGATTTGTTGACATGTTGAAATCCGTCGTCATTTTAGTCTGACAGTACAGAATTTAAATCTGGAATAAAATGAAACAAACAATTATAAAAACTATATATACCTTTTGAATTATTGATAGGTATGGCGACCAAAAAAACAACAACTAACAAATAAACAAATAAATAAAAAAATTATTTTATCAAACATGTAAACGCTTTTGGTATGTGTTCTGGTGTTCTGGTTTTGTTATGTTCGAGATCATACTGCTGGTTGATGTATGTGTCATCCTTAATACAGAAAACATACGTCACATGTGTCAATTGCAATGGATTTAATGAACGATGCCTTCCACAAGGAAATTGGCAAACTTTCACACAAATTCAGCTGAGGCTACAGTGCGATTCACTAACCTCTCGGTCGTAAAGGTCCTGGTTAAACTTTTACTAATAGTTAATTGTTGAAGTCAATATCTATTGTAGTGGGGATTTACATCCCTTTTGTCTATTTTGATTTTACAGAGGACTCACGCCAGATATGACTGGTCAGCTACCATTGCTTATTTATCCAGGACACCTGAATTCATCTTTGAATTTTCATAGTGTCTGCATTGTCTATTTTACGTTTTGTGTATACTGCCTTTTAGTTTATGGTATTGTCAATGCATTTCTATTAACACTTTATATTTTGTACTCAGGAAAGCACAACAATGATAATAGTAAATTGCGAAGTAGTTTCTTTAGCAAGTCTTGTCTTTTTCAAAGATTATTGTAATTTATTCCATGTTTTATCGCTCTGTTCTTTTCAACGAAAAGGATACTTATTGTGACTGCAGGAGTAATATTGATCACCACTAAGATTTAAACATATCATAAGTAACGTTTGTCGGAATGTATGTCATTATTACAGTATATATGTCCTTACTGCGTTTCATCGTTATGAACTGTTGGTATTAACATGTATCTCAGTGGATATGTAATTTTGTGCCTTTTTACTCATACGTCGAATTGAACTTGTAGAACCTACTGACCCTTTAGTGCGTCATAAAACAGAATTGTTAGACATTCAAATGGGTCTGTTACAACATTCTCCATTCATTTACCAATTAATGTACTTTCTATGTTTTTATCCGACGTCTGTATAGAAATTCTCTGAAGCAGTATGAAATTCTGTCGGAATGAACTTTCATATATCTAAAGGAAATTTCTCTTGTAAGCAGAAAGTAGTCCTAGGGACAACTCCATCGCTCGATCGATTGCTTAATTATACGTGATTCAAAGAAGCACGTGCTTATGTTTAGTTCGTTCTGTCATTGACTTCATCGAACTATTCGGAGTATTTTTACAATTTGTGAACAGCGAAGCAATAGAATAAATCATCTACAAATGCAGAAATTTCGTTTGTTACTAATAATATATGTATAAAGCTATCTAACTTTCTAATATATAAGGTAACCATGTAGTTCTCATGTCATCGCCGGTTCGAGTCCAGCTGAAACAAAAGCTAGTATTGAAAGAATATTTGACAGTTAACTTGGAGAAGGCAGTTAGGCTCTACCAGGGTACATCGTAACAGTATTATCATCTCCATCATCAAAATTTAACTGCAGATTGATGAGTCAGATGAAAAACAACATTGACCAATAATAATAAATGGTAATATTTCGGAAATAATAATATTTCCGAAACATAATGAAATATGAAAATCACAGATACCAAAATATTAATCTTCAGGATGTCCAAGAGACATTGTACAAATTAGTGAACATTATACAAACACGGAACTATGGAAATACAGAGGTAGAATCAGGTACCACAGAAGAGTAAGCATCTATTGTTGACCGGTAAAATATCCCACTCAAAAGTCAAAAGTCAAATCCAAATGAAATAGATTTGATATACAATCTTCGTCAACAACAGATAACGAAACATTTCATTCAGTGACATATAGTCATCACAAACATGGTCATTATACCGACCGTAATATTAGCTGAACGTTGACATGGACAACTACGTAGTGTGCATATGGTAACTTTGTTCCTTTTAAGTTTTCTAATACGTCATACAGTGGGTCTTAAGTAAACGTGAAAACGCATTCCATTGTATGGATTAGTGAATTCCGTACCACTTCCATTAAAATAAAATGTTTCAAAATTACTACAACGCACTTAGAGCTTCAAAAAGACATTCAATTACTAAAATATAGATAAAATACGCCTCAAACTCAGTTCAATGGACTTACCATTAGGTAAACTGAAAGAATTTCCGTGAAATGTTAAAAGTCCCTGAAACGCTTACAAAATTCAAATTCAAAATACACGTGAAATAAAAAAGTAAAGTTTATTCTTATATTCCTTAAGATCACACATGTAATTATTTTGTTTCCCTGTGTAGTTTAAAGAGATTGATTGAAATACAATTGTGCAGTAGTCTTTGAATTATGATTATATATATATATATATATATATATATATATATATATATATATATATATATATATATATATATATATATATATATATATATATATATATATATAATATGTTTTAAAAATGTAATTCCCAAACTGTTTGATATATATTTATGTATGATACATATGATTTTGATGCTTCGCAATTTCCGGGAGAATGAAATCACACATAATCTGCATTTAATGTCGGCTAGTTTGTTTGCCTCAATAGATTTTGGTACTCCATTAAGATGTCACCTTCGGTGATAATCATTTGTTAATTCACATTAAACATATTCTTCAGTTGTTCTAAATCTATCACTTTGAGATAAATCGATAAACATCAGCATCAATGTTGACTCATTGCAACAATTTTATCACATAACTTTACATTCAGCAATTTTTACCTGAAAGTTTTGTACGCACACCATTCAGAAAAAACAGGATAAATATTGAACAATCGCAACAGTTAAATGTCATATCTTATTGACCAGAAAACATATGCTCACCTTTAAATTTGAAAATTAATCATAAAATTGAACTAACTCGGTAGCTTTCATTTAAACCTATAAGTGCATTCATTAGTAATAGATTGAATAGAATTAACATCAAAAAGATTATACATTTATTGATTTGACATAGCTGTACTTATCAAAGAAACGCACTAAACTCCCTTTAGGTATAGTTTCGAATATTTACCAGACATTTTGAAAAAAAACCTAACGATTTGTCTCATGCAAATTTTCACAGTAATATCGTATCAGAATCCAAACATAATTTATACAAAAGTACAAATTACCATAAATGTGAAAGTATTTGTTGTTCACTTATAAATGGATCTCAGGCCAATCATTAATAATATGTTATAAAGTATGATAAACGCAATTTTCTTGTAAATTGGATACAGTCTTCATCATGACTACTCCGATACATATTTTCCACCGAGATTGATATGTATGTATTAGACAAAGTAGATTCACGTACAAACGTGTTATATCGGAGTAGAAAATACACTTTAGGTGATGTGTACTATTCCAACTACAGACACGCGAGCGCATGCAATATATATATATATATATATATATATATATATATATATATATATATATATATATATATATATATATATATATATATATATATATATATATATTTATATTTATATATATATATATATATAATAATTATTATTATTATTATTATTATTATTATTTACATATACAAAACACTAAAACTGCCAACATTATATATCATAGGGTTTTGGGACTAACCCAACAGATACAAGTCATGAAACTAATATAAATTAAATCAGTTTATTTTAATAGTTATTAACTAGTTTGATTTCTATTTTGATAACCATGCAATCATGATGTGGCATTTCTTTCGTATTCCGGTTGCCATATGAGTGAAATACTCTTGAGTCAGACGTTAAACAACAAATAAAAAAACCGTATCCCGGTTGTGTTTGTTCGTGCGTGCGTGTTTGTATATATATATATATATATATATATATATATATATATATATATATATATATATATATATATATATATATATATATATACATGTATAAATCTCAGATACCAAAGTATAAATCAATAGAATGTCCAGGACATAGATACAAATCCGGTAAAAATGGACAAACACGGACCTCTGGAAACCAAGAGGTGGGATCAGGTGCCGTGGAGTGGTAAGCATCCCCTGTCGACCGGTCACACCCGCCGTGAGTCCACAGTAAAGTCCAATGATATATATGAGGAATGTATCCTCGTCACAATTGGTACAAACGTCTCAACAACTGCCAACTAAAAGGCAACTCAACATTTCACTTAGTGAAACAGAGTAGCCGCAAACAAGACTATTATACCGACCGTGAAATTTGCGGAACGTTGACGTTAAACGCGGTGGTCGATATCCCTGTGTCAATAATTTATCAGTGAGTAGTTTACCTCTGTATATGAAATCTTCATATTTTGTATACGCTCTGGCATATGGGATCATTTGTGAAATATAAACTCCATATGCGGGTGACTGAGGGATATTACTACTTAAATGTGGAACATTTACGATGGGAAAGCCGAAGTCGTCGCGTTTGTCGTACAGCTTAGTTGCTAATTTCCCGTCTGTGTTTATTTTAAGTAAAATGTCTAATTATGAAGCATGTGTGCTTGATTCTGTTGTATCTTTAATTTCTAGTTCGCTGGGATATATCGCATTGACATATGTATGAAAATTGTCATTATTAATTGACAAAACGTTGTCGATATATCTAAATTTCAAATTAAAGGACACCGCTGACTTTTTCTTCTTTTGATTCAGCAGTTTCTGAATGAAGTCTGCTTCGTATGAATAAAGGAACAGGTCGGCCAATAAAGGATACAATTGGTTCCCATAGGAATGCCGACAGTTTGTTGAATGACCACGTCTGCGAACATCACAAATATATCGTCTATTAGAAATTCCAGCATGTTTTTTATATCAACTTCAGTGTATATATATATATTTATATATATATATATATATATAATATATATATATATATATATATATATATATATATATATATATATATATATATATATATATATATATATATATATATATATATATATATATATATATATCTGAAATATTGAAATAATGATTCCACGTCAGACCAGGAATTAGGCCTGAATTCAATACAATTCCGTCTGAATTTTATTGTATAAAATGATGTTTAACCAGTCTATTTACTAACCATTTGGACAGCTTATACGTAGTAAAAATGCCTGTTTATATGACATTAACTTGCTTTTTTCCATTTTGTGTATCGTCTGTATAGCAAGTCAGTATTTCTCTACCCTAACATTACTGTCAGGTTAGAGCGGCATCAATCATACGCAGTTATTTTTTCGTGCTTTCTCGTATTGCTGGACTTGTTCAATATTTAAAGCGTAGGCCGGATTTTATCAATAGTGACACATTTTCTCAGTATTAGCGGATATTGTTGAATATTTTGCGAGTCTCTGTATAATACGGCAAAATAAAAACAGGTAATTTAAAATACAGGAAGTATTCAGTATGTATCGTTTCTGTCATCCAGACTAATGTTGATGGATACTTGTGCTATAGCTTTTATGACGCTTGCACGAGTTAAATTTAATTAGTATGTAAAATACTACAGTAATGTCTCTAGATTTATGTAAGCGACAAATGAACATATATCATATTCTGAAATAATATATGCAGTTGAAGAATTTTGAATTTTTGTCCGAAAAAGCTTCACAATTTATTGCCATTATTTTGATATTATTGAATAAATGTACATAACGAATTCCAACGAAAATATCTTAATCAATTTGAGAAATATATTGATTCGATGTCTCTGTCTTCTCTTGAAAACTGAGGTACAGTGTGTACAAGGAAATTTTATACTGTAGATTACTTTTATTTCGCGTATACTACATTTCGCCAGGTCATCTTCCTTTGTCTTTTCGCGAATATCTGAATCGGCGTTTATAAACTAGAAACACATTTAATTTCGCGACCTCTACAAATGTAACTTGTCGATCGTATCATGAGAGAAATCGCGAGACTTTTAGTGAGAATTATGTCCCTTCGATATTTGTATTGTTTTATGTTCCTTCGAGTTTTGAAGAAACCTGAATAAAAAATAAAAAAAAAATGTTTTCGTTGTTTTATTTCTCGTTGAATATTTTACGATACACCTAGGCTATTTATATATAGAAAGGTAATTTCTGATGTCATTGTCATTTAGGACGATGATTTACTTTGTTTATTTTTCTAAAAACGGACAGTAATACCAGCGAAATATCATTTAATCAGCAAATACATTCTATGAAATCGAAATAAACTAAAACAAAGACATAGATGGATAACAAAAATGGGGGCCTAATGGACGATTAAAACAGATACGCAGTAGAAGCAACATACATGACTGTATACAATTTATTCGCGGAAATTATGCAATAATTGAGTATAAAATTACGCCATAAATTTGAAATCATGTTTGGGGTGTCTCTCGAACTAACGCGAAATAAAAGTTATATACAGTACATGTTACGTTCAAAGTTCGGTCTGTTGTTTTATTGTTTTGTTTCGACTCAATATTAATTGATTGCTAAATGTATTTTGCTTTATTATTGGTTAACTGATGAAGGGCATTAGCAGTTGATGAAAATCTAGAGTAAAGCATTCCTTAAAAGAACAAAAAACACCTAAAATTGCAAAAACAAACAAAAACATTAATCACAGCACAGTACAGGTCGACGGTACCAATTCCATGAGATTTACAGTTTATTTAATTTGATTGTTTCTATTTTACGATAGACATTGTATCACACACAGAGAGATATAAATCGCATCAAACCGTATTATTTGACAATACAGACTTAACGCCTTAGTTTGCAATCGCCAAAGTCGTCAAGACATAAGAAGAGTTAACATATTGATGTATCAGTGTTAAATGAAATGAACCCAATAAAAACAAACAAAGAAAAAAAAATAGCTGTTTACAATTCAAACTCACCGCCTGTATGTTGGTTAGTCTGTTCAGAGTGCAACTGAAGAAGTACCCATGGATAATCGAAAATTGAAGTCCATTAGTCCATTACGACAAATCATAAAAATTGTCTCAACATGAAACACAATTGCGAATCACAAATGGGATGGAACCAGGTCTCCGCTGTAAGCATGCCACACAAAACGCAAATATTAAATGAAAACCTGTTACTTGCGGTTGTTATGATGTTTATGAACCATACAGCGATCATAATTAACATTTTGTTTATACTGACATAGGGGCATCCTTGGTAAGAGGATAGCGCTTTAAACCTTGGGGTCTCTTACGACTGGTGAGCCGGGTTCGCGCACCCCTGGAATCTATCATGATTTTGTGAGAAAGTTTGATATGATAGTATAAATATTATAAACGTAATACCAAAGTTATAATGCTCAAGACGATCGCTTCTGTCAATTAGACTTCATCAGTTGACTTCCAATTTAAAAAGTGAAAGTGGTATCATACAAGGTCACATAATAAATCAAACTCTTTGATTTATTGTTGTTTAACGTCCCACTTAAGAGTATTTCACTCATATGGAGACGTCATCAAATACCGGTGAAGGGCTTTAAATTTTGACCTATGCTCGACACTTACGGCCATTGAGCAGTGAGGGTTCTTTAACGTGCCGACACCTAATGTGACACGATTCAAAGGTATACACTTGTCGGTTTAGAATAAATTATGAAACATTTACCTTTGAGTTAAGCAATGCAACCTGTATGTGAAGTCTGGAAACAAAAGATTTATATTTAAGCATCAGTCGCGTATTTCGATCAGTTTTGTCTTTGTTGCTGTTGGTTGTAACAATTATAATTCCCGAATCTGAGATAAATCAATGATTTACAATCAGGTAAGATGATACTCCCATAATGTTACACTGACATTCTGTGACATAATACTGCACAAAACAAAATTTTAAAGTTGATTAAATATTCTATTGTATAAATCTTTGCTTTAA
This sequence comes from Atrina japonica, assembly GCA_030159075.1. NCBI lineage: Eukaryota > Metazoa > Mollusca > Bivalvia > Pterioida > Pinnidae > Atrina > Atrina japonica. Next base: position 672,186 of record BROG01000352.1, read on the forward strand.
AAACCTACTTGTTTATCACGTGTAATTTAATATTTATGATCGGAAAATAAAAATGAATTTCAAAACAAAAATGTGAACTGCTTCGTTGCATCAATCCATTATAATTTCATATTTTATATTTTATTACAGTGTATTTTTGCTGGTAATTATTTTCCAATATTGTCACATTTATTTGAATCTAATATCCTTCTTTGTTTGAAAGCAAGTTATCCGTTTATATTATATTGTGAATACAAATAACAGTTGTCAAAAAAAAAAATATTTCATTCTAATACAAATGTTTCATTTAAAGCAACTTTATGTGACGGCAGGCAAGCTAATAGCTATATCTATTGGAACTTGTGTGGGTTGAATGTAGAACGATTATTATCTCTGAACAAATATATGTATGTATATATATATATATATATATATATATATATATATATATATATATATATATATATATATATATATATATATATATATATATATATATATATATATATATATATATTATAAACATAGTACCAAAGTTATAATGCTCAAGACGATATCGTTTCTGTCAATTAGACTTCATCAGTTGAGCTCCAATTTCAAAAGTATGTGTATTTTCTAAAGATAAAGTGGTATCATACACGGCCACATAATATATCTAAAAGTATAGCCGGTATCCGTCTAAGAGTAACCAATGTAAAAAAAAATGACTATCTTAGCATTAGAAAGTTTTCGAATTGAAATGGTGTTAACAACATACAATAATACCAACGAATTGTTGTATTGTATTTGTTTGAATATGCACAATATAATACATATTGTGTTTGTTATTATTGATATCATTATTATTATCATCTTCATTATCATCATCATTATTATTATTATTATTATTATTATTATTATTATTATTATTCCAGACACATTATACACCCTGGACATTCTTAAGATTTATACATCGGTATTCGATTTGAGTTTGACTGTGGACTCGCAGCGGGTGTTACCGGTCAACAGGGGGTACTTACTCCCCCATGGCACCTGACCCTACCTCTTGATTTCTAGAGGTCTTTGTTTTGTCCGATAACACCATATTTGTATACGTACTCTGGATATCCTGAAGATTTATAATTAGGTATTTGATATTTTGTATATCTAAAGTATCGCCAGTATTTGTTCATATACATGTAGTCATAACCTGCTTAATATTTTGCAAAATGTCAAAATGTTGATATTTATAATGACAACTTCTGTTTGGCTACGACTGCAATGACATCTATCTCAAATTCCAGCCGAAACTTCCATTTCGTATATAGAGTGCTTTGTAACAAAAAACTTAATACAGGTTTGATATAAAGTATTGAAAATTCTGCTCAATTTGATGGTATTTGTATAGTTTTACAGAAGTTACACTAAATATTCTTTGAAAATTAAATACATGCATTGTGAACCGTATGTTTAAGAGATTGCAGGTAAATTTCAATAACGGTATCAGCCTTTTGTACTAAAAGATGTTTCCTGTGCTCTCTGTGTTCCTAAACGGGCAAAAAATCTGAGTGATTAGCATAATTTATTGATTAACGTAGCATCGTATTAGGTCATAGCAAAGTAAAATTAAAATCGTTGCCATGTGCTTCTGTTTACGTTCACAAAACCAAACAGCATTACGCATCAGAATAAATGAAACCAAACTTGTCCGTGAATACAGGAAAACGTTGAATATTCCTACTTTTTGTTTGAATATTTTGAAACATTTGAAAACGTTATTTTGAAATCTTTGTGAATTGAACACGACGTTAGCTGAAACCCCTCCTATTCTTTTCATATGACAGCCATACATACACATTACCCATTCCTGCGCTCTGAAACAAAAAAGATGAGTCGACCGCTTAACTCATTTGCATATTACATATGCACGAGAGATATCAAAATATAAAATTTACTTAGATTGCACGAAGTAAACCCTAAATTGAAAAGTAAATATTTAAAATATATCAAAATACAAATAATCATAAAGTATAGTTCTCCCAAAGTAAATTCAGCCGGCCTGGCTCAGTTGGTAGCGCGTTCGACTCTGGATCGTGAGGTCGTGAGTTCGAGTCCCGCCTGCGGCTGGTGGGTTTCCTGTCTTTCGGATGAGAATATTAGAGCTAAAGTAATACATGACCGTTTTACATGCGCATTCATATTTTTGGAAAGTAGACCGCATTGTTGACAAAACCCCGACGTGTCACTTTACCTTTTCCACATGTGCATTTTTACATTTTTTTGAATTTTACATAACAGTTATTTAGACAAGTCTTTTAGAACTATGGTTTTATGCAAATTTTCTGAAATTCAAAACAAAGATTTTTTGAAATTCCCAATTCCCAATTTAGACTTTTTTGCTTATTGAAATTATAAATTTTCTTATCATTTTGATGTACACCCTCATACTGATTTGATATTGTGCTAGGACTCTGTACTTGGAGAGCATCCACGTTAACTTATCCAAATTCGGAGCCTATATGCTGACATTCTTTAGTTTGGAGCAAGTGTTCTGACATAACTGAGTAAGGAGCACTAACATTCTTTAGCTTGGACCTGTATGCCGACATAACTGAATTGGGAATTTGTACGCTGACATAACTGGACTGGGAGTCTATACGCTGTCAAAACTTGAGCTTGAAACCTGAACGCTGGCATAACGTGAGTTTGAGTCTAAACGTTGACATAATTGAGTTAGGGTCTTGTACGTTAGAATAATTTAATTTGGTCTGTATGCTGATATAGGTAAGTTTGCAATCCGTAAGGTGACATAAGTGAGTCACGAGTATGTACGCTTATAGTAAGTAGGTACTATGTACGCTGTTATACGCAAGATGGGAGCCTGCGTGCTGATATATCCTTTTTGATATACCATTCATTTCGGTAAAACTATAACTTTGAAGTTTCAGAGACAAACAAGGTTGGACGTTGTACAGTTTAAACACATAACATTTATTGAACAAAATGCATAACATTTCTGTTCCTTTTTCGTTGTAGTATAAACATTCATATGTGCCACTCCAACCGTGTAATGTGGCCTGTCTTATTCGGTCCCTTTCAGAAGATTTGTTAACTCCACATTATATTTCGGGCAATGGGTAAAGGGATATTTGAAGCACGAGTAGAACACACACACACACACACACACACATATATATATATATATATATATATATATATATATATATATATATATATATATATATATATATATGTGTGTGTGTGTGTGTGTGTGTGTGTGTGTGTGTGTGTGTGTTTAGTGTGTGTGTGTGTGTGTGTGTGTGTGTGTGTGTGTGTGTGTGTGTGTGTGTGTGTGTGTGTGTGTGTGTGTGTGTGTGTGTGTGTGTGTTTGGGCCTCAATGGCCAAATGGAAAGATCATCACCCTTTAAACCACCAGATACCTCATCTGTTTGCAGCGCAGGTTCAAGCCCCGCTGACAATTAAGCTGAATTTGTGATACAGTTTTTTTCAGTTTACATGTGGAAGTTCGGTGTTCCCGTGCGGGTTCATTGTAACCCTTTTCTCTCCTCCACCAACAAAATGGACACCACCATGTATCTGAAATCTGTTTGGTTTGGGGTAATACACAACAACAATTACAATATACAACAGGACACAATTATTTCGTTTGTATTTTACTGTAGACTCAGGGCGGGTGTGACCGGTCAACAGATATGCTTACTCCTTCATGACACCTGTTCCAACCTCTTGATGTTCAGATGCCCGTGTTTGTCCAAATGTACCAGATTTGTACTTATATCCTGGAAATTATAAACAGGGACATCTATAAATCAACCATTTGGATATGATATCATGAATGTTATGTATCGTCTATCACATTATGTCACATGCACTTAGTCAAAGTCAGATCAGAGCACTTAATATCTGTAATCTGCGGATAATTAAAGATACAAAATCAGACAATTTAACATTTTGAAAATTCTACGTGGATTTGCCAAACTAAATTGTTTTCTACCGTAAAGTAAATAACAATGTTGACATTTACCAACATTATCCATATACTTGTTACAACACGAGGAGCAAGATCTTGCTCCAATTTCATTGGTCACGAATGCACATGTGACCGCCACTTTTGCATTCGGTACTCATCTTGATATTTAGCGAATCCTAATATTTTACGTTGTTTAGGGTATATGCAATTTCATTCCTCGGCAAAAAGTAATGATGATGATGATAATGATGACGATGATGACGATGACGACGATGATGATGATTATGATGATGATGATGATGATGATGATGATGACGATTATTATTATTAGTAGTAATATTATTATTATTATTATTATTATTATTATTATTATTATTATTATTATTATTATTATTATTATTTTTATTATTATTATTATTATCAATATTATTTCTCAGTACATTGTTTTTGTCCAATGCTTTCATTTTTGTTGACATTTAACATTATCACAGAAAATGATTTACAGAGCGATTAACTGTGATGGTTTTACATGTTAAGTAGCGAAGTATTTGTTAGATGTTTCATTCCCTAAGGAACGTCTGAAAGCCTAACATAGGTGTGACTTGATACTAATAACCACGTGATTAACATTTCGGTTATTTTTCAGTAGAGAAAGGAAATTAGCTGTTTAATCATTCTAAATAGTATTGGCAGTAAAAGAGTATATCGCGATACGGTTTGGTATTCATTTACAAACTTCGCATTTAATGATTGAAAGTAAAACAAATATAAACATTTGACACTTCATCAATATAGAGCAACATGATAATTAATTATAATATTTGAAAGCAAATAAAAATACAAATTGAATACAAAAACGGGTTTATTTAAAAATATTCTTAAGACATATTTTCATTTCAATGCATTGTGAAAAAGTCTGTCGCAATTGTATCGCTATATTTTTTCAACAAAATTGTCTAAATTGTTCGTAAATTTTACTTACTTGTGAGACGTTTCCTCTCTAGTCATTGAATGAAAAAGTACTTGCAACGCTTTCAAACGAGACAGACGAACGATTGTCTTTAAATAGCGAGCGGATTGGCAATTAATATTTACGACTAAAATTAACGTAACGTTGTCGATTGTGCTTCCTTCAGCTGCAGAGAAAGCGAATAATGGGGCAATTAGTCAAATAAATCGGTGACTGCAAAGGTTCATTATAAACAGACCGAGCCCGATCGTACATCTTAATTTAAGAGGAGCGACGAAGATACAATAATCAACGGTTATTCAGAGATACATCTGGCCAATACTTGTAATTAAGAATATATTGAACAACATCAAACTGCTTTAGCATTCAAAAACGTCGACAATTGTAAAAATGACATCTATTTGGTGATAAGAACTTCAGGAAATTATCATTTTCACACTGGAGATTTTTCATATTCCTTCTCTTTGGGTATTTGTTTTTGGAGGGGGAGCAAAAACGCTATTTGACATTAAGACAAACAGAAGTGTTGATTCGAAAAGCATTATGGGCTGTTATCAAATTGCTAAATCAACTGACTAAATCATTTTGATTAAGTTAAACGTTTCTGAACACGAAATTATCCACATTTACAACCTTTTAAACATTTAATACTGGAGAAATATTGGGGAATCGTAGTCATCATTAAAAAGTTTTTAATTTTTTTTCTAAAAAATATATAATACAAAATATACAATTACGTCCATGCCTGTCTTCGTATCGCAAACGCTTTCTTGAGACATGTTCATTTTAATAAAAATTCCGAGATTTGATTTGTGATTTCGGATTCAAGCAACCAGGTTGGCTTTGCAAGTGTATTGTTATAATACGCATCCGTTTGTTCGTTTAACATGCTCTTTACCTGAAGAAATATTGCACAAAATCTGCACGTAGAATTTCCGTCTATGATTTAAGTATTTGTAACTATATCAAGAGTGCCAAAAATTTTTACTACTACATACGCTTGTATTTGAAAATCTGACGACACATTTTGTTTATTGTTCATTATCCAAATTTGGACAATTCAAGAAGAAAAAGATAATAGACAAATTTCGACGCGCATACTACAATCATCCGGCCGGTGTCATATAGAAAACCTGTTCCCCTAGAAATTCTGTCCCGAAAATTTCCTATACTGAAAAGCTTCCCCCAAGGAGAGGAAGTAAAATATTTATTTTTGTAGATGTAGTTGTGAGGTATCCATGCTACATCAAGAGACATTTTGGTTATTAGTGAATGATAGCGAATTTCTTTTGTAATAAGTCGACTAAACAGTCGTAATGAATACTGTTATCAGATATATAAAATTTCCTATACTGAAAAGCTTTCCCCAAGGACAGGAAGTAATATATATATATATATATATATATATATATATATATATATATATATATATATATATATATATATATATATATATATATATATATATATATATATATATATATATATATATATATATATATATATATTATATATTATATATATATATTTAATATATATATATATTATATATATTATTATATGATATATATATATATATTTATATCATTATTCTAAAAATTTAAATCTTTCGCTTAAATAGAACTGTTAACATATAAATAGCTAATCTTGCGATAATGCAGGAAAGGCGTGCTGGTACTTTGGGGGAAATTCTATAGTGGGGCGCCTTTTCTAGGAAGGAGCTTGGCTCGGTTTGTTTCTTCCTGGGGGGAAGTTCTATGCTGGGCCCATTTTTCCGTGGGGAAAGTTGGTCCCGGGCCCGTTTTCCGGGGGAAACTCTATGCGGGTGGACAGTCTATGCTACAAAACCGGCACCTCAGATGTATGAGGATTGGCCAAGAGCAGCTCAACACTGGCACCTCCAATATAAAACTTAATCTGAATACCAAATAAAAAAAATAAAAAAAAATAAGCTAGAACGTCTCTAATAAATTCAAATCGGCGAGCCTGTGGAATTGACATTCATCCTTTCTTTTCATAGTATATACATTTTGAAATAATCAGTGCACTTATATTTTCCGGATTGAGGGAATGTTTTCTCTAGGCCTATAGAAACATTTTCAGGGGAAACATCTCCAACAAAAGAGGGAACATTTTTTATATAGAAAACTTCCCATGGGGAATGTTTTCTATATAGAATTCCTTCCGGGGGAGATTTTCTCTGTAGAATTCTCTATGCGGAAGATTGTCTATATGACACCGGCCCTAGGCATAAACAAATGAATGAAATCTAACTAAAACCTTGATTACGGACTGAAATCATCATTAATCCACCTCAGTAAATTTGTTCGAGAAAATGTCTTTCTAAAACACACCCATTCAATTGTTATCTCTTGCACGAGTTAATAGCATCCTAAATATACCTCACTACTGTTATTTCTTTACTACTATTGATATCAACTTCGAGACTTTTATCTTAACAGTTCTAACATATTTGACCTCGTTGAACTGACACTACAATGAAACTTCCACATCGTCTTGTTCATTTCACGTTTACTTGTCTTTTCGTATTTAATTTTTTGGTAATTCAATTACCGATTTAACTACGTACTTATTTTCGCTGCACTTGCTTTATTTCCGTGCTCTTATTCTCATTCAGAAGCCGATTGGCATGCAGTGTGTATGGGTAGTTGCCAGTAGTAATTATGTACTATGTATGCATCATTTCGTCCTGATGAAAGGACAGCTTGTCCCGTATATCAGACAATATAATCCATGGTAGTCATTGTAGTCTCTCTCTCTCTCTCTCTCTCTCTCTCTTCTCTTTCTCTCTCTCTCTCACTGACAGTGATGATGATGATGATGATGATGATGATGATGGTGGTTATGATGATGATGATGGTGAGGAGGAGGAGGAGGATTGAAACAAAACAAAAACATTAACAACAAAATAAAACAACAACTAGATATTGGATACGACAAATCTATTTCGTAAGTTGGTTTCTGCGTACTTAAAACTTAGTCCCATCATATATTCTATAACATTTTTTAAGCCATAATTAGAATTACAGAGACATGAAAGTAATTCAGCTTCAACAAATAACTAAATCCCAATAATTTCGGTAATTCACGAAACAAAATACTAATTGAATTATAGATGAAGCAACAGAACAACAGCCCTACTAACCAATCAGTTTCCGCAATAACTCAGCGATAACTCCAAAAATAGATATTTTATTTCTTTGTCCTTCTCTTAAAACTTTTCAAAAGGCGTGTTAGATGTAATTTGAGTTTGAAATTGAAAACAGAAAACCATGAACACAATAAAACATTATGGAATGTTCAGTGTAATGTCCCCGTCTTCAGTTGATACGAGAGATTTAGTGAAGATCATTAAACAAATTAGAATTCTTTTAATTTTGTTTTAAATTGCATATTGTTATGGTGAGGTCCCCGAACAACACCTAAGATGATTTTGTTTTAAAAAGTACCTACAAATATCAAAATTACCTTCTCTTTAAAACAGAATATTCCAATTCAAACAGGTATGTAACGAAACTTTATCACACTTCCGACAAGAAGTGATTCACTCAAAATGCATAGCTTAAGAATTGAATATTGTGAATGAATGTCATAATTGGTTATGATTATAATCATTATAAATATTTCATTATTATTATTATTATTATTATTATTATTATTATTATTATTATTATTAATTATTATTATTGTTATTATTATTATTATTATTATTATTATTATTATTATTATTATTATTATTATTATTATTGATATTGCAACGGTCCGTTGTAATTTTTTCCAAAAATAAAATTAGTATAGTGAACGTGAATGACGACTTTTGCTTGAATGGAATTATTCACATTAAATCATTAACAACGTGCGTTTTGATGTTATTGCCAGATATTCTAAGTAGCAATTATCTATATTTTATCGCTGAATCATTAATGTTTTCCGATAACTATTGCATAGAGGAGGTGAGGGTTTGCATTAGATTTCAAGCTCCAAGTGGTTTTACAAGATTTCCCTATTTTCGGCCTTGTCAATTACCACTTCGATGCTTCCATTAGTCTTTCTACGCAGAAAGAATGGATTGACCACGAATATTTCGAGAATGCAATGAATTTAACATTGACATATGTAAAAAACGGTTAGATTTGGTATTAATGGGACAAAGTATGATATTGATCATTCTATACTTCTTTGATGGAATTCAATACGCAAAATAAGATATTTTCAATATAAAAAGACGCAACGTCATAAAGGAAGTTCCAGAGTAAAGATAGAGAGATGCTAGAAGATAGGAGGGATCACGCCTAGATTTTCGTAGTTTTACGTCGTTGTTGACATGGTTAAACATCGGTAATAACGAGAACTAATACTTAACGGATGGCAAATATCTACCGTTTGGAGTTTATGGAGACAACACAAACATGAACGTGTTTTATAAACAAATAAACATCGTAAACTATTAAGTAGCATCAAAGTTTTCCAACTCTTGCAGGACAATATTTAGCCTTAGTATATTAAAATAAATTCACACAGTAGACCATTTTCCGAGTCGTTCTATTCGGTTCAGTTTTGTCCGATTAGATTGTACTCAGATCACGTGATTTCAACAGAAAGTGGGGTAATACAACTTCCGTTTTTGAAAATTCTACATTGATGACAGTCGGTGATGTAATATTTTAGTTCATCTTCGAGGACTAAAATAAAGGTAAATGTTCTCTCTTGTAAATATTACAAGTGTCATCACTTTTCTGTAGGCCTCTTTTAAAATATGGTACATATCACTGCATAGTATCTTTAATTCAGTTCACATATACATTAGATAAACCAATGTAGCGTTTCACAACTCTGTAAGGAGGGGAATCCCCTGAATTCAGCATTACCGATATGCCATACACCTGAGGATGTTAGAAATTCTGAAGAGCTGTGTTCACAATAAGTAAGGTTTTATATTATCACTAATCTGAGATCTTTTAAGGACTTGCTATAAATTATATTCATCATTGTGGTTTACCGCTACAAGCATATAAGATAATCATGGAAAATGTGAATCGATGTCAAAAACGGAATTGCTGAACTGAGGGGATCCCCCATACTGACAGAGTTGTGAAACGCCATATTCACGATATAAATTGGTTCAACGGTAATAATGAGGTCCTAACTTTTTATCCGAATGCGCGACGGAACAGGGAAATTTGGAGAGGGTATATTGAGCATAAAAGTAAAACAAGTAATGTAACGACGTCGTCGTGTTTCTAATGCATATGGTTATACAACGTGTTGTGTCTCGCCTTTCAAATCTAGATGGGCGTGACTTACGACACGTGGTCTCACCTCGGGATTTTTAAAATTACAAATAAACTTGATTACAATCCATTTACACATTTACCACGCACATATAGACAAATTCGAAAGACATATTATTGACTAATGCAATTCTTAATTCACTAAAACCTTTTATAAACGTTCCCATCAAAAGAAGCTGGATTGGCATTTATATTTCGTAAATGTTCGACCGTAAGTTTTTAATAAGAAACCGAAAACATATTGTGGTCTTTAATTCCATATAGAGTTCAATCAAGATTTTCCTACCAAAAGAAAAATATAGTAAAATACACAGAATTAAGCACGCGTATTCCGTAGTTAGACAGTTCACTTTATATGGCGTCAACAGTGGCATGATGATTTCATCTCTATCGTTAATTTTCCATTTCCGAGTAGTGATATATTTAATAACATAAACAGTGTTAATGTATCCCAAGTGATGCGACGGACAGAGAAATGTCTTTCAGTCACATAACAACTCAGACATATATTTGATAAGTTGATGTACAATAATATTGCTGACTAAGCAATGATGATATCGGAGCACTATATCACTCATCACTACAATATTGAAGTCCTTACTATTTAATGTGGGAAATACGATTGATATCGAATGTGACCACTACGCGTTATACGTGAGTCTTCATTGGGATATCTCGGCGGAGATAATCTATCAAGATCGGAAGGCTTTTCCCATGTTCACTTCACTCCTTATTAGGATTATCAACTTATCAAGATGCCATTTAGGTTTTAATTTTAGTCTCTTTTTGCATTTATATATATTCGCATAGTTTTGCTTTTCCTAGTATCTGTATGAAATACGTGAGGAACGAATCCTCGTCACAAATGGTACAGACATCTGAAAACCGCCAACGAAAAGGAAACTCAACATATCACCCAGTGTAACAGAGTAACAGCAAACAAGACTATTATACCGACCGTAAAATTTGCGGAACGTTGACATTAAACGCGGTTTTCGATATCCCTGTGTCAATAATTTGTCAGTGAGTAGTTTACCTCTGTATATAAAATCTTCATATGTTGTACACGCCCTGGCATATCGGATCATTTGTGAAACATTAACTCCATATGCGGGTGACTGAGGGATATTACTACTTAAATGTGGAAATTTTACGATGGGAAAGCCGAAATCGTCGCGCTTGTCGTATAGCTTAGTTGTCAATTTCTCGTCTGTGTCTATAGTAAGTAAAATATCTAAGTATGAAGCGTGTGTGCTTGATTCTGTTGTACCTTTAATTTCTAGTTCGCTGGGATAAATCACATTGGCATATGTGTAAAATTGCCATTATTATTTGACACAACGTTGTCGATATATCTAAATGTGAAATTTAGGACACCGAATTTTATGAAATTTTTATAAAGTGCTAAAATATGAAGAAATTCATTTATTAAAATATATGCGCACTTTAAATAAAATAATATCTCATCATGAAGCGTTGTTTGGTCGCCTTTTATATCACAGTTTCAACAGTCCTCGAGAAATGCTATGCGGGTTATCCCGCCTGTCTGTGACGTCACACGATAACAATTTCTCACAGGAATTGAATGGATAGCGGTAGATGGAAAGATACAGAATCTTGTCGGCATATTTAATCTATCTCAATGGGTGAGGTGTGAAAATTGCTGAAGCGTGAAGACTTGAGTTGTCTTATCGATAACTTACCTAACCGTTATTTTACTAATAAGCCAGTGAACATTTAGAAGAAAAGTTTTAACAAATTAGGAAAATATTTTTTTATTTGAGTGTTTTAGCACTACATGTTATTACCCGTAACGCCGACACTGTATATATTTACAAGTGATCGCATATGAATGTTAAAAGAAAATAGGCTAATATACATGGGCTTAATGGTTTTACAGCGGATATTTTATAAAAATGGAGTAACCGACCTTTTATACATGTATTTGTTATCTATTATTTATTATTTTTGTTCCAAGGTGTTGACATCGAATGTTCAAAGTCCTAATGCTTAAAAAGATGTTAATATAATAATTATAACTTAAGAACATGAAATTAAAAAAAAAACTTATAAATTTTGGAGAATTAAAAGACAAAACGATACACAAAATCTAGTAATTGCAAACGTAAATTTACATACAACCTTTATTTTCATATAACCATTGGTAACTGTTACGATATAAGTTATCCTTATCATCAATAAATCGAATATTTAAAATTAAAAACAGTTTTTAATAAACGCATTAGAGAATAACTTTTTAATATGAAAAGAATGATTGAATTTTCTAATATTATAAGAAATCAGCTAATCTTTTAATATTAAGAAATCGACAATTTTTATATTAGAAAATATATATCATTTTTATATATTGTTAATATTAATAAATCGACTGATTTTTTATATTTGATTTTTTTCTTTTTTAGAACTTTTTTTTTAATATTAATATTTTTAATATAAAAAAAAATAATATGAGGATTTGTTATATTATAAAATGAATTTTTAAATGCTCTTATGTGTATTTTGTTTATGGTGGCGGTCGGTCTTCTCTCTCTCTCTCTCTCTCTCTCTCTCTCTCTCTCTCTCTCTCTCTCTCTCTCTCTCTCTCTCTCTCTCTCTCTCTCTCTCTCTCTCTCTCTCTCTCTCTCTCTCTCTCTCTCTCTCTCTCTCTCTCTCTCTCTCTCTCTCTCTCTCTCATTCTGATAACTTCCCATTGTATAAGTGCTTGTCTTTAGTGACTGTTTACGTGCCTACAAAAAAATATTTGAAAGACCACCTTTAACACTGGTACATCGATCAGTTATTATTGTTTCAATGTAAACTCTATTTATACATTTTTATTATAACTTATGACAATCTCTTGAAATAAAAAATCATGAAAAAGTGAGCCATTAAAGAAAATTGACAATCAATGTCGATTTGGTAAACTTATAATACACTTGTACAAAACTGCTATCATAGTCAGTTACTGTAATTTGTGTACGACTGAATTAATCAAAACTGTTCACGTGTGACGTCACACCAATGGCATTAAGCGTTCAAGCGAGACGCCGATAAGAGAACTTTGATTGCAGAACAACAGGTATCATGTCAATTTTCACCTCAGATAATTTGGTCATATAACATTTATCTTTGAGAAATTTAAATAAAAGTCAAACTTAAACATCGTTGCCATAACCTTTAAACATATAGGTTATTGCTAATTTATCGTATTCGTTTCAAAAGTCTCTATATGTACTTTGTCACCTTATAAATATTATTTATAGAATATTTACTTGTGAATTACTCGTGAATCCTTCTATAATGAACTTTCAATACATGGACAGTTCAAACATAATGACATGTGTATAGAAAACGACATTTGTGTAGAAAATTTAAATTACAACATTTGTTCTATCCATGTTTCAGTTGTTTAACAACTTATGAAAGTAAACCATAAGATTTAACTGAAAAGTCAAATTATTATCGTGGACTCGCGTTGAATGTGGCCGGTCAACATGTGATGCTTACTCCTCCGTGACACATGATCCCACCTCTGGATTTCAAGAGGTCCGTGTTTGTCCAGAGTTCGTCAGATCTTTATGCTGTATGCTTGACAACCTGAAGATGCATTATTTTATATATCTGATGTTTATACATACTCTATTTTAACGACATCTTTTGTAATCTAATTAGACGTCATATCGCCAATATGACGTGTCCTATCGCCATTATGACGTAAAGTGACACAGTTTATGTTATAAGGTAATTTTCTGTAATTCTGCAATGTCACTTGATTATTATATTGTCTTGGGATTATTTTTGTAATACATTTATAGCTGCAATTTCCAAATATATGAACTGTTAATTATATGAACTTTATTATTCGATTTTTTCTTAAAAATTGTAGTATTACAGAATTACACATTACATCAATTAAATTCATTTCATTGAAATCACGAAAAACTAATCATTTTTGTGGTAGATAACCATAAACCACATAATATATCACTCCCATTAATATTCACGGAATATAAATTAGTGTTATAATGACATAACGTAATCAGTAATTGGTAACATTTAAAGAAAATAAACGATATAACTTCAGGAAGTGTTAGTCATGTCCGTTAAACACTAAACAATAAAGCATATAAATGTTGTACTTCAGATCACGATGTGTGTTACATATTTACTTGCGGTATGCCGATGGTCTATTCCCATGTAGATTTTAATCGGATTCTCTCCGCCACTAACAATAAAATCTATCCACAACCATTGTTGAGTGTGATGTGAAAAAAAATATCAAAATGTCAAAATCAATATGTTGTTACATGAATAAGATGAATAATTTAAAGAGTATTTTAATTTAAAACAAACCGAATGTGAACCTGATGCTTTTGCTATTGTTATTGTTGTTATTGTTGATATTGTTTTACTATTATTGTTGTTTTTGTTTTTAATTAGTGTTTACCTGTACCACACCAAACTTTACAAATACTACAATTAGAAAAAAACAAATCTTTAAACGTATGCAACAAATATAATGATATAGACAGAATGACGAACGTCCTAAAACCAAAAATAAAAATACCTGATACATGGATACTTCATAAACACAAGTTCCGGTGACAGATTAATAAGGTCTAGCTCCACTTTGAGTTCCAGATAGAAAAATATCAGTCGAGGGTAGTATGAATCAATGAGACCCAACCGAAGCGGCAGTCCAGATTGAGATAATTATTCATCGAACTCGAGACCGATATTTTTTTCCATCTGGAACTCAAAATGTGGAACATGATTATTTTGTACGTGTGTTTACATACACATGTATTCATTAGTTGGATTTATTTTAGTAACCGCATCATTCACCTTTTTTCCCACTGTCCCCAAACTAAGATAAACCCATTTATATATATATATATATATATATATATATATATATATATATATATATATATATATATATATATATATATATATATATATATATATATATATATATATATGTATTCATTTCCATTCTAACATATTAATTTTTGCAAAGTAAAGTATCAAAACGAAATATCTTTGATATTTACTATGTTTGCAAACAATGCAGTCGATGTGTGTAGGGATACAAAGTGTTCTGGATCAGCAGTTTCGAATAAAAGTTTGCAGTACTCGTAAAAACGAGATCAGTCTTTCTCGTGTGCGAGAAACAGCATTCTCAGATATGTTCAAGGTTATAGCTTCATTATAGTAATAAGAATAATAAATCATTTGAAAGAAAATAGCAAAATGTTGTAAAACGGATACACAAAATATATCATTGTTATAAAATGATAAATAGAACAAATATGTATCAATGAATACAATTTTCACTTACCTATATGTTTTCAACGATGAAATGCTTATTTTATAATACGTAAGAATATTCCGTAATATACAAGTATCGTTGAGACGCTGACAATCAGTTCGGTTAACGGATAAAGGGCACCTTATATATATAATAATATCAATCCCTTTTGATATTGATCAGCTGATTGTCCACATTGAGTGCTGTTGAAGGTTTGATTGACAATCAATTAAAATTGTTTTTACTGGAACTGTTACGTATCTATTACTGGAAGGCGGTGTTGTAAGTGGATATTGATGCTTGTAAATTTACATTTCAGAGAACATGAACAACTCTGTGTTAAATATTAATCTATGTAAAATTAACTATATCAAGGATTTAGGGTGACCGGAACTGCAATTAGATCAGACCACCAGATGCCTGAAAAATACTGAAAACGCGATCTACAGTCTACCGTGGTTGGTAAGACAAATAAAAGTAAAGAATAAGAATGCTGGTATGCACATTTTCGTTTTAAACAATTACTCAGATGTGTGTGTGTATATATATGTATGTATGTATGTATGTATGTATGTATGTATGTATGTATATGTATGTATGTATGTATGTATGTATGTATGTATGTATGTATGTATGTATGTATGTATGTATGTATGTATGTATGTATGTATGTATGTATGTATGTATGTATGTATGTATGTATGTATGTATGTATGTATGTATGTATGTATGTATGTATGTATGTATGTATGTATGTAATATGCATGCATGCATGCATGCATGTGTTTATGGACTGATATATTTACCTATATATTTATATATTTACCAACCATGCTACGACTGAATTGATTTATTTTTGTTCAACCACAAATATATCAGACATCACATTGGTATACTCTCAGGAAAACACGACATGATGCACGCAAAGTAAAGTGATTTAAAAGTCTCTGTCGGTATTATATGCATTGTTAAGTCAAAGACATGTAAAATTCACAGAGAAATATTTTCTACAGAAAGCAGAAAATAAGATGCAATGTGATGGTGATAATAGAGACAGAAGTTTGATTTTTTTTAAAACATATTTTACGTTTTCTTTTATATAGCAGAAAGCATATTACGTGTCTTCTATCGTCAACTGTTAAAGTAGTATGCACTATCGTCGGTGGTATTTTCTAATGGCTGTTAAAACAGCTCTAAACCATTTTAATACAATAAAAGAGCTAATGTTTTACTATTTTTAACTCATTATTGAATTTTAGCGTGTCATCTATAAGCGTTTACATTAATGTACCTAAAGTTAGCTACAGCCCTAATGTGTGGATTTACATACAGCACAAGAACAACGGAAGTGGCTTCAAAATATTTCTGCTGCATACATGGCTTCTTGATTATGGCAGTACAATGCTGATGTATCGGTTGCTATACTACGCCTTGTTTTGATACCGAAAACGAAATATTCAGTCTACCTTGTTGGCATCACACATATAAATAAAGAATAAGAATCCGCGAAGGTATTTTTTTCGTAAATATTTACTGAGATACAAAAGGCCAGACAAATTTATGTATGTATGTATGTATGTTTGTAGGTAGGTAGGTAGGCAGGCAGGTAGGTAGGTAGGTATGTAGGTAGATAGGTAGGTAGGTAGGTCGGTAGGTCGGTAAGTAGGTAGGTAGATAGGTAGGTAGCTATGTCGGTAGGTAGGTAGGTAGGTAGGAAGCTAGCTAGCTAGGTAGGTAGCTAGGAAGGTAGTTGTGTATGTATGTATGTATGTATGTATGTAAGTATGTATGTATGTATGTATGTATGTATGTATGTATGTATGTATGTATGTATGTATGTATGTATGTATGTAAGTATGTATGTATGCATGTATGTATATATGTATGTATGTACATACGTACGTACGTACCTAGGTAGGTAGGTAGGTAGGTAGATAGGTAGGTAAGTAGGTAGGTAGGTAGGTAGGTAGGTATGTAGGTAGGCCGGTAAGTAGGTAGGCACATAGGTAGGTAGGTAGGTAGCTAGCTAGGTAGGTAGTTGTGTATGTATGTATGTATATATGTATGTATGTATCGATGTATGTATCGATGTATGTTTGCATGCATGCATGCATGTATCTATGTGTGTACGTATGTATGTATGCAGGTAAGTAGGTAGGTAGGTTGGTAGGTAGGTAGACAGGCAGGTAGGTACGTACATAGGTACCTAGGAAGGTAGGTAGTTAGGTAGGTGTTGCAATTATCTGACACCAATATTTATTAATGAAAACTTAAGTAATAACTAAATGAAGAAGTGCATTTTAAAATTGGTTAAACAACATGCACCTAAACGATTTGCACTTATATTATGTCCATCTACACACAGCGTGTGATATAAAAATGCAGATTGCTGTTCGTATTGTTTATATGATAATGACGTCACTGACTGTATCACAATGCACCACGTACATATTAAATGCATCGTGACCAAATTGATAAATCATCGCGTTCGCTACCATGAAGGCCCATAACTCTAGTCAAATAAGAACCAAAGCTGGTGTTGTCAGAAGTTCTATCGAATTCACTATGGAAGATCGGTGGCCTTTTGTCTTATACACTATACCAGGGTTCGATGATGATGATGATGATGATGATGATGATGATGATGATGAAGATGATGATTGTTATTATTATTATTATTATTATTATTATTATTTTTATTATTATTATTATTATTATTATTATTATTATTATTATTATTATTATTGTTGTTGTTGTTATTATCATTATTATTATTATTATTATTATTATTAGTAGTAGTAGTAGTAGTAGTAGTAGTAGTAGTAGTATTTCTGATTGCGGAGAGGACGTCGAACAGATCCATGTAAAATTAATAGGTCAATACTCACTCGAAAGATGAGATATACAGGAAAGCATTAACACTGTCGCCTATGGAAAACTATTTAGTTGTCTCTGACCGATATGACTACATTACAGCATCCTATAATATCACATTGTGAGACTAGCGTCAGACTAAGACTAAGCAATACGATGTTGAAAACATCCTTAGTGATATAAATGATGATGAACTTTCAGCGTAGAAGGAAATTAACAAATTAAGAGGGCGGGGTACTTTGTTTACAACCGAATGATAATTTTTATCTATAATGAATTCTGTTAAGAATCGTATATTTGACATGTTATAACTCAATGGTAGGGCAGCCTTACAGGTGATTACAGGTTTCATTTTTGCTAGAAAGATCCATCAATTTATACTTATACGTGGATGCTTGATGAATGAAAGACCAATATATATTTGAGAGTCTCGATTGCGACAATTGTATAGAAAAGAGAGCCACGAAACTCGGATAGTTTTTTTCTACAAAATTGTGCAATAAATTAAATTCTCACTGATTCATGCAATTAACAATATAATTATATATCCTTTGAGTAATTAAAAACAAAATACATGTATCTATGAATTATATAATGACATGTAATCAATTAATAAATTGAAGTTAACAATGTTTGCAATTGAGAACTAAAGAATAAAGATTAGCTGACCGACTGTAAAACTGTATAGCGACACAAACCTATCCACAGATAAAGTAGTCTTGACGAGGAAGAGAATCAAATCAGCTGGCGTTGTGACAAGATTTCCGATGTAAAATAAACAAATAGTATCCCATTATAATTGAAGATAAACAAAGTTAGAATGAAGTGAAACAAAACCGATTTATGGAACAAATTTATATTTAAGCTGATGATTGGATGTTTGTTGGACGAAATGAAAATTACACTTGGTTCTATTTATGCATGTATCCCTTTTGATAATTCAATGTTCTTGCGCTATAATATAGTTGATGATGATGATGATAATGATAATGATAATGAAGATGATGATGATGATGATGATGCATGGAGATTATGACGACGACAGCGATGATGATGATGATGGTGATGATGATGATGATGATGATGATGATGATGATGATGATGATGATATATACTTGCCTCTCTTTTATTGCAATTTTATGTCGATATAATGACGTTATTGCATTTCAGAATCAATCATTTTGGGTTTTGTTGGTATGTACACCAATTTCACTCCACAACAGAGGCTTACATGATTCAACTGACACTGATAGATATAAATAACTATATCAAAGTTAAAGTGTTACAAAAGACGCCGAAACAAATGCTCAAGACAATTGATTTTCTCAGTGAGACTTCATCAGTTGAGCTGGAATTAGTTATAAATGCATATTTCCGAAAGACAAAATGCCACATAATGAATCTAAATGTATTGCGAAATCCGTCTTATCTGTATATATAAAAGTCTGACCTTTTACATTCAAGGAGATCAATTTCTGTAGGTGTTCCAAGAAGTACTATTAATTAATAATGTCAATAATATCTAATGATAGGTGTTCGTTCCATGCTCCTGTGACTGGCAGCGCAAGACAGCACAATATAAAACTGGCCATTTTCATCTGTAAAACAAAGCTCCCTATATAAGATTCCGCCTTTCTATTAAAAGCCCGATTTTAATAATGATTTTATGCATGGGTACTTTATTTTCATGTTTTACCATACTCTTGAGGAGGTTTGGACAACTTGTGGCTTTCCTTGTACATCCATTCTTCATTAATGTATATCAGTACAATAAGTTCAAAAGGAAATTAAAATTGACAAAAAAAAAAACGAATCTAATGCCCCTTTAGCACGTTAAAGTTTGTTTGAAATTCATATTGTTATCAGACAGCACAGACAAAATTAAATCGAATAACATTTTGTTTTAAATATCATGTTTAAAGTCTGTAATCTATATCTGCCACGGGCTAAGTGAATCAACAAATCATCCTTAGAGCCACGTCAGTCTGGAATGAAATTTAAAAGAACAAATGTCTAGCAGAAAGTGTCAAAAGCAAACAATTTTGAATGATTCATTGCACTGCATCTAGGAGTAATTTTAAAATGTCCTGCTTCGTATACAAACCTTGTCAAATTGAGAATTTTTATGGATCAAAGCAGCTTTGAAGAAATAAAGTAATGTATTACTAAATGCATTTGATTGAGGTTGTAATTTTACAACATCCAATGTATCTGCTTAAAGAGACAAACAAATTAGTATCACTATAGAATAATGTAGTGCCATAGGCACAACATAGGTGGCATCATTATCAACTTGCTATAAAGGATGTTGTAGTGATTTATTGCCTTTCATTATTATTGTCAATGTTACCAAATAAGTTAATAATATAATTGATCTATATGTTTATTATTGCAAAAACACGCATTGTTGTTTGCTTTCAAACAATATGCAGTTACTTACATAAATTCAATTCACAAGAGGACATTCCCCCTACCCAATCATACTTAGGACAAAATAAAAAAGTAGACCCTGTTTTTCATTGTCAGACAATAGGCATAAACATAGAACCTGCCATGTTTCTGTTGGGAGATTTAAAACTGTAGTCCCGTATTACAACAGGCTTATGATGTAACAGACATTGTAACAAAGTTAACAAAAGTCAAACGAACGGATAGAATTTGCGTTAATTCCACTAAAGCCGATGACATTTCTAGGCAAAATTGCAATATATTCTGACATTTTCTATGCATTCATACAGATATCTTAATTACTTGTTCTCAATTTAATTTGCTTCGTAACCTCGATTCCAAATGTCATTTAACAGAACATCACGAAAACACAAGTCCATCATTTTTTGTGAGAATATTCACGGTCAATTTTCATTTTGAAAAATGACAAATTCGAAAAGGCTCTTAACGTGGGGGGGGGGGGGGGGGGGGGGGGGGGGGGGGGGGGGGGGGCATTTGGAAAGTGATCGTCTGCGATCTTTTGATATATGAATACGAGTTGCTGTATCAGTATCTCGAACATCAGATAAAGGGAGTGAACTAGCGTGTCCTAAAATGACATGAAATTTTCGTTTGGTATATCTTTGGTGCAATTGGTGAGGGTGAAAATGGTGAAGACGTATGTCCATTAACCAATAATATCAACGGAAAGTCCACGTGCAAGATATCGAAAAATTTGCCACTCATAAAAGACGTTAAACAAACTCACTGAGTGGAAAACACATGGCAGGTGCGTGTGAAATATTATTTATATTGGTTAACATTCGACAGTTTACAGAGTTAAATAGCTATTGCTATAATTCATGTGCTGACTTTGAAAGAAAACATATTATTGAGCGACATTAAATGAATTAATTTCCAATTAAAAGACATATTGCATTTATCAAGCTTTAACAATAACATGCAGATGAAAATCAATCATTCAAAAATTAATATTTTCATATATATACAGTATGGACGTAGTTATGCAAAGATATTTTTTTTTCAAAATTACAAGCGTAATTGTGTGGTGCTAATCTGTTTAAAATGTTCCATGTCAACATAATACACACATTATATGGCTTATGCCTAAAACAAACTACAAAGACAATATGGTGTAATAGATATAAATGGAGAATTTGATTGATCTGGTTCGAGCTCAGTAACAAAACATGAGGTAGTATAACTACCGATAGATCAGCATTGAACTGTCATAAACTTAGAAGTCATGGGTGGAGCAGAAATATATTTAAGGCACTTCCGTTGTTCTGTATGTACATTGCAATATATTACGGCTGTGGGTAACTTTAGGTAGAGTCCGTTTACTCTCCATTGAAACTGGGGTTTTGTTACATGTCTTACATCTATTATACCAAACTCTTTTGTATACAAAATGGAAATCGCAGATATAAATATTTGGTGTTATGTCATGAAAAACCTTATTTTGTCGCGGAACACTCTGATTTCAATAAAACGTACACAGAAGACGATATTATCAAGATGCTGGGGTTTCTAGTAGACAACATATTCGTGGTTTTGCGGGAAAAGTTTTCCAACAGATTGTCGGCATTCCAATGGGTACCAGTTGTGCACCTCTCTTGGCTGACAATTTTTTGTATTCATATGAAACGGAATTTATACAGTCTCTGCTCTCCAAAGGAAACAAACAGTTAGCATCTCGGTTCAGTTTTACTTACAGGTATATCAACGATGTTCTGTCCATAAATAATTCAGAATTTCAGAATTACCTCGGCCAGATGTATCCTGTTGAGCTAGAGATCAATGAGACGACAGAGAGCAACACATCTGCTTCTTACCTAGATTTACTCCTGTCGATTGGAAAAGACGGTCAACTTCACACATCCCTCTATGACAAACGAGACGATTTCTATTTCCATATCACAAACTTCTAGTTTCTAAGTAGTAATAATCCATCTTCTCCTGCCTATGGCGTTTTCATTTCACAATTTATACGTTATGCCAGGGCATGCTCTTCTTATGGATGTTTTATTCTGAGAGCTAAACGACTAGCCAATAAACTACTTACACAAAATTTCGTTGTTGAACGCTTGAAGTCGTCGTTTAAGAAGTTTTATAGTCGATTCGGGGATCTTGTTAGACATTATCAGAGTTATTGGATAGTATTCTGGATAACAGCCACAAACAGCGACTCCGTTTCACCAATCATGCTTTTGATCGAACTTCACATCATCACGAAACTTGACCTTTTTACCGACTTTGACCCGTTCATTAAACTAGAAAGGTTACCATGGAACATTTGCGACGGGTGTGGCATGCCAGCAGAAGACGCTGACTCCTTCCGGACACCTGTTCTTATCCCGTTTGGGATTCGTAATTGTTCTTCATGTTGAGACCATTTGCACATCTAATTCGTCGTGTTACAATGGACTTGAGTTTTGATTATTGATTGGTACTTCTTCAATTTTACTTAATCATAAAATTTGAATTATTCTGCAATGTTTTTAATTTTACCATACATAACTGAATTGTAAATATGCAAATTTTTGGTTTGCTAACAAAACTTTTACCCATTTACTGCAATACAAAATTTTGAAAAAGTTTGTGTGGGTAAATGCAGAATTGATAAAACAACACCCATACTTCTTTCTGATTCATACATAAGTAGGTCGTATGCAAATCAGAAACTCTGGGCCATATGACCGTAGAGTGGCATGGGATTGTATCATAAATTCATAATTATTTTTTTTAACTGAATAAAAATCAAAATTATAGATCTGCATCATTTTTTACATATTGCACAAAACTGTGCTACTGAAATATTTTCATCCTATTAATAGTATTCATGGCGCGCAGGATGTAAAACAACATACAACAAACAAAAAATGTTAACTTGAAACTTATGTTGACTTGCAATTGTGAGCTGATCCCTTATTGACCAGTCTGCGTGAATTTGCATTTAAATGCATAAGTTTTGTAGTCTAATAACTAATATTTTAATATTTTAAAATGAATTTGAGCTTTCGGTAAACAGTTTTTAATTTCCATTTGTAGAATGATGGTTAAATTTGAATTACCTGTATTACATTGATGAAGCCACCGTTGTAATATTAATTGAAATTAAGTAGCAAAATAATTCAAAATGGTGATGTAGGATTTTGAATCATATAATAAGTTTCACCGTCATTGTGACATTTATTACTTGCAAGATTAATATTTTATTGCTGTATTTACTCCAGTCACTTGACACTGAAATATGAAGACTGTAATTAATTAGTGACTGGATATATATATATGTATAAATATATATATATATATATATATATATATATATATATATATAAATATATATATATATATATAACGTCACCAACCACGGAATCGGATATAACGAACTAATTCCCTATCTAAGACGTGTTGAGGAAAACAATATCTTGTACAAAACACGACACGGCAATATCTATGGTCCCTTCGACAACTATTTGGATACAGTTAAAGATGGCGGATAACACGTAAAACGTAGGGTTATAAAGAATATTCATATGTGTACACAAATAACCGCTATTCGGTACTATAGGGCAACTTAAAATGCCTCGCATAACTCCTGTTCTGACATACGGGTTCCTTTGTCGCCTTCACCTTTTACCGACCATGTAATCGTTTTCGACAATGGGTAATGATATCAATCAATATAGAGCGGCAATAGGGTAACACATTTAGAAATGAAAATTTTTTGCATAGAAATCATTAAATATTCTCTTCCTACATTATTTGTAGACATTACTACAGTTTAAGATAACGTTAATTTCGTTTTTCCTGTGTATATTACTGGCCAGTATGGGTAGTTCTGTGCCCCGTGCTTATATTTCTCTACTTCTTTTGTTGTCAATGGATATCAACCCAAAGCCCGGTCCACATTCCGATTGTATATCTATATTTCATCTAAATATACGTAGTTTAAGAAATAAAATAGATTACCTTCGCGACGTAGCCTCTGACTATGATGTTGTTTGTGTTACCGAGTCCCATTTAGACGATAATGTTGGTAATTCCGATACTAACATTGATGGGTTTTATCCAGATCATATATGCACTGATCGCACTTGTCATGGTGGGGGGGGGGGGGGTAGTTGTATATGTTTTCGAGAATCTTCTTGTTAACAGATTAAGGCAGTTTAAATGCGATGTTGGTGAAAATATCTGGACCGAAATTAAATTCCCCAACTATGCAGTCTTACTGTGTGCCGTTTACAGGCCACCAAATTGTAGCATTGATTTTTGGAATAAATTTCAAAAATCCATTGAAGATGTTGTGAATTATAATTCTAATATAGTTATCGTATATGACATAAATGTAGATCTTCTTACGGAAAAATTAGGTATTACCAGCTCACTAATGTTGTGCACGGACCTACACGCTTTGGTATAAATCGTAAATCGTAATTCCCAACTCGACCCAGTTTTCGTTAAAGAGTGTTCTGTAGGAATGTGTGAAGTTGTTGACAGTGACCGTAACGTATCTAATCACAATGCTACACTTGTTGAAATTATTGTAATTTATAAGATTAAGAAAAAAATTAAAAGGGATGTATGGTTATACGGTCAAGCTGAGTTTCAAGCATTTAACGACGAAGTTCGAAACTTTAATTGGGGAAACTACTTAGATTTGCATGTCGTGGATAGTGTATGTGAAAATTTTACTTGTAAGTATATTGAGTTTGCTAAGAAATACATACCAAAAATACAGTTACAGTACGGAAAAATGATATGCCGTGGTTCAATTCAGATATTAGGCTCGAAATCAGAAAAAGAGGACAGGTTGAGAAAAAAGGCAAAAGAAGGGATTAATAAAGCTTTTTTTTACATTACAAGAGACAGAGAAACCATGTAAACAATATGAAAAAAATTGCAAGAGAAAGGTTTTACCTTGACATCAATAACCTGATTGATCATTATACAACAAACGATAAAAAAGAATTTTGGAAACTTATACGTTATATTAATAAAACTAGCGGAACTGTAAATTCTATACCTCCAATGCTAAACCCCGAAACAAACACTATTGAAGTTGATGATAAATGTGAAGCGGATTTATTAAATAAATATTTTGCAGAAGTATCATCTGTTAATGATTTAATTGTAGAGGTCCCCGATTTTAACATGAGAACGGATCAAACTTTATCCGATATTGAATTTAGTCAAGATGATATAACTGATATTCTTTTGTCTCTTAAAGTCAATAAGGCGGTTGGAGTTGATAATATAAGCCATCAGATGTTACGTAATAAGGCTCATAGTGTAAGTTTACCCCTTATGATAATTTTTAAAAAAATGTTTGCTTAATGGTGTTTTTCCTACCTCGTGGAAAAAAGCAAGAGTCATGCACCTCTTCAAAAATGACAACAGAAATAGCTTGTCTAATTATAGGCATATTGCGCTGTTAAGCACTGCAGGGAAAGTTTTTGAACGTTTGATTCATAAACACTTGCATAATTATATGTGCCATAACTCATTACTTTATAAGTTACCATCGGGTTTCCTTCCAAATAATTCCACAGTCTGTCAGTTGTTGGAAATATATCACGATATTTGTTTAAATAGAGAGGCAAAGAAGAATACATGTTTAGTTTTCTGTGACGTCTCTAAAGCCTTTGATAAAGTGTGACATTCTGGTCCTCTTTTTAGCCTTATTGAACATTATTTATCGAACAGGCAACAATGCGTTACAGTCAATTTCTCTACTTCGGAACTCCGGTCGATCACTTCTGGTGAACCTCAAGGCTATGTTCTAGGCCCCTTACTATTCTTAGTATTCATAAATGATATTGCCGACAATTTTATTAATGTTGCGCGTTTATTTGCGGATGACACCTCCTTGTCCGCTTCCTCTTGTGATAAACAAGAAATCGTGGATTGTATAATTCGTGATCTCCGAATTTTGGCAGAATAGTCCAACCTGGTTAGTTACGTTTAATCCTTCCAAAACTGAAGAGCTATACATACGTTCCACTGGTTCCGATAATATTGAGTTAAAATTTGGTGACAGGATTCTACACACAGTTTAAATGAACATAAATATTTAGGTATTACCTTTATGTCAAATGGTAAATGGACATGTCATGAAGATAATATGTGTAACTCCGTATACAAGGAAGTTAATGTTCTAAGAAAACTAAAATATATATTGTCTAGAGAAACGTTGATTAAAATATACAATACATTTATTTTACCATCCCTAAAATACGCATGTTAAGTGCGGGGTGGGTTGGGTGTAAGGGAAACGGAAAAGCTTGAACAAGTGCAGTTGGACGTTGGCAGAATTGTATCAGGATTACCCTTGTTTGCCAGTAGAGATTCTATTTATTTTGAAACTGGGAACCACTGAACGAAAGACGCAATAGACGTAGACTGTATTTATTTTATAAGATTCACAATAATTTAGTACCGCATTTTCTGAAAGATATCATTACCCCTTTAGAAGAAACAGTACCAGAAGTTTGCGAAATGAGGATGATTATACATTACCTCGGTAAAGACTAGAAAGTACTGAAATATCTTATTTTTCCTTCAACTATCAAACTATGGTACAATTTAGAGTATAATATTCGTACTAAATATGCATATAATCAGTTTAAATGTCTTTAAAAGTAGAAAAAATATATGGGCAGTGCCAAACTATTTCCTTGTTGGTGATAGACGCACAAATATGCTTTTAACAAGAATTCTAAACATGTGTAGTATTCTCAACTTTGATCGTTATAGAATCAATCTTACTAATTCACCAAACTGTACATGCGGCAGCCATTCTGAGGATGCATTCCATTTCTAACTCGAATGTCCAAGATATATCCGACAACGCATTGTTCTTTTTGAGAAACTTCATACGTTTGAACCTTTAATTATTGAAAAGTTATTATTTGGACACATAAATTTAAATGACAACGATAATGCAAGAATTATGCTTTCAGTTCAGGAGTACCTGAAATCTACAAAAATGACCAAATAGTATGTTGTAATTATTATTAGGGAGAGGGCTTTATATAATGTTAGAATAAATTTTGCCCAATCCCTTTTCATGATTTATTGAAATAAAATATGTTTAAACTAAACTTAAAATAGATTTGCATCAATTCTTGTTCTAAACCATACACAGATGGTTATCCACACCGTACCACGTCAGTTTGTTTACCACGTCCCAATCGTTCTTGGTATTCGATCATAGGTTGCACAGAATCTATTATTTGGAAATTTGCACACACATGCAAAGAAAAAGGTTAATTATCTGGTGAAATAAGTTATATTTCAAATATCAAATTTTGAATGTGGAATTCACAAACTTTTATAAAACGTTTATAAACTAAACTTTGGTTACAATTTCGCTTTGCAAGACGTTTTTGTATATCCTGTTTGAGCTGCTGAGTAGAACCAATACAAAGGATTATTGCTACACAAAGCGGCTCTCCATAATTCTATATTTAAGAGGAAATTCATATACAATGACTCCCCAGTCTATTCTCATTCCACAGTACCCGCAATGTTCACGACATCCAAACATTTCACATCCGTTGCGGTTATCATACAATGATATAAAATCACACTTGTGTCTCTATTATCATTTCATCACATTGCATCTTATTTTTTCTTTGTGAATATCATATAAATATCAGAATGTGTATGCGTTCATTAGTTATCTGCTTTTTATAGAGCACATTCTCTGTCTGTGAAGTCTTACGTGTGTTTGTCAAAATCTTAGCAATGCATATAATACATATTTATATGGCTTCGCCCTTGGAAAATATGACTTGCCTCGCGTAAACACATCCTCGTGTTTCCCTACAACCAGGGAATTTCATTTTTTATTATACCATATGAAAAACACAAAATGCAAAAAAAAACTACCATTAGCGTTTCAAGAATATTTTATTCAAAACAACAATATTCTACAAGAAATATGTGAAAAAACTTCACTTTGATGATCCATAGTAGTTTCGTAATGGTTTCCAAATGGGAGAAAATATGACATGGAAAATGGAGTTTGAGAGAGACTTGTTGTTTCTGGTCCTGGTCACGTGAATACGTTTGTCCAATAAGGATTAAGGATCAAACATAGAGGTATAATAATACCGAAAATGGCGTTTAAATTATGTTTATTTTTTTAGCATCATGCCGTGCTTCCCTGACATAATACTAAAGTAATGTCTGATATATTTGTGATTGAACAAAACTGGAATGAATGAGTTGTTTTATAGTAATTATGACTGTTATATATACAGTGGCAGACTCAAGAGGGCGTAGAGGGCGTGCGGCCTTTTTTCGAACAGTATAACCAACCCAGAAGCTGACAAAATGTTTAAAACCTTTATATATTTCAATAAAAAAGTTGGAAAAAGCAATAGAAATAAACTGCCAAACTTTTCGCTACACTCGGCGAAAACAATATACCTGGAGTTCGTGCTGGCCACAAGCTATTGCTTATTTGATCTTCGTGCATATAGCTACTAGGAACACGCTGTATTTAGACGGACATTGTCATATTGAAAACAAAATTATATACTATAACGGGGCACGATTGGTTTTCGGATATATCTATATGTTTCGGGAAATTTATACTGTCATTTACAGTGGTCAAAGTTCCAAACCCCTTAAAATATATACGACCCGACACTATAACAGAAAGTTTGCAATCTGACGGCGCAAACACAAGATAGAGGCTTTCCGCCAGACATCTACGCGATTATTGTACCCACTAATCACTAAGCATCCTATTTTTCCAAAGCAGCTCAACAGTCAAATTGTTTCGATTTTGGTCCACTTTTATCCAATGTAAAGTCTATGCGTTTTAGTGTCTATTGACTTCTTCATGCCGTAACTTTCTATAATAATTTGCATTTTGTAGGCAAGCGTGTAATTCGATATTGGGTTACTTTTATAGAATCTTAGATGAGCACCTAGATGACCCTACAATGAATCTGACTTTATAAGGATATTGGTGCATCTTCGGAATCCAATAATGTATGGTAATTCAAGCTGTGGGTCACGTGTCTGTACTCCATACGAAGTGAAAAAGAGTTTATGGTTATCTAATATCTCTGAAACGGAAAAACGATGAGAGTGTATGTAGGGTTCACAGGAAGTGAATGAAGACCAAGATCCTCTTTTATAGTGTTACAGTAGTTTGTCCTGTAAATGTGAAGTTATTAGATGTTACATATTTTGCAATTACATGTACTATGATTCAGTAAAAGAAATGTTGATTAACCTGTTGGGTAGAAATTGCTAAGTCGCCTGCACCGTGTGTGACGGAAATTTATACCTAAATTATGTCATTTATATTTGAATTCTAAAGGTGGGAACAAGTGTCAATGAGGAGTATGCATCTCCAGTTGACCGCTCACACCCGCCGTCTGATCCTACATTTAGATTTCCAGAGGTCCGTGTGACCCATATTCACCAGAGTTGTACACATGTATTGTATTCTGGGAATCCTGAATATGTATACTTTGCTATATGTTATTCCTATATGCTTATTAGCATAATATACATAAATTATGATATTTGTTTTTTTCCAAATTATTTGAGAGTGATCTATATACAATGAAATGAGGACACATGACGTTTATTGGCGTGTTGGAATGGTGTTTCACGCTACACTCAACAGTTTTTATGTTATATGGGTGTGTCAAGATATATATATATATATATATATATATATATATAATATATATATATATATATATATATATATATATATATATATATATATATAGTGTGTGTGTGCTTCTCTCTCTCTCTCTCTCTCTCTGTGTTTGGAAACCAATTCTTTCTGAAAAGAGGATTTCATACAGAAATGTCTGAATCAAAAGTAAAAAAAACTTAGCCGTGCCGTCATACACGCTTCCTACTTGGGCATATTGTACTGTATAGACAAAGAAGGAATATTACATGCTAATTCAGACTATCTTGGCTTTTTCTACTATCAACATTCCACATTTAAATTGTTACATCTTTTTGTCACAACTATATATATATATAGGTGCAATTGTATTGTGCATTACAAAAATAAACCAAAATGATGATGAATTCAACTGAATATATAATTTATAGATTCCATAGATTCTCGGATAATAACACCCACACTAATTAGAGTGAGTTTACATTTGTTCTGTTTGGCGTATTGCGACTCAAAGTGCTGATTATACTTCCGGTCATTCGTTTATGTTCGATAAACCTGTAATTAGAGTTATTCAACTGTGCAGCGTCTCTTACAACAGGCAGATAAGCATCAAGTTATGGACACGAATTACCCCAGTTCATCACGCATCATCGTAACAGATTTCTGTTATGACGTGAAGTAGAATTAATAGAGCTATAGTTTAACGAACAGGAATCTAAATTTTTAAATTATCATACTGGTATTTATGCTTCATGAAACTTTATCTGAAGATGAAGATATGTTAAAGCAAATCTTGCGTAATAAAGGAAGAAAAAAAGTCCTCACATTTTATTTCAATGTTCGTTTAATAGGTGATGAATTCCTAGGGGCAACTCGGATTTCAAACATTTCAGTACATTCAAAATTACTTTATATGACATTTCTTTTATCTAATTCGTCAAACGAATATATTTCAAACGACATGCCTTTCAAATAGTAAATATGACTGACATCAATAACAGCATTAGGTATTTTGATATGTTTCTTAGACAACAGATAGTACCGTTTTACATTTGTGTTGCGTAGATCGTCTATCATATCACTCCCATGTCTTTAAAAGTTTTATTTTATTTTACTTTGAAATCGTGTTTTCTGTCCATTGCGAACGTTATTATATTTTAAAACGTTCTATCTATACTGAAACGATCTAACGAGTGTAAATATTTTCATTCCATTTTATACATTCCTCCGTTATCCATTTCTTATAAGAGATGGGAGTTTTTTTTACTATGTTTATTAAATGTAATGTGTTCCTTTCTATTATCTGTTAAAAAATGTCATCTGCGTCCAGCACAAATATCACATTTTACCATTATCACAAATACCATTACAATATTAACTGAAAAATAGATGAATTCGGAATATATAAATGATATAGAATACAATGAAAGTTATATAATCATATTTCAGTTTTTCACGATACTAACAAAGCATTATAGAAGTATTGAAATTATCACACAATCGTACTGTTTGACATATATATACACATGTCTATTTATATACATGGGTGCATTCATATATACATACATACATACACTCGTTCGTAAATACATGCCTACATGATAGTCATATACATACATGCCTTCATACCTACATACATTCATACACACATCCATCCATTCATACATAAATACACTCGTGACCGGTGAATGTATATAGTATGATAATTATTTAGAGGTCATACATACCACCGACATTGTTGGATTTTGTCTCTTTTTCTCACCCTATTGTTTGATATTCAGCAGAACCTTTGGAAATTTGATACAGCACAGTCATTGTAAATAACACAAAAAAAGGAAAAGGGGCCGAATGATTAAAACAAAAATTTAACTCCTAAATGTAAAGTCCAAAAGATATTCGGATGCGTCATAACTGGTTTCTTATAAAACACACAGTTGCGTAAATCAATATCAACTTATGATAATCAATTTAGATAAAGATAAGGACAAATAGTGCTCTGATTAAAATGTATCTGTCGCATTCTGAATAAATCATTTTTTGATTTTGAATGATTAATCGTCTGAGCCTACTCTCACTCTGCAATTGACATATCGCCAAATGACAGACACGGCACCTTTTCACAAACGTTTCCTCTATGACGTTACAACTTAATGACCCGTCATACACCTGTGTGATTATGACATAACAATCGAATGACGTAAAAAAAAATCAAGCACATGGACACACAGTTGCCAGACTTTTGGCGATAGGTCAATTGTATAACCTCATTAGTGAACAATTACAATTATAAACGAAAATATTATTATACCATAGTCTAAACATTAATGATGTTCATTTTACATACATAGTGAATATTTACAAATATGGACTTCTGGAACGTCCAATGTTGGCATCAGGTATCCCGAGGGAAAATTGATCCCCAAATACTATTATTAACGTGCACGTGGGATTCGGGGCCATGTGTCAGTATATATGATCAGAGTATTATACGAAAAGAGCCAGATATTTGCTGCCATGTGAAACTATTTCATCAACGAAACGAATTCAGCCATGATCCCATTTGATTTCCACTTGAGATATTGCCTTGTAGATAGTCATCTTCGTCGTAATCTGCAGCTGGTTCTTGTGGTGGTCTTGGTGGTGGAAGTGGGGGATTCGAATTATTCGCAAAAGCGTTTCTGTCGATATCGTCATCGTCGATGATGTTGAAATGTTCCTCATATCTATGAAAGAGAAAGAATAAAAGAATGAAACGCAAATATAGAATGATAGAAAAATCATCTCAGGGTTAAAAATACATATACAAAAATTATTTCAAAGAGATAAACAGGGTAACAATCAAGGAACAGATAACAGTTTCATAAAAACAACTGTTTTGAAATGATTCGCATTTAAGTTATTGGCACAATTTGCTAGACATTTCCTTGTTTTCATACTGCGAATAGTTTCAAAACATATGAGGTAACACGAGGCACAAATGTTGAAAGCTACCATGATGTTTCTTTACCACGTCATTTGTACTGTTGTCTGCATGTATAGTGTCGTCTGAAATCGCATCCGAAACCCCTATGACATTCGTGTATTATGACAAGCACTTCCAGGCTACAACCTGATACTGAGTTTCGACCTCATACTGGGAATCAAACATGGGGTCTTCTGTATACAGGTCAAATGTTCCAACAACGGCAACAAAGTCAATGATCACTAAACGTATATTTGTTTCATTACAACCATGGTACAATAAAAGAGTTCAATGATAATTATGATGATAAAATCTCAGTGGGCATCAATTCTTTATATCATGAACTAATATGATAAGCTTTTCGATAGAATTGTTTATACACAATATGAATGTACACACCATCTAAACTCCGCAAAATGGACAATATCGCTCACATCATAAAAATATTTCAAATCACGAAAATTCTAATTAACATGAAATTAAGCCAAGATATCTCCATGTCATTGGAAAAAAGATGCGAATGTGACCATTACTCTCTCTCTCTCTCTCTCTCTCTCTCTCTCTCTCATATATATATATATATATATATAAATATGTATATATATATATATATATATATATATATATATATATATATATATATCTGTGTGTGTGTTTTGTTTGTGTGCATGTATGTATGTATGCATGTGTGTGTGTGTGTGTGTGTGTGTGTGTGTGTGTGTGTGTGTTCAATCAACAATGGAACTCTTCACGTAGCAATTAATGTTGCTCTCTTTGTTTTTCATATTTTTTAATACTGGGTTATGCGGGTTAAGGATTAAGGATTTCTGATATGTAAACGGACATAACATATCAACGATCAGTTATAACTCCGAATCAATTTCAAACATGTTATAAGTAAATTTTTAATGGAAGCCTTTCATCGTTTCTAATATAAATATATCAATAAATAATTAAAGAAAATAGAACTTGCCCTCATTTACCTGCAATTCACTAACCGATTTCATAGCCCTACATATTGAATGTATTGGTTAAACAAATATCAACACAATTTCATTTCTAATAAACTGTTCGTTCGGTGTGAAAAAAAGTAAACACTCCATTAAGTGTTTACGGCAAATAAAGGACGCAATACAACAGACAATGCCACAAAGTGAACTAAAATGAAGAAAATCCAAAACAGATGTAGCTGTTCTTGACATTGTTTATTTTATTATTAATTTGCATAAGTTTAGGTACTATAATTAGGATTGATATTTACACAAGTAATTACTAATTACTAAAGTAAGTTAAATTGTGAATTATGTAACGATCAATTGATTAATACTCAACTCATGTTGGCAGTCAGATTTTAGTAATTCGGTGATCGCATAATATAATTATTGTTTTGATATTATTGCGCTGTGAAATACAAAAAGTGCATGTACTTTTAAATTATCATTTGCCATTTCTACATGCTGTGAGTACAATATATATATATATATATATATATATATATATATATATATATATATATATATATATATATATATATATATATATATATATATATATATAACTATACTTAAAGACAATCAGAACATAAGTTAACCTATAATTCCAGTGAGATTCATAGTACAAGAAGAGCTTGCATGTAACGCTTCTCGATAAAATAGAATTTATCTACAAAGTTTTACTCGGTATGTTAGAACTGAACGGAATATGGAAAATGTCACGGAATATGGAAAATGAATAATAAAAATATCCTTACAAATTACAACACACACAAAACAAAACCAAAAAACCAACTATATAAAATAAAAATCTATAAAATAACTAAAATATAACCAACTAATATATACAAACTAACTAAACCAAAAATAACACACGAACCTATGCTGAATATTTGTTAGTTACAGCTTACATTTTTATGAAAACCAGCATCTTATGCATCACAGGTGATAAAAGCAATGATTTATCAGTGGTTCTCATATGAACTATCTCTAATATCAAATGTTTTATTTACAAATTATATTTTGTGTTAGACATGAACAACAGTACATGATTGCATTTTGAATTAGTACCATATACAATAACATGTGATTTTAGTAAATTAGAAAGAATATCATTAACGTTAAATCTAGTGGTTATGAAAGGTATACATTCTCCACATCAGTAATATTTCCATGCTTCCTAAGTATTGTGAAGCTCATGTAGAATCTAATATGATTATCGATTCGATAGATATTTTTGTGGTTTGCATTATGATAATACCTGTTTTCTAAACACATGGATACATGTATTTATTAACAAATTATGAACATGATGGACACGTTATTGTGTTTCAATTGTAAAGTAAACAGAACATATGAATTGAAGGACCATCTTCCTTTTGTCGCCCAAGGAATGACAAACCTACCATTTTAAATTTGTCAGGGTAGCATTTCTCTGCCCCCAACTTAGGGTGTAAACAAGCTACACGCTCTAGACAGTGTTAAAAATTATTACGGCATTCATATGCCAAAATGTCAGTAAGAATACACCATAGTATCCGTACCAGGTAGTAGGAGCAAACAAACTTCCCCTGGGCGGATACGACAAAAACCCAAGCCATTGGGCAGGTTTACTCAGCCTAACCCTATGCCTTTATCCACTGGATTATATTAAACCGAATTAGCTTGATTACACGTTACGGATCAACCAATTAGATTCGATACACTTGTTCTATTTGTAAAGATCATGTTTCGCTGAAATGTTCAGGCACGTGTAGTAAAATATATATTGAATCGTTTAAAACAATTGCGATCCTGAGAAATATTTTGTTTTGAGTTTAATTTAACTTTGAAATCAAGACGTGTTTGGTTCATCAACATGGTTGACTTTATAATTTCAACCCTTATTTTCTAGATAGTATGCACTATTCTATTGTTTAGATTGGTCCATTATGGTCTGTAGGCTTGAAAGGCATAATTTACCATTATATAAAAACCCGCTTCTGGATTTCTAGAGATCCTTATTTTTAAACTGTTGAATGGACTCTTTTAGTACTTTTGTATAAGTGTATCTTTTATTTGTATATATATATATATATCAATACTTCATCAGTTGAGATCCAATATTCAACAAATTTTCTAAAGAGAAAGTGGTAGCAGACAGGAAAATCATTTCTGTCAATAGAACTTCATCAGTAGAGCTCGAAAATATGTGTAGTTCTCATATACTAAACCTAAATGTAATTCCAATAAGTAGTTGTAAATTGCTACATTGTGTGGCACGGCTACGTGCATAAACATGATAAACATATCTGTTAAACATAATATTACTAAATTAACGAAATTAAAAAATAGAAAAGTACTTTAGATCAGTTTAATTAGCAATCGCTTTCTACTCTTATCCGCTTATGTTTCTTGGATTATA
The DNA here is from genome assembly GCA_030159075.1 of Atrina japonica. Classification (NCBI taxonomy): domain Eukaryota; kingdom Metazoa; phylum Mollusca; class Bivalvia; order Pterioida; family Pinnidae; genus Atrina; species Atrina japonica. The sequence goes on from BROG01000352.1 coordinate 709,079, forward strand.
TGTATTTCAACGTTTACTTATACTTTAATGTTCCATATATGGTAAATGTTTAATTATGTTTAAATATGTGATAAAATTAGTTTCAAACATTCAGAACAACATTATTTTCTTGCCAATGCAATATGAAGAATTGATTTTTACAATAATTTTCGCAATTTCAAATAAAATGTGTTGATTACATCATCTGATGAAGTCTAATTGACAGAAACGATCGTCTTGAGCATTATAACTTTGGTATTATGTTCATAATATTTATTACCACTAGGTCGTTGAAATTGCTGGAGGACCGTTTGAGTCCCCGACGTTATACATAAAAATAGTACCTACTGTTTCGGTACCAGCTAATAATCTTATTCTAAAGTAATATGTCACACTGATAACACCATTTCAATTCTAAATCCTTCAAAACCTAAGATAGTCATCTTTTTACAGTGCTTACTTTTAGACGGGTTTTGGCTATTTCTTTTTGGCCTTATATGATATCATTTTCCCTTTAGAAGATAAAACATATACATGTATCTTAAACTGGAGCTCAACTATGAAATCTAATTGACAGAAACAATCGTCCAGGGCATTATAACGTTTGTATTATGTATGTAGCATTTCAACGATATTGAGAATACATATGCTCGCTAGTGCTTGTTAAAATGTCTTCATTGACCGAGACAAATGGTTATGTTCCCTACCTCGGACACAATGTATTATCCCATAATTTACAGATTTATTTTTCTTTTTTAAAAGGAAATATTTCCCTTTGTCAACTCCTAGGGCATTAAGAAATCATATACGCTGTGACGTCACAATACAATGTTATGACGTATGCTTTCTTTATAATGATAAAATAATCAAACTAGGGGGTGTTGAATGGAAACGGAATCTTAAGTCCTCATTGTAAGAATTAGAATCCCTTGGATTGGATATCTTTTCGTTAGCTGTAGATAAACATAAAAATAAACAAAGTGTTAACTGCATATGAAAGTACAGAATTAAAGTTATGCTGTGATATCAGCGTTTATGATATAGACTCAGAAGTTAATAATGATGTTGTTTACAGTTTTCATTAAATCACTTTATTGGTATTAGTTGGCATGCATAAAATATAGTGTGCGTGTGTAACAATTACAAATTAACATATTTCATATTATACTTAATACTCACCCGTAAGGGGCCCTATGTTCGTCTGGCAACTGTAGATTACACTTACAGTATCAATATAGCAAGTGACGATAAGAGCTCGTTATTTGGATATAAGTATTATTAGATAAAAAAGACTATATACTAGCACCCCTCCCTATCTATGAAATTTCCTCCATAAAGCAATCAGTTGAAGTCTTAAATTGTTTGTACCACGATAGATTTACCTATTTACAAGATATATTTCGACCCAATATGGCGTCATCAGGACGTGATAATGAACTTCGAAAGACTATTCCTTGAAATACATTTCATTTCAATAATTATGGCGTATTCTAATATAAATGAACCGAAAAAACTAAACTAATTTACTTTCTAAAACAAAGCAGTTAAACCACCATACTCTTCAAAAGCCTTACTTACATGGAGATCGGAGTACGGTTTCCGTAGCTTCGAATCATAGGCAGACCGACCAAGATAGTTTGCATCAAAGTCACCAGGCTTATCTGGGATGATATTCTTTGGAGTGAAGCTTTGAAGATCACGCGATGGATAATGCCTCCTTGGTATTGTACAGTACCTGTTATATTGAGTTAAATCCAATAATAAGCGAAGCTGATAGACCTATTATATGAAATGTGTGATAAAAATGGCGTTCGTCAATCTGTTAACGTTATATCATTTACACCACTCAATTCATCGACCCCTGTAGTGACAATGGACTGTCCGAATTTCAATGAATGGTACAGTTTACTGTCAAAATTCAGGGGTGTATTATTTAGAATCCAAACACAATGTATTGATATTCTTTTACATGTATTATCAACCTGCTGACCCTTGCGTTATGACAGTAGACCGTACTTTATACTGATTTAGGCAAGTCTAAATATGACAACATACAACATTGTACCCATATTTTAAGCATTCTTATGTTTCACGATGCGTCGAATCTTAACTTCTTCAAATGAATTATAATATAAACATTGCAAATGGATGCAGCTGGAGTAGATAACATGAAATTAAAAATGTCAATTGAAAGAAGTTTGTAATCATTCATAAACGCATAAAGAAAATAAAACAAAATATCGTTTTATTATACATATACTTGATTCTGTGATTAGTTTGATAATCAGGCCACTAAACTACATAAATTTTACTTTGAAAATCATGTCCGTTACTAATACTTTCTACAGTGTTTTACATACGTCAACAAGAATAATCAGACGAAAAAGTTGAAAATATTTTTCCTGAACAAATATATCACTTTTCATTTCATTTGAAAATGTTGGATGATGCTTACTTGTAAATAAGAACTGATGTAGTTAGCAGAAGCAACAACGACATTGCAACAAAGAAATACATCAGAACTTCATACTCCTTTGAGATAGAGGCATCAGCAGTAGGTCCAGTGAAGCAGGATGTTAAATTGGTATCTATAGTAACCAAAACAGTGCAGGTCCTTCAATTAAAAATGACAAAGAATAGGTAAATAAGAAATATGGCAAAATCATTGTCAAAACTTATAACGCTATGTATTATAAAATGTGTACTTATATTTAGAAACATGTATTATATTTAGAATATTATATAGTATTCATTAAAGTCATGTATAATGTTACAAGAATCATATCATTAATCCCTAAATAAAATAAAATACCCTGTTTTTGGAATTAGTCCACTGTCTTGGGCGATTACTATCATTGATACTGGATTCACAGTTTCGATTGAACTATCTGGTGCATATCTGATATAAATTTGTCCTCTCTGGTTTATTCGAAATGAATCCTGAATGATAAAAAAGTAAAATTCAGATATCGTGATAATGTTAATAACCAAAATAATCACGAGAAATGTTGACATGGATATTATAGAGAGTTAAAGAGTAAAATATATGACAGGTGATTCATCAAAGTTAAATGTGATTATAAAAGGAGAGGAATTTTAAAGGATCCCGCGCCCAACTCATTTTGTATTTAATAGTAAATCACAGTATATTTTCTTTTGTGTACAAAACATGCAATGGATATACAACAACAATTACTGACATTTTACTGATACCGGGAACAATTTGCTCAAAACTCAAGCCTTATAAATTTCATTAACTTATCATGAAATCTTTCTAACCGAAGCTGATCTAATTAAACTTTTTTGAAGACATTAGGATATACTTTAATTTGGAGCAAATGACCCCTTGATGATACTAAACCTTAACAAAAACAAAGGTTTATCAATTCCAATACTGTTTTCCAAATTTGAACATAATGTAACAACCTCAGTTACCAAAGTATAAATATCCTGGATACATATACAAATCTGAGGAATATTGAAAAAAAAAACGTGGACCAGAGGTGGGATCAGATGCTGTGAAGGAGAAATCATCCCCTGTTGATCGGTCACACCCGGTATGAGTTATTATTCAATCATGGATTGAGGGATGGATATAATTCGACACATATTATTGGAAATATATATTTATATATTTTACATAACATACTCACCCGGACATTTCCTTCCAATATTTCATAAGTAATGTTTTTGTTCTGTGCATCAGTATCATTGTCCGTTGCAACAACATGTACGAGCAAATCATTTGCTTTAGAATCTTTTGTTAAATGTGCTTCATATATATCTGAAATGAGAAATAAAAAAGACACATAATGAAATGATAAAGAAGAACATACTAAAACAAAGCATACGATATGAAACATTTAATTATTGATTGAATGAATGGGATATTTTTAGTATGATGGGTGTTAAAGATCTTCCCTTTGAATAACATATAATGATATATTGTTGACAATGTTCAGGGTATTATAATGTTTGGTATTTACCATCTTGTCAAAAACCGTTATAAACAGTATGACGGGTACATTAGAAAACTTTAAATACACTGACATCGTTACGTCATCAGTTTTAGTTGAAACGTAAAAAGCATTAATAATGCTACGTGCCGATGTCAATTTATTGAGAGTTTTCTAACATACCCCAATAGTGTATCACTGAAGCACAATATTAGATTATAGGTCAGAGAGAGGTCTTGACCTGTTACAAGTATCAGGTATGACATGAATGGGAATCCAACCGTTAAACTTCCGCTTGAAAATTGACTGTTTTAACCAATTGTGTTACAACTACGCTCACGTGCCAAAAAATGTAAATGTCAACCTTTTTCATTTTCCCAGAGCATTTTATGTTAAATCATTTAAAAAAAATAATCGGCCTGACTTGTAAAGTTCTGCACAATTGTGTAGAAGTCTGTAGCTATTCGGTTCAGGTGAGCTACTAAGGGTATATTTTCTCCTAAATGTGATGGACATATTGTTTCTAATTATCTAGAGGGGCACATTGTCTTCTAACTGTCAAGAAAGGCATATTAACTCCTGTGAAAGAGGGCAAATTGTCTCCTTACTGTGAAGAAGCTAAACTTGTCTCCTAACTGTAAAGAAGAGCATATTTTCTCCTAACTCTGGAGACTTTAGAGGGGTATTGATTTCTATCGTTTATTTTGACCAAAAAATATAATATGAACTAATGACAATACTGAGTAAGGGGGCGTCATTTTGGACTATGAAATGGGAAGAAAATAAGTCATTCTTACCTTTACTAAACTGAGGAGGATATTCGTTTGGATCGTTGTATTTAACAGGTATTATTAATCTCATTGTATCATACTTCTCCGGATCATTTATATCCATAGCGCGTACATCAATCTGCAAATGTATAAAGGCAAAAATAAACAAAAAACCATTATTAATATACTTGGATCCATTCTATAAACATAACATTGAACGATTGAGTAATGTAATCCACAATATGTGTTATGCGTAGCTAATGATCCATGTAAAATGGTTTTTCAGAGGACACTTTGGTTGTAAAAAACGCACATAGCTCGACAATGGAAAACAAGGGCAACCCTAAAACCCGAAATTAACTTGAAATATTGAAGCATCTTCTATTTACACAAATATCATATTAGGATAAAAAATAAGGTGGCAAAATGACAAACACAGCGAGTTCAAAATTTGATTTGAAAATAAATGGAAATTTCCTTTACATATTAAAAACAACACTACCACTATTATAAAAACTAGAACCATTTAATACAATAAATCCGGTTATACGCTAGCATTCTATTTACGCGTGATTTCGTGAGAACTCTCCATCGGGAAAATAAAATTATCCCATAATGGAGTATAGTAATAGTATGATGAATCGGCATTCGAAATCGCCAAGATATCATCACGCGAATAAATGTTGGCTTGAGTATCGCAAAAATAAAGAACCGTAAAAAAGTTCGGGATTTACAGTACTACTAGTACTATTACTAAAAGAAAAGGGGGGGGCCTCCATGACCGAGTGGTTAGAGCATTGCGCTTTAAATCACAAGGCCTCTCACCTTTGGTTCGAATCCCGCTAGGGTCATTTCGAATTAAGTGGGAAAGTTTGCCAGTTTTATTGCGGAAGGTCGGTGGTCTTTACCCGGGTAAAAACCTGGACGCCATCATATGACTGAAAGATTGTTGAGTATGGCGTAAAACAAAACATCAAATCAAATCATCAAATCAAACTAAAAGAAAAGTAAGTTTGGTGGCGGAAATCGAGATTGCAAGGGAATAAATATGGCAAACAAGCGCGTTTCTGTTGGACATTATGATCCCTGTTAAATATAGTATAACATATGGCTTTATTATACGCTTCAATTACTTCAATTATGACTTGTACTTACATAAATGTCAAAAGTCGTTGTAATATTCACATCAAATGACCCATTGGTGAATATCTCTGATGAAGTGTCATTTATATAAAACAGTGACGTCAAAGGCTCGTTAAATAAGTGACGTAAAGATTGATCAACTGACACATTACCAATGCTATACTTTGTGATGGCATTTATCCCAACATCCCTATCAATAGCAGGTACAGTCGAAATAGGTGTTTCTATAGGAATATTCTGTAAATATCAATAGGCAATAATTACCAATTCACTTTCATCTACTAAGAAATTTAGCTAAAGGCAGTTAGGTTGAATTCAGTAACCTTTATTTCAATCTGACCGTTATCAAAGTTGGTCTTCTGATTTAGTAATGAACTTACAAAAACAGAACATACTTGAAATAATCCGTAAAGATATAGATTGCTATTACAAATGATTAACAATATGTTCTCAGGTAATGGAACGGAATATTCGTTTTCTGTTAAACAACTCGAAAAATTTAATTCACTTGATGAAACTCGGAAAGAGTTCACCTCTGCAGCAAGATCCATTAATACTATGTGGTCCGGTAACCATAGATACACATTATGGTTTTATTCCACCTCAACAGATTGCTGAGATCTTAAGATATGGATATGAACTCTTGTGCAGCAGACGGAAATTTTTAACAATGTTGCAGATCTATTCTAATTTGACATCTTCTTTTATAAAATTTCATCAAAATGGAATAATAAATCTTATTTGTCTAGGAAAATTCAATTGCAAAAGAATTGAAAGTAAAATATTACACAGAAAGTCTGTTAGTAAAAGATCTGTATATGACATACAAAAAACGTTCACATTAATAAAATGGGTCAGAATTTATCATTTTCCAATAAAAAATAATATCTCTGCTATATAAATAGATTTTTATATTTCTGAAGTACTCTTTAGATATGTGGTATGCTTCTCATTTTTTACAACTACAAGTAATAAATAAACAAAATCGTGCAATTGCAGCATTGATTATATGTATTGTCATTAAAACATAATAAAAAAAATAGGTTGAACTGAGAAAATTAAAGACTTCAAGTTATGAACACTTATCGCTTTGAAGATTTCTGCAAATCAATGAATCAAATACTTTTACTTACTTGGAATATCGAAGTTTCTATTGTCGACACACTCTGACTAAAGGTAGGAACCTGGTCGTTTATGTCTCCAACTATGACATAAAGAGTCAAGGTGTTGTTTGTATCCTGTCGGGGTTCTCCACGGTCTCTAGCAATGATACTGATGTTATACTGTGCCACCACCTCTCGATCTAAAGTGCGACCATTAGCTAGATATACAATACCATTGTTTTCGTTGATAATAAATAAACCTGGAAATAAAATGTCAATGTGAATCAAGGATCCTCATTTCAAATGTAAATACCAAATGCTTTTCGATGAGTTTTTGCCTTTCAGAGCCGCAATGATATAATTAGGCCATAAATAACAAACAAATCAGACTTCATATAGAGTACTGTAAAACAGTCGATATCATTGATGATACATTCTATACATATGTGTTTGGAAGTATTTTAGGTTTATAGATACAAATGTTATATATTCCTATCTCTAAACAGTAGGTCACCATAGGAGATATTCCCTGTAGCATGTGCCATATAAACCGGACATGCATAATGAGCGGAATGTTTTAGGGGTAGAACCTGATTATGAATATGTATAAAAAATATAATTATGTATAGCCTAAATATGAACACACATACACATACACACATATACACAGATATATATATATATGTTAAAAGTAAATAAATCATAACCCCAGCCTGTATATATATACCTGAGTTTGGTTCTGCAAATCTATATGTACAATTACATATCCGCTCCGCCACTTGGCCATTTGACAATTTAATTGTATCCTTGGCCTTAAATCTAGGTGAATCTGGTATCAAGGCCGATGTATTTTCGGTATGTTCTACCAATGAAGTAGAAAGTGACGCCACAGAGAAATAAGGTCGGAAATTCTCATCCAGAATTTCAATTGTCACCTGTATCAAGAAAACAAATTATACTGTGTTTACAATTAAACAAAAATATTATCTCAGGACATTGCATGTGCATTCAGATCACAAATTAATCATTATCATATTTAACTGCTTTTTTTTAATTGAGTCGTAAAATATGGTACCGTTTCAAATTTTATTACCGAAAGACTTGCCAAGACAGAAATGGTGTTATCTAAAAACGGATCAAGCTTAAATAGATTTTGTTTTTAAATCAAACAACTTAAATGAAAATTCACACTTCACATTTGGAATTAAGTTAGGTATAAGTTACATATAGTTTGCATGAAAAAAAAACTATTGGAATTACGTTAAGTAATGAAATAAGATAAGAAATGTTTCATTAATGCAGATAGCATTTATAAACATAAATTTTTTTCAACAACTCAAAAATATCTAAATTACAAGTGCAATGATTACATAATGAGAACACGCCCATTTCGGTCAGGACAACACTCATCACAGATCCCAATTGTAAAGACATGACATTGATGAATATAAAAGTTAAACAATGTTTCACT
>BROG01000352.1:722500-740689 GCA_030159075.1 Atrina japonica
TGCGCTTTACCATCAATTGCTTTTGTGTTGTAGTTCTTAGATATTGTTAATAGATTTTAAAATTGTATCTAAATGTTTGTTATTTTTCTTTTAAAAGTTTGCGCAATACAAAGTTTATTCTACTTTAACATTGATTATTTTTCCAGTAAACAATTGAAAAGTTAATCTTATATCTTAGTTAATTCTCAGGAGGTTAAGGGTTAATGTGCTCCAATGGTAACCATAAATATGACAAATAGCAATAGACTAATATCTTATGTGAAGACTCAGTTATGATTCTGAAAGTTTCAGCCAAAATGCATGCAGGTCTCCTTTGGGGGCTGCTAGTTAAATAGTTATGGCAATCACAGATATATATATATATATATATATATATATATATATATATATATATATATATATATATATATATATATATATATATATATATATATATATATATATATATATATATATAACATATCTGTCAAATCTTTATTTCACATTTTGAACATCAATTTAGGGAAATGTTACCTTAATTTTCAATTCACAGAGATGACGATTGTTCAATTGAAATGTCTCGTAATCTAAACTTTGTGTCACTTGAACGTAATTATCCGAGGTTATTTTGAACATTGATGCACAATCTGAAAAAATATGAAATCATATTAAACTAATGTCAAAAGATTTCAAAGCCTTTGGCAGATGGTATTTTATATGGGATTATAGTGTACAGAGCTTTGGTTAAAAAAAATAAAACTCTATCAATCTCGTGGCATAAGTGTCAGACAATAGTAACAAAGCAGTTAATAAAGCTATCCTTAATTTTCGTATAGTAAAGTTCCAGTGAAGATTGTAAATCATTTGAATATACTTATATTTCAGAAATCATGCCATACAGGGTAGTTTGGAGGAAACTTTGGGAACATTATTTTTTATGAAATTAATTTACAACATATATATTGAGGAAATATACTATTGTCCGATATTGCGAGTCTCAGGGTCATGAATAAAAAAAATTGTTATTGCGTTCAAGTAGTAATACAATTGAAGTTTATAAAGTACTTTGTATAGATAATACTATTACTATTGGCAGTACTTTGTTATAACAAACTTCCCCTTTAGCAGCCATTTTAAATGTAACATACATATCTAAATTTATGAACTAATAAAAAGGACGTCCAGTGAAACTTGTATTTAAAGACCCCCTTAGGGACACAGCAAAACCTGTCTTTATAGGGAGGAGGTCTTTACATAGAGGTTGATTTGTATACAAATGGTACTATTGTGGGCCAGTCTTTGTGACCAGGTGGTCTTTATACACAAGTGGTCGCTAAAGCAGGTTTGACCGTATTCTGTTAACAACTGTTTAAAAACATTATATTGATCCAATGTTGATAACTCTGGTACTTATACAACTCACTTTGAGAAAAACCATTATATCTCTTTTACTAATACTACATTACCTGATGCAGCTACTTAACGGAAACACTGAGCGAAGGTAGAATAAGTCAAGTTAAATACTGCTTATGGAATACAATCTACTAAATAACATATGTAATATAGAATGTTTGGATACTTACCATTTCCGGACTTATCAATCTCATATACAACCTCTCCATTTGATCCACTATCTTTGTCTTCAGCAAAAATTATCCTTGGACTGGAAGACGCGTTTGGATCGTTTTCATTAAAGTTAAATACATATAGAGGTCTCTCAAAGACAGGAATGTTGTCATTTACATCGTCCAGGTTTACTTCTATCTGAAATTGTTATCCAAAAAGAGTGTTAGAGAAAGGCATGAGAAAGAGATCAAAAGGGCTACAATAAATTATTTATTATGTTTTGTTTGATTTTTGTTTTACATCCAGCAAAGATGTTTGTCACATATATTGTGATTTTGTTTTTAAACTTTACATAAAGTACTCCAATTTTTTGCCTCTGCTTTGGGCTGACGAAAATGCATTGAGGGTTCGTTTACGTACCACACCTTCTGTGACATGGGACCTCGGTTTGAGGTACCGGGACTTTCACTTCATGTATGCCGGCGCTTAGCGAAAGAACAGAACAATCACTACCACTTTTAAAGTACTGGGAATCAAACACGGAACCGTCTGGTTGCGAATCGAGCTCTTTATCACTAAACCACCAGAAGTAGTTAAAAGAGAGTTGTATGGGGAAGAGTGAGAAAGTCAGCAATAACGAAACAGATATAGTACATGATAAGAGAGAATGAAAATGAAAGAATATATCTTATAGTATGAAACTAAGGGTTTATCAAAAATGATATATTTTGACCCATATTCTATTGATCAGTTCTCCTCAAACATAATTTTACGACTTCTGAAACAAATCCTGGTTTTCGTAAAGGCTAGCGGAAGTCTAGACTTTAGCTATGGCATGTGAGTATTTTTTAAATATTATAAAAATAATACCAAAGTTATAATGCTCAAGACGTTCGTTTCCGTCAATTAGACTTTATCAGTTGAGCTCCAATTTAAAATCTAAAGAGAAAGTGGTATCATACAAGGCCAAATAAAACATACTTACAAGAGCAATGTCACTTGAATCAGTATTTGAAGCAATGACGACAAATTTGTAGGCACTTTTTTCTTCTCTGTCGAATGTAAATGAACCATTTATCAAAAAATCTCCAGTATTTCGTGCGAGAGAAAAACCATCCTCTGTCACAACGACTCCGCCACCATCATTTACAGTCCCAGCAAAGGTAAATGTAAGATTTTCTCCGCCATTGGAGACAAACGTTCCTAGTGTGGCTAGTTTCTCTGTTCCAGATATGTTTTCGGGAACATTGAATGTATAGGTAGTTGCATTAAACGAAATCACAGGGAGGCCAGTATTAGTTTCGATTGTAATGAAAAGAAACAGTGTCCTGTTTGCAGTTTTAGGTGAACTACCCTGGTCGGAAACTTGTATGATTACATCATAGACACTATCGAGATTTTCGGAATTGGGTAACACTTTGGTTTCTAAAAATCCATTAGTTTCGTCAAGTTTAACTAAATTTGTTCCATTTCCACCAATAACCAAATACTTTAGATCACCATTAGCACCCGAGTCTTGGTCTACCGCCGATACCAGTGCAACTGGTCTTGATGTTTCAAAGTATTTCCTTTAAAAAAGAAAAACAGACATGAATTTCATACAAATAAAATGAAATTTTTTTTTATGAATATGCCAAAGCCATATAAATGAGTTCAGTTCAGTATATTTTGTCTTACTCGGGACGCTGACTGCACCTGAACACCTGGTTTCATCCCGTTTTGATTCGTAATTGTTTCCATGTTGAGATCACATTTATATCCCATTTGTCGTATTCTAATGGACTTGGAATTTAGAATATCCATCTGTATTTCCTCATTTTAACTTTAAGCCTATGCTGGTCTATTTATACCTAGTATAATTTATAGTATAATAGTTTTTTTCTTAACAAAACCTAGGTTTTCTCCAGTTAATGCTAGTTTGGAGATGTAGTTTCGTCATAGCAATTTAAAATAAGCGGTGAAGAGCTAAGTACCACTGGGAAATCTATGTTACAATTTTTACACGTCATTTAAATTATCATTTTGTTCTTTGACAAAGTTAAATCTTTTTGTTTCGTTAATAAAATGTAGGTTTACCTCATTGTGAGATTAACTCCTCCAAACTTACAATGATACCCATAAATGCAATTTTGGTGATATTAAACCTTATTCTGTTTCAGTAAAATATCTTTTCTACTAAAAAAACTAGGATTGACCTATTTTGTGATTTTAACAAAGTGACACATAGTTTGAAATCACCTAAATGGTACTGTTAAGGTCCAATGGTATTATACGATATTATATATTTATAATTATTCTAACTGGAAAACATTTTCTTCCATACGTTACTATATTGCTATCCATAACGTATTTTTGTTCATTTTGGATAAAAAATTATTTGGAATCCTAGAAATAAGTTATATTAAGACCTGTCATTTGTGAAATAAGTTGCGTCAGTGGCGTATATTTTCCTAATAAGAAGATAAATACTTACCTTTTGAGATTATAGTTGGACACGTCACCGACGAATTGTGGGTAATTATCATTCTCGTCTTTAACGGTGACAATTATAGTTTCGTTCTTAGTATTTTTAGGTTGGCCACCATCAGATACAGATACAACGATATCAAACCTTCTCTCCTCCTGCTTCTCAAAATCCAACTGGCGTTTGCATGTTATTGTTCCAGTTGAAGCGTTGATTGCAAATATGTCTTTATGACTGAAAGAAACATATATAACGATGTCATGGACCGATTACAAAACAAATGTTCAAATGCAAGAAACAGACGACATAAATACATATTAAATAAAAGCTAACTGATCATTCCATTTCTATATATAAGCACTATTTAATTACAATTGGCCCACATCCCAATACAGAATATGAAGAAACATATCTGAAGTCAACATCACGCATGTTTTACGGTCTACCGGTTTGTCAGGTACATATTTCACAATTTTTATTTATTTGTTTAAAAAAGATGTTCAGTGATCAATACCGATTGCAATCGATTGAGTCAAGAGGTAAAACCTAGAAATAAAATGAATTTAAATTGACCACAGTTTCATAATGAATTGTGGCTGGTTAACAAGACACACCAGGTTAACTACTACTAATTCTTTGAAGATAAGCGATAATGGATAGTTATAAATCTTTGAGATTGCCCAGTTAAAATGTATGTTGGAAACCACTGGTCATTATGAAGTAAAATGACAAATCCCTTCTCAACAAAAAATATCTTAGTAGCAAGTCAGGCTCAGACTTGAGCAGACCAGATTGAATTATGACACCGTGGTGTGAAGAGAGGATATCTTAACTCATCCCTATGGTCACATTTATACTCGCCCAAATAAATAAATAGTATGGTCTACTGTCATTATTTGACAGTGAAAATGTTCATGTTGCATACAAAATTATAACAAAATTTGGATACAAAATCATACACCCCTGAAGTCTGACAGTGGACTTAACCATTATTTGACATGGACAGGTCCAAATGTGACTCCAGGGGATGCTGAGCTGATAGTCAGTCGAAGGAGATATTGTTACAAAGAAAAGAAATGAATAGAATTCTTCTTCAATATTGAAATTACTGAATTTTCACTGAAATGTATATAATATTATGTCATTTTTATGAATTTTCGGATCATGTTTTTCTAAAAACAAGAGTAAAAAAAAAGATGGAACGGCATTATTAGTTATGATAACTACAGTATCAATTTTACTACAGTATGGGCTAGGTGATCGTTTATTTATCTTTAATGTCGTAACCGAGATTACTACAATTTACAACAAGTGTAATATTTCTTTAGAGTAATTTATGTGTGAACGCAATCTGTTCATGCCGAATTGCAGATAAACAAAAGTTACCTCTCGTTTTTTGTAGATAATTCATCTTCATACCATTTCACATTATCTAGTTCATATTCATTCTTCAAATTTCTAGGTCAATAAGTGTAAATGATATCAACGGCGAAACTCAAATAATTATTTATGGAATAGACAAAATTAATAAACCTTTCCATGTTTGAAATAAGAGATACTGAATGATGACAAATGTATTCATATCTAATTTGGCTTTTCACTGCAATTTCTATAACTTAAAAAGGAATAAGTACCAATTAATAATAGAAGCTCAAGTCCAGTAGAACACCACGAATTAGAAGTGCAATGGTCTCAACATGAAGAACAATTGCGAATCCCAAACGGGATAGGACCAGGTGTCCGGAAGGAGTCAGAATCCTCTAGTGGCATGCCACACCCGTCGCAAATGTCCCATGGAAACCTTTCTTGTACGATGAACGGGTCTAATTCGGTGAAGAGGTCAAGTTCGGTGAAAAGCATGATTGGCGAAAGGGAGTCACTGTCTGTGGCCGTGCTCCAGAATACTATCTAATATTATTGAAAGGGGGACTTCATAATGTTAAACAAGATCCCTGTATCGACCATAAAACTTCTTAAACGACGATTTCAAGCGTTCAGCAATCGTATCCTTGTGTAAGTAGTTTATTGGCGAGTCGTTTCGCTCTCAGAATAAAACTTCATAAGAAGAGCATGCCCTGGCATAACGTATAAGTTGTGAAATGAAAACGCCATCGTTCGTGGTATTGAAATTGAAATCGTCGCGTTTGTCATAAAGGGAGGTGAGAAGTTGACCGTCCTTTCCAATCGACAGGGGTAAATCTAGGTAAGAAGCAGATGTGTTGCTCTCTATCGTCCCACTGATCTCTAGCTCAACACGATATATCTGGCCTATGTAATTCTGAAATTCTGAATTATTTATGGACAGGACGTCATCGATATACCTGTAAGTAAAATGGAACCGAGATGCTGTGTTTCTTTTGGAGAGCAGAGACTGTATAAATTCCACTTCATATGAATTCAAAAATTGGTTCACAATTGGTACCTATTGGATTGCTTACAATCTGTTGGAAAACTTTTCCCGCAAAAACCACGAATATGTTGTCCATGAAAATCCCCAGCATCTTGATAATATCGCTTTCAGTGTACTTGTTACTGGAATCCGAGTGTTTCTTCACAAAATAAGGTTCCTCATGACCTAACACTAAATATTTATATCTGCGATTTCCATATTTGTATACAAAGGGGTTTTGTATAATAGATGTTAACCTGTTTTTGAGTTTTTGACGAGGAATTGTTGTGTAAAGGGTAAAAAATCAAAATACTTGATGCTTGTAACATGTTTGAAATTTGGAGACTTTAAATGTTCCAACAACTCTTTTGAATTCTTTAGAATCCACATCTGATTGACTCTGCTTCTTGAGTAGGCCGTTGTACAGTACTTACTTTGTTTAATATTTGTAAGAAGTTTGGTGAGTAAAATAGATAAAGGCTTGGTGGAACACTTTGATGACCCCGCAACAAATCGGTGTTTATAGGGATTTATGTACATCTTTGGAATCCAATAAATGTATGGCAATTCAAGCTCCACGTCACTTGTGGGTATTCCAAACGCTGTGAGAGCGGATTTATTATTATCTAATACTTCAGAGGTAGAAATAATAATATAAATGCTCAGATACCAAACTAAAAATCCTACAGGATGTCCAGGATATACACATCTGGTGATATTGGACAAACACGGACCTATGGAAGTCCAGAGGTGGGATCAGGTGCCATGGAGGAATCACATCCACCTATTTGACTAGTAAATGAACTGATTATCATTCATCACAAAACAACTAATTGAGGTAAAAAAATTGAAAACCTAATTTTTTCAAACTTACTTTAAAACAAACTAGAGCCCATGGGCCTTAACGGTCACCTTAGTATGCACATTTTAGGTTGTTTTGAAATCATTGTGTCAATTATATGCTCTTTATACTTCATAATAGATGACGGATATATTGATTCAACTATCATACAATATTGACAAGTTTCAATCCTTTTATAGGATAGTAAGTTTATTCATATCATAGTGAGAAGTAACTTTGGTATATCCGAATTAGATACACAAACATAAAAAAACATCATTGCTTTTTGTGCCTTACCGACTCTTTATGGGGCTTGTTTTTATGGGGCCATATTTATATTAATCTTGACAAGTCCAGCAAAAAAGTTGGAAAAGTCATGAAAAAAAATGGAAATTTCAAGAAAAAAATTGGAAAAGCCAAGAAAAAAGTTGGTAATTCCAAAAAAAAATGGAAAAAACAACTTTAAAGTTGGCAAAACGAGAAAAAAAGTTGAAAATTCCAAGAAAAAAGTTGGAAAAGCCAACTTCAAGGTTGGCAAAATGAGAAAAAAAATTGAAATTCTAAGAAAAAAGTTGGAAAACCCAACTTAAAAGTTGGAAATTCCAAGAAAAAAGTTGGAAAAGCCAACTTTATAGTTGGCAAAACTAGAAATAAAAAAATAAGGTGGTCCTGATACGCTTCCGTACACGGCAGTTCATAAAATTGCATTATTTATTGTTGTTTATTTTTTTCGAAAGCAAAAGCGCTGTGAACTGTCCCTTTACTACTCGTCTACCGTTTGAAAATGATTCCAATATAAAGGCAAATATCAGTTTGGTATACGGTTTTATCTTAATTCTTTACAATTATTAAAAATTGTTGAAAATAAAAAAATATAGTTTTTTCAAATCGAAAATAATGTATATGTCTTAATTGTTTTCCACTGATTTACATACCTCATCAGAGTATAGGTCAGCTGACTGTTGATTCCCACATCTTTGTCGGCAAACGAAATGTTGATGACACAATAAGTATTTTCTAATATAACGACTATGTCTGTGGGGCTCACCAAATAAGGAATCTCATCATTTTTATCAATTAAGGTGATGTGGATAACCGCGGTTTCACATTGTTCTGGATCGCCTTGATCACAAACAGTGCAGTTGAAAATATATTGATCTCTTTTCTCGCGATCCAAGCCTTGTTTTGTCGAAGTTATTATACCAGTTTTCTCATCTATAATGAAGTAGCCATCAGCATCGTACAGAAAGTATCGGAGTTCTCTATTTTGTCCTTGGTCAATGTCTGTGGCCGTTGCGTTGATGTAATAGTTCTTCGAATTTTCAGAAATTTCGAAACTGAAATGTACAAAACGATTTAAAAAAAAATTCTCTCAAAATTCAGCTTAGGTTACAGCAGGGTTTGAACCTGCGCTGACAAGAAGTGAGAGACGACATGGTGCAAAGGACATGTACCATTGTAAAAATAGCAGAAGAAAACCGGAAATTACGTGTAAAATTGCACAAAAAATACGAATTTACAAAAAACCCATAATCACACCCCGATAAACCCTACTGCATGGTCGCTATTTATCTTTTCGCATCAAAATTAATTCACTCAAATATTTTCTTAATTAGATAGATGTATAAATCATGGTATGTTCAGAAATCAAACTTCCATTGCAATGATATTACAGATGATATACCACGCGGAGGACCAAGTGGGTGCAATGACTAATTTGGAACTCATTGCAGTCAGAAATATCGAATGTAAAGACAGGTTTTTCTTTCAGATTAATGATTAGTTTTGTCAACAAAACATACCACAATAAACTGGTCCGAGACTGTGAAAAATGCAAACCAATTAGTTAATAACATTAAAGAGTTAAACACATGTTGAATATAAACAGACACATCTGACAGACAAAACACACGATAAAAACATAACCTGGACCCAAGGCCATAAAACAATTCTCAGACAAAATGTTTACTCAACTCCAAGATTTTACTTAAATCTTGAGAATTGTCTTATCTTGGGTAAAGGTTTGGAACATAAAACATTCTTAGACAATTTTTTTTCAAGTGATGATATACTTAAGTACGGCATGTAGCTGATTTAAGTAATTCTCAGCAGCAAAAATGGCACCCCCGTATGTTCGCCTCCGGATGAATAAACGCATATGTCATTGTCATCCTAAAATATTTCGGGAAATGTTTAATCCTTTGGCTTTAGAAAACAACGTGTTATTTGAGCGAAATAGATTTAGGAGACCAACACTTCTTTCTCTGTTGGCTTGCTTTGGTCATACGACGTTTGTTTACATTAACAATAGTGACGATGTAAATTTAATCCGGTACAAGTGTCCCAGTGTATGTTCCGAGTAATTTATCTTATCTAATGTACTTACACTAATTTACTTCTATCTTGATTTCGCTTTTGTATACATTGTACATATTATACGTATAAATTACTGACTTCGGTCATGTATTGGCATTTTATAATGCTTTTTTTAATGTTTTTGAAAAGGTATAAAACGTGTTTGCTACATGATTTTTAACGCGTTTTATACCTCTTGGTTGGTTATTAAATAATCAATCATAGATTATGTATGAATAATGTTAAAACATCGATGTTACGTGAACAGGGACATAAATTGGGACATGTGTTCTGGACGAGATTTACACTACCCCTTGACAATCTTACCTCAGTTGAGAAAATTCTAAAGTCGTTTTATGATCTGCGAGTTTTCACTTTTTACTAAGATGAGTAAATTCTAAACTTTTGAGAAAAAAACATTGTCTAAGAACTTTCCTTGTTTATGGCCTCGGGCCCTGATCTCAAGTGATATCAAACAACTTTATTAATACAAGAAAAATCTCAGATACCAGAGTATAAATCTATAGGATGTCTAGGATATAGGAACAAATCTGGTAAAAATGGACAAAGACGGACCTCTGGAAATCAAAAGGTGGGATCAGGTGCTATGGAGGAGTAAGCATCCCCTGTCGACCGGTCACACCCGCCGTGAGTTCACAGTCAATTCAAACTACGTTATTAGGAAAAGTTTATTTACAGGGGGAAATGACTTCAGCTATTATTTTACAACAATATCATTATTAACGTAATTGAAATATATGGCTCCTTTCGAAATATGTTTTCATAAGATAAAACAGTTTAAAGGGGTATTATCTGTGCTTTTTGTTCCTTTTTAATTACTTAGACTGATATACAATAACAAAAAAGAGATACATGTATCCACAGACATAAACGTTCTTAAATTTCTATATATTTTGTGAAAATTGCTGGAGAAACCCAGGTTTGGCACTTTTCACTTGCAACTCATAAACTCAGTCTTACTATTTATATATGAATACAAAGCTGGACCTGCGTCCGAAATCACCAAATTTACTCAGTACTCAAGCTCAACTTTTATTTCATTATTTGGACTATAAAATCATTTGTAAAATATTTGGGTTTGAATGATTAGGAAGTATATTAATATTTTTTATCATTCACATATAAATTTTTGCGTCATACTGAGGATTTTCCTGCAAAAATTAATAAATATGTTGAGTACGGTACTCAAAATTTGAGTACGTACTCAAACAATATTTTTATATTTCTGAAGTTTACTTCAAATGAGCAATAATTTTTATCATTATTTACAATTATATGCTGTCAATATATAAACATGTCCAGTTACAGGATAAATTTTAAGTGTTTGTACCTTAAAATCATGAAAAGTTAGTTGAGCTTGATTACTGAGTAAATTTGGTGACTTCGAGCCCTGACCTTATTTTCACAAAATATATAGGATTTTATATGCCTGTGTATAACTCGTATTTGTTATTGTACGTCAAATACAAGTATTCAAATTAGAAAATAAAATCAAAATATATTTCCGTAAACACAACTAATACACCTTTAAGATAAGGTTTCATCCTGATTCATTTAACATACCTGGTGTTTGTCAATATAAATCTGGGTCTATTGTCATTGATGTCCTTTACTGTAACATTTACTGAAGCAATATCTATGTTGAGACTGTCATTTGCAATCACTTTGAGACGGTAGCTGTCAATCATCTCTCTGTCAAGTTTGGTAGACGTATAGATGATACCGGTAGTAGTATTTATTCGAAATTTTCCTGATATGATGTCTTCCAAATAGAATGATATGGTTGTTGTTTCGTCTTTATCGGTAACATCAAAAGGTTTGTTTATCTGAAATTTGGACAGTATCAATCACATTTGCATGTGTGTCGGTAGATATTAAGATAAAGAGGCAGATAGATAGATAGACAGGTGGGTAGATAGATAGATAGATGTATAGGTAGATAGATAGATAGATAGATAGATAGATAGATAGATAGATAGAGAGAGAGAGGGATGGATGGATGGATGGATGAATGGATAGATAGACAGACAGACAGACAGACAGGTAGGTAGGTAGATAGATAGATAGATAGATATAGAAAAAGATAGACAGACAGACATACAGACAGAGAGACAGACAGATAGATAGATAGATAGATAGATAGATAGATAGATAGATAGATAGATAGATAGATAGATAGATAGAGAGATAGATAGATAGATAGATAGATAGATAGATAGATAGATAGATATAATGATAGATAGATAGGCGGTAGATAGATAGATAGATAGATAGATAGATAGATAGACAGACAGACAGACAGACAGACAGACAGACAGACAGACAGACAGATAGATAGATAGATAGATAGATAGATAGATAGAGAGATGGATAGATGGATGGATGGATAGACAGACAGACAGACAGATAGATAGATAGATAGAAAGATAGATAGATAGATAGATAGATAGATAGATAGATAGATAGATAGATAGGTGGTAGATAGATAGATAGATAGATAGATAGATAGATAGATAGATAGATAGGTGATAGATAGGTGGTAGATAGATAGATAGATAGATAGATAGGTGATAGATAGATAGATAGATAGATAGATAGATAGATAGATAGATAGATAGATAGATAGATATATAGATAGATAGATAGATAGATAGATAGATAGACAGACAGACAGATAGGCAGACAGATAGATAGATAGACAGACAGACAGACAGACAGACAGACAGACAGACAGACAGACAGACAGATAGATAGATAGATAGATAGATAGATAGATGGATAGAAAATTTGAATCACAAATACCTTTACAATAGCATTATATTCATCTTCCATCACAATGCCGGTATAACTGTTTTCGGAGAACTCTGGCTTATTGTCGTTGATGTCAAGTATCTTTACCTCTAGAGTACCGAGTTCCTGTACAATAAATTAAGATGAATCAAATCAAATCATTTTTAATCAGTACCAACAGTGAACATATCTCATAACGCTCATTACTGTTGCAATTCTTTATAAACGTTTGCATGCTCCCATGCGGCATTGCACAATAAAAATTATCTTATTTCATTCCGTACACCTTGTCCATTCCGTTTGGGGTTCGTAATTGTTCTTCGCGTTGAGACCGTTTAAATATCTAATCTGTCGTATTCTAATGGACCTAAAAGTTTCCAATATCCATTGGAACTTATTCACTATACTTTAAACAAATGACGTGCTGAATGTCTTCAACGAAATTCCATCGTTCAAATGTTAAACTTCATGCTTTGAAATATATGCCCATCTTTTAACTTCACACGAGTAAAATGTATGTTATAGCAAAAAACAATCGGTAGTTTATGAATAAAACAGCTATATCGGTATTTGATAAAACACACACACACACACACACACACACACACACACACACACACACACACACACACACACACACACACACACACACACTCACACGTCCCAGTTAACCTTGGACTTACATCAAGCGAACAGGAAACGCCGGAATTATCATATGCTGATACAGTCACTCGATATTTGCTTTCTTTCTCCCTGTCAAATTCTTTCAATGTCGTGACAACACCCTTGAAAATATAACATTTAAAATGTTAGGTGAAAATATCAAAATACATTAGTTTTCTTTTTTCTATAGAACAATTACAACATTAATTAGAGCTAAAAACTCCATTGCTACTAGACAGCAAGCAGACAGAAATATAAAGTGTGAAAGATTTATCTACAAACACCTACCGTGTCATTATTGATGGCTAATTCCTTGTTCGCCGATAATCTGTAATTGACATAATTGGGTATTTTTACTGATATCACAAAGGTACCCACTGGCTCTCCCTCATTAATACTTGCGGTGAAGTTTTGATTGAGAACTTTGTCTATTAATGGTTTAATAATGATGCTGACCTGTGTGGTAGCAATGTGCACACCATCGGATACCTCAACCGGGAACGCAAAATCACGTATTACAGTCGTTGCCGACAATACACCGATATTATCGATGTCAAAATAGTCGTCTGCGATGTGGTCGGGTATGGAATACTCAAGTTTTCCAACAGTGTCAATATCGGTTGCAGCAACGACACCTATCGTAGTTTTGGTTCCGGATTTTGCAACATTGAATACGTATCCATCTTCCTCCTGAAATACGGGTCCGTTGTCGTTCGAGTCCAAAATATTAATTACGATGTTCGAAGAAGCAATCCCATATAGTGTGGTAATGTTATAATGTCTTTTTCCGTTTTCGAAATCAGTCATATTTTCAATTACAAAATTGGATCCTTCCATGATGGCAATTGAATCGGAGTCTTCGATGATTACTTTTGTTATATCATTGACTAGAAGGTTTGCTACTACAGTTTTTCTATGTTCCTGAACATCACGTTCGAAATACTGCCGCATAATAATAATATCCAAAACTACCAAGCATAAAGTTGTCCCATCTTCAGTGACATTAACAGAAGTTTCAAGTATAACAGTTTCGGGCAGATTCATTTCAGTAAAACTGATTTGTCGATTGGTCAATACCAGGCCATTTTCAATTCTAAAATAATCTTGGTAATCCCCTTCCAATGATATATCCGATACGCCATAGTTCGTAACCTTTGCTATAGTCTGATTGGTCATCGTTCCATCAATAATTATAACCTGTTGATGTCTTGGGACTATGATATCCAGATTCAAATGTAAGTCAAAAGATTCATAATCAACTCTCAATTTGACAATGATGTTGAATAAGTATCTGGACTCCATTAAAACTGATTTAGTAGTAAGATACAGGCTGCCATTTAAACTTGTACAAAGAAATGGAACTGAGTAAGGATAAATGTTGATGTCGTATATGTCAGCAGATACTGCAGTCCAATTTGGTGCTTGTACTTGCATATCTGTCGATGGAAAAGACATTTTGTTTTTTTTTTTACATATGCAAACATAAATTAGAATTTTTAAATATGTGAAATGTATCTTCGATGTAATGGCAACGTGTGCCAAAATGGCCATAACACAGATTTTTAGAGGTCGGACGACAGAATGTATGACGACGATCCACAGCTTTGTACTTTTATTTTTGTAACTAATGCTATGGTTATAACTCGATGATAGAACATAACTAAACATTAAACTGACTCAATCTAATGTATTTACCGACTTTTATTTCCTTCAGTGCAGGTATACACACCGCTTGAATTTATATTCAATGCTTGTCACACAGCATTTACGTCATATGAAGACACCCCCACCCCCCCGAAAAGTCAATTATATAGAATGCATTTCGTATCCAGCTGACTACAGATTCACAGAAAATGGTGTTGTTTGGTCTTTATTGTTCTAAGGTTTCAAATTCATGAATATATCCGAAAGAAATACAGTTGAAATAAGTATAGCTTTTATCGCCACTATGCGGCTAAATAGGGGTATCAGTTTTTACGTAAATAATGCGATTAATGACCAAATTTTAGAAATTGTATAAAAGGAGAGCATTAACTGATACATCCTGATATTGATATTTCTACACCTTGCAGTGTAAATAAACTTACAGTTGAAATGATTTCATTATCACATGAAATACTTTGAATAAATCCAAAATGATATAACACTACAATGGAGACAATCGTATATAATCAAGTACAAATAACAGTTAATTTAACTAGCGAAAGTATGAAAATGAAATTGAAAAGTCAGTATTCCGAAACAATCAAAATCTATTACCAGCGAATTGATTAGCTGCAATTACTGTCACATTGGTAGGCGGGAACAGGTTGAGATCTCTCACTGAAAACATAAATGGTATTATATTAAACAAAACATTCCTTCTTGCTTTTCTTTACACCGTTCAACAGTTAAACGATTGAACTTTTTTATACCAAAGCTTGGATTGGATCATACAATACTTTTATGGTAATAGGTATTTCAATTCCATTTTCTTGAGCTTATAAATCATGTTTCCACATTTTGATTTACCAGGGGTTTTACCAAAAAGTGGAAACATGATAATTAAATACCCCTGGTAAATACAAAAATGGGGACATGATAAATATATCAGCCGGTGTTACAAAGTGATGCTTTCCGCATGGCCAGACTCCCCCATTGGCCCTCCTCTTACAGTTTCTTTCCTTTCCACTATAGCCAGACTTCCCCTGACAGCACAGCCCTGCTCTAATGCGAGTGTTATTTTATGTATTGGTGTCAATCAATAATGTAATTAACAGTAAATATTCGACCTGAGTAGCTATCAAAACTGTAACTGACATTGACATAGTAATGTCCAATATATCGGGTTGTACAAACTGTTTAAATCCCCGATATCACAAATACATGTTGACAATATAATCGCGACAAGTACGATGTTAGATTGTCATTATTGTTACCCCTTACTGCCTGGATATAAGGGAAATTTCGCTCTTTAATACCGGCATTCACTAACCGTTGCTCCAATAATTTATGTAGCATACAAGAGTTATCGCTCTTGGAATTTAGTCGGTTGTTCTTAAATCGAAGTGAGTAACTTGAAAAAAAGTTAAAATCAATTATTTTGGGATTAATAAATCGATCCTTGATAATATCAACATGTGAATGAAAATGGAATAAACTCGATGTAGAATTTCTTTTAGCTTTATCCGTTTAAGGAGGTATTTAACACCTGTCTCACAAATTCAATTTTCTTCATTTTTTTTCTATTAATATTTCCTTTTGATTTCGTTCAAAATGCAAACTAAGATTTTATATCCACACAATTTTGAAAAAAAATTCTTTGAATCTTCATCGAAGCATATCTAGGATTCCCTTCAAAATTGTGAACAGTCCGATATAATTTCTGTTTATAGTGTTAAATACTAATATATATCAAAACAAATCAATACAGGAAAAATATATCTTACTCACAGAAGTACCAAGGGAAAATAATTTTGAAAGTAATTTTTCCACTATCTGTATGATAAAGGTTTCGATCAATATAGCAATTATAGAACAAAAATTCACAATTGTCTTCTCAAAATTGACAATTTACAAAAATCTGTATATTCAACTAGAACTAAAAACTCAAAAACACAAAAGAAAAACAAATAGAAACTAACCCTTAACTCAATTTACCAAATCTAAATTAAACCACCAGAAATATTAAAAATCACAAATATAACCTTCAAAAAAGAACCAATAACACCAACCGAGCTTAAAATTTCTAACCCCAGAGTTAGAATTAAAGATACCCAAATACCCACAACCAAAAAAAATTAAAAATAAAACTAAAAAACAAACTCAACGTCAATAATACCACTCTGATAAATACCCCATAATAAATAAAGACTCACAAACAATCAGCGTAAAAACGCAATATTAAACTTCACTTCACAAAAAAACACTAAAATGACCAAAAATAACTACAACCAAAAAATCTACTGCTTTACTAAAAATTAACTAAAAAAACACATAACCAAGAAAACCACCCCCCCCCGAATTATGGAAACCCAAATACATCCCCCCCCCCCCCCCAATATTTTCATAATCCTTGGTGTTTTATCATATAACATCATGAATGTGAAAATAATTGATCCAAAGATTTATAGAATATGGTCATTTTGGTTTAAATGAACAAACCTTACGGTAAACTCACAAATATATTGTACACCTATTGACTAATTTTCGAAATGCACCTATGACCCTTTGCATCTTCTTTATGTGTACAGCAAATAGCAATATGCTATATGATTCCTATTATTACTTACCCAGACGGCAACTGTTTTTGTATAGGATGTAACCGGCTATGCATCTACATCTCCAAGTGACGTCATCAGCCGAAGGCATGCATGCGCTGTTGTCATGGACACAATATCCGGTCTCACTATGGTTACCACATTCCCCCATTAATCCTACCATGATTCGCTCTGGTGTCGTCGTCGGTGGTAATGTTGTAGCTTTTAACAGTACCATGATTCATTACATAAAGAAACAAACCCTTTTCCACGATTTACATATAAACACCATAAAGACAAACACAGTAGACAGCTGACAAATCAATAAAAGCCTTCTTAAAGGATAAATAAAAAAAAATGCGACAGTACACTACTTCCTGGATGTGTATACTTACATGTGACATCCAGGCAGAACAGACACAACACACAAAGGACAAAACAAAAAAAACAGAAGGACAGACGTTGCGATGCGAAATTAAAAAGACAGAATATGATATTCCATCTGAATAATACTTGCCTAAGCCACACACTCTTTTTGTGTGTATACATTCTTACCATCTTTGATTTTAAAAAAAGAGACATAGTGTGTTTCGATCATCATGAATTACTTATGTACTTGACCATGGCTCGGTAGCATCAACTCATATCTGTTTCAGGAATATTGCGTCTGAAAGATTAATGCATTGAGAGTAATGACAGGCAGAGTATAATACTAGAATTTAGTTATTGCTGACTATAATTGTGTATAGCGTAAAGTGAAAAAAACAGTATTGCGGATTTTATAATTACACAACCAGTCTATAGTGTTAAGGACTCAATTATTTCCCCCATTGTAAAATAATGAACTTATATATAGCTTACCGCTTACCTTTAAAGTAAAAGA
>BROG01000353.1:0-85000 GCA_030159075.1 Atrina japonica
AATTAGTTTTCCTTGTACAAGAACATTTTTGAAAGATCTGATAAAACTGCTTTGGATTACTTTTCCTGAGATAACTTAATTTATTAGTAAAACAATCTTTAGGTAAGTAATCGATAAGACAACTCATATCTTCACGTTTCAGCAATTTTCACACCTCACCCCGTTGAGATTAAATATGCTGACAAGAGTCTGTAAGTGTTCTCGTGTGACATCACAGACAGGCGGGGTAGCCCGCATAGTGTTTCTCGAGGACTGTAGAAACTGCGATCTAAAAGGCGACCAGTTAACGCTTTAAGATGAGATATTTTTTTTTAATGTGCACACATCTAAGTATTTTCTTCATATTTTCCATTTTACAAAAAATTTATAATTTTCATTTCCTATGACCTTTAAGGCCTAGTATTTCCGATCCCAATTACTACTTTGAACCCCCCCCCCATTCAAACCCGTAAAGTCTGTACCTCTATCCATTGCTGACTCCCATTACTACTTTGATCCATCCCAAAACATTTCAATTGCACTTGTCACAGGTAACATACAAGCCAAGTTTGAAGTCTGTACCTCTATCCATTACCAAGAATTTGCTTCAACCTGAAACTTTAACCAAAATCTTGATCCCCACTCCATTACTACTTTGATCTACGACCCCACCCCACCCCCCAAAAAAAATCAAACCCACATAATTCATTAGCACTTGTCATAGGTAACCTAACGTATAAGTATGAAGTCTGTACCTCTATCAATTGCTTAGAATTGAACCAAAACTTTAACCAAAAAAAAATGTTGATTCCCACCCTATTACTACATTGATCCATCAGTTCAATTGCACTTGTCACTAGTAACCTACAGGCAAAATATGAAGTTTTACCTCTATCCATTCCCGAAAATTTGCTTCAACCAAAACTTGAACCAAAATGTTGATCGCCCCTCCCATAACTTAACTACTTTGATCCACCGACCAAAATTCAAAAACAAAGGTTGGGATGGATAGTCTACATGTGAAGTTTCAAAGATTTATTCATAAGCCGGAGTTGAGTGTGGTGTAAAACACTATTCAAAATTCAAATTTGAGTATTTGGTAGGTGTCCAGACACACACAAATGGATGGAGACGGTCATTGCACTAAATCTTCAACTAGCACTGAAATCTTCAACCTTCAACTAGGAATTTTCAATGAGAGGTTATAAGTTTTTGGGTTTTTTTTTGGGGGGGTGGGGTGACAAGACACGGTGCACGTGAAAATGATGTGTTCATTCAGTGTAGATAATTGGATATCATCATTTATAAAAGTTTTATATTTCTAGCTGATAATAATACAAGGGGAAATCGTGTATATTTTGATATAATGCAAATTTTGTCTACAAATAAATTTTCAAACGAAAATTTATTTATTGATATGAAGGGCAAACACTTTAGTATGGTGACTAATTTGTGCCTTGTCGACTATTTTGTTGTTTCGTAGCGAAAAGACAACAGAAGGAAGAGACAACAAATTAGCATTTTGACGTCTTTTCAGGGGAAAAGAAGACAAATTATCAACTTTATTGTCGTCTTTTCACCTCGCCAATCTGCGATCTTGAAAAGACGAAAAAAACACCAGGCGAAAAAGACAACAAAAGTAAGTCACTTATTTGTCATCTTTTTGCCCCAATTATGCCCTGAAAAGACGACGGCAACGTAAATTTGTCGGCTTTACGTTCTGTCGTCTTTTCACACCGAAATAACAAAAGTCGACATGGCACAAATCAGCCACCGTACCTGAGAACCTGAAATCAAACACAGGGGCAGATCTATGATTTGAAGTTAGGGGGAAGGAAGATTACAGATTTGTTTTTGCCGAGGCGCGTGTTTATTAATTTTCCAACTTTTAATTAAATAATATAGAGGTTTTATTATTTTTGGGGTCAAATTCTGGACTTACTGTACATACATCTATATTTTGGTGTCCAAACAGGGGAGGGTGTATAATGTCTTTGTATAGTAACCTGTACACGAAAAATAGCAAGCGTAGCCAGCCGAATAAATTGAAGAATGAAATATGTCCAGCCGAAACAAATTTAAACATTGGTTAATTTTCACCAAAACTTTGGCATCAGTAATGGTCAGAATATGTATTTTCTTGCTTGTCGAGGACAGATTATTTATTTTCAAGGCCAGACTATTTATTTCCAATATTTTCAAGGCCAGATTATTTATTTCCAATATTTTCAAGGCCAGACTATTTATTTTCAATATTTTCAAGGCCAGACTATTTATTTCCAAAATCTGCCAGCCCACCCCCTCCGAATCAAATGGTCGTCCCCTAAGGTATCAACAACTACTTTCGCAGCAGATGGAGTAAACTTTAATCTTAATTAGCTGTATAGAGGTACTTCACTACTTGGAGTAAATATTATGAAAATAATACCAAAGTTGTAGTTTTGCATAAAACGGTCCGAGAAAATACCAAAAACGATCGTATTGTCATCAGTTGAGCTCTGATTTAAAATGGATATGTCGGACTATCGGGCCTTCGGTGACGGTCTATTGTCTTTGTTTATTTTGAGAAAATAATGATTCTGTGGAGGATAAATAAACTATTTTAGGTAAAATTGTGACATATTATATCAGACCTTCGGACTATCAGGTTGTCACCGTTCCGAAAAAGAAATCATATCAAGGTCAAATTCTAAACCGAAATTGGGTCGCCAAATCCATCTAATAATATCTAGGCCTACTAGCCTATTATAAGAAGGTGAATTTTAACTTTTGAGGAACTATGTTACTAAAACTGAAAATGATCTCTCGATTGCTCGTTCCGTGTCATTTTGTCGCAACATAAAATCAATAAATGTGCACAGATGTTTTAAAACATGAATTGCTATCTGTGCATGGTTCAGTGAAGAGATTGGTTTTGATTCAGCGAAATGATGGCTTTGAATTTATAATTACCGCTGTGTGTAGAAATTGGATTTCACGTGGATTCAAACACATGTAGGCCTAGGAAAATTAGAAATCGTCAAGTGTTTTTCCCCTATGTTTATGATAATCGCTTGGCGACGATATTCTAAATGTGAACACCTCCCTGCATTGCATAACAGTTGCACGGGAGTTTTAAAAAGTATAATTTATGTCACAAGCCTCAATCGCCCCCATCCCTTTGAAAATTACCTGGGTCATCCACTGACATAGATCTAGATCTATATGTTTACTGCTTTTGATTTGCATACGCAACTGCATTGTAAATGTAAATCACCCTTGTTCGAAAACGCTTTCATACGGAAAATTATATATATTTACAGCATGGTGACAAAAGTCTTTCCTTTTTCCATCATTTTCGTCTTTGTTTTATATAAAACCAACAATTTTTTATGTTTATAAAATCATAAAATCTCAACAGAATATCAGAAAATTTTACAGAATTAAAGTTAATTAAAATCATATTTATAAAATCCATACATCGTAAATTTACTTGATATATTTATGGGAATACGTAGGTTTTAATCATAGAGAAATTTTTTCATTTCCTTACTTGTTATTTAAGTCATCTCTTTTCTGTCTCTCATAAAATCAATGTATATTCATATATGCAGGACAGTTTTTTATATTTTAGAATAGATTCAAAATATGAATTTAATTTGCCACAGATAGAAATGTTTCCATTTAAATTTGTGGATTCTATGAACATATATATATATATATAGAGAGAGAGAGAGAGAGAGAGAGAGAGAGAGAGAGAGAGAGAGAGAGAGAGAGAGAGAGAGATACGAAGTTGTCTCCCATTACTGAGTGATGTCACCTCACCACGCGATTAGATAAAAACAAAATAGTTCGTTAGTTCTATAAAGAAAATCATGTCTTCAAACAATCGTTCGAACATTAAGTTCATTTCAACCACTCTTTGAATTAACACTATCAAATTTTTCGTTTTTTTAAAACGTATTTATACTGTTATTTCAATATTTCATCTCGTTTATTGACCAGGCGCAGTAATACCTAATCAACAACTATTAGGCTATCGAAGAAGAAGGAAATAAGGAAGGTTGACGTAGTCGTATACTACATTATCAAGTTTACGTATAGATCTACTTACAATAAAGGATGAGATTGAAATTTGATTCAAGTGACCAGAGCTCGTTCCGATGTTGCTTTTGTTGCCATGTCCGGACTGGGACAATTTTCCTGGGCTTATTTCATTTGGTAGGAAAATCGATTTATATGGACGTCCTTCGCAGCTTTCATATTTTCGATATTTCTTTTTTTATTTTGTATATGAACACAGGTACAGTGTCCTCACATAGACCTTTTTCATTGCACTGCAAAACTTCACAAATTAAAGCCAGTCAACGACCAGGCTCAGATTGACGAATTGAACAAAAGCCGAAGGGGGTGTTCACTGACACTTTCCACCTAGGGCTAGGCTAGTGTGTTTCATTCGTGAGACACTTGGATACACGGCGACTTATGTCGCTTTTGGAATTCTTTGATTTATATGTACTTTCGTCATAAACTCTTTACACATCATTTGTTTTAAAATAAGTATATGACCACAAAATCTCCTGATGCTTTACGACCACTCTGGTTTTGGTTTCGGTTTACTCACCACCTAGATTTCAGCTTATGATGAAATATTGATTTATCATAAATTCATGATACAAATTAATAAAAAATATTGTCATACTAAAAATTCATGCCATGTTGTTTGGTAATTTATACCCAGTTTTCAGAAATCCATAGGATCCTTCATTTAGGAGGATGCACCATTGGCATTGCTTGATCTATCATGCTGGCAGTCATTCAGAATCCGATGCTTCCAAGATATCTGCATCAAGGAAACTTGACTCATCTTTTTGGTTCTTTTAATTGGCACTCTTTGGTAATGTTATTAAAAAAATATTGGAGCAATTGATCTGTGACATACTGCAGAATCAGAAATTTTTGTGGGGTTAAATTTTGTTGTTTTAGAAATAAAACAAATTCATTGACATTAAAATTTGTGAAATGAATAACATGTTTGTAAGGGAACCTTCTGCTGTTACTGCTATCTTGTCTAATTCAGTGTGTTGTTTAATTCTGCACTTTACTTTATGCTCAATTCACTGTGTATACCAGCGATATGTAAAACCTAACAGTCCTGACCTTTTAATACATAATTTTCATTACATATTTGGTTCCAGTTATCCTAACATGCATTTCTTCCCTACTTTGGTGCAATTTAGATGGTCACCAATGAATATTTATAGAGAATGGATGATTTAAGAGAGTCTGCTGCTGTGCAAGGGTTTCATGATCAGAATCAGATACTGCCAAAGTCATCAGAAGGCACTAAAGTTCATTCCAAAATAGTATTTAGCATTATAACATATTAAAAAAATATTTCAGAATTAAGCCAAAATTTAATTTCTCATGTTTTTCTTTTGTTTTTAATGTTAAATGAAGTGAATAGTTATTATTAACCAAGCATGGCAAAATTCTCAGCAATCCATTTAAGACGCCATTTTGCTGAAATTTTAAGAGATATAAAAATTTCAGATACCAAAGTATAAATCAATAGAATGTCCAGGACATAGATACAAATCCGGTAAAAATGGACAAACACAGACCTCTGGAAACCAAGAGGTGGGATCAGGTGCCATGGAGGAGTAAGCATCCCCTGTCACACCCGCCGTGAGTCCACAGTCAAGTCCAATGAAACAAGTGAGGAGTGTATCCTCGTCACAATTGGTACAGACGTCTCAACAATCGCCAACGAAAAGGCAACTCAACATTTCACTTAGTGAAACAGAGTAGTCGCAAACAAGACTATTGTACCGACCGTAAAATTTGCGGAACGTTGACATTAAACACGGTTTTCGATATCCCTGTGTCAATAATTTGTCAGTGAGTAGTTTACCTCTGTATATGAAATCTTCATATGTTGTGCACGCCCTGGCATATCAGATCATTTGTGAAATATAAACTCCATATGCGGGTGACTGAG
Organism: Atrina japonica; assembly: GCA_030159075.1. Taxonomy (NCBI): domain Eukaryota; kingdom Metazoa; phylum Mollusca; class Bivalvia; order Pterioida; family Pinnidae; genus Atrina; species Atrina japonica. Next base: position 5,960 of record BROG01000353.1, read on the forward strand.
GGATATTACTACTTAAATGTGGAAAATTTACGATGGGAAAGCCGAAATTGTCCCATTTATCGTATAGCTTAGTTGCTAATTTCCCGTCTGTGTTTATATTAAGTAAAATGTCTAAGTATGAAGCGTGTGTGCTTGATTCTAAGTGTTTATATATTTTGTCAGATTAAGCAGTAACACTTTCTTGAAACAACCTATACAGTTTTCATTTCGGATCTCTGATGATGACCTACATTTACAATGTTTTCGAAGTCATGTATGCTCATGGTAACAAATATAATAATGTATAATACTATTAATAGAAGAAGTGAACAGAATTAAACGGCTTTAATGAGGTTGAGGAAACATGGGTATCAGGGTTTAAACCATAATTTTATTGTTGATTCAGCACACACAGTAATAAAATGTGTATCAACTGATTGCTGAAAGATGACTTCACATGTGTAAACAATAACAAATTAATTTTCAAATATCGTAATTTATTGATACAACAATTAGAGCTTTGGGGCGCAGAATAGGCTGACAGCATTGTACTTGGTATAATTTGTGTTAAATTATGTCATGGTTTAAATTTTCCTGAAAATGAAAACGAAATGAAATAAAAATCACAAATGCACAATGACATATTCCAATTCTACTATGGTATACATTTGCTAGTTCATTTTGGGTAATAATTTGAAATATGATATGCCCGAAAGATCAAGGAATATCTTCAATAAAGAACTTCTTAAAACAGACAAGCGCAACTGGCAAGTAGAAAATTTCAAAGGAATTTAGTGGTGTTTTGTTTACAATTATTATATGCAGATGCATATAAATTATAACATTCAGATATGTCAGTGTATATGTCATGGATACACAGATATGTACAAACTTGTATATCTGAATGGTGACATGTCAGACCATTGCCATTTTGTTACTATTTACCATTGCTAAGATGTGCAGCACTCTATTTAGAAACTTTAACAGTTAGTGTGCATTGTTTGTGTATCATTCATAAACTGATGTACATGTGTTAAATGTGATTTGATTTTAATGTAGCTTATTAAGGGAGGATATGTAATGTCAAACAAAGTATAAAACTTTTATAGAATTATAATTCCATGTTGATATGTTGTAGTGTTAAGTTCTCCATTATTACAGATAGTACATTTGTTTGTGATAGCAGCACTGATCCTTGCCTGCATTCGTTAAAGTCTGTTCTCCATTATTACAGATAGTACATTTGTTTGTGATAGCAGCACTGATCCTTGCCTGCATTCGTTAAAGTCTGTTCTCCATTATTACAGATAGTACATTTGTTTGTGATAGCAGCACTGATCCTTGCCTGCATTCGTTAAAGTCTGTTCTCCATTATTACAGATCGTACATTTGTTTGTGATAGCAGCACTGATCCTTGCCTGCATTCGTTAAAGTCTGTTCTCCATTATTACAGATCGTACATTTGTTTGTGATAGCAGCACTGATCCTTGCCTGCATTCGTTAAAGTCTGTTCTCCATTATTACAGATCGTACATTTGTTTGTGATAGCAGCACTGATCCTTGCCTGCATTCGTTAAAGTCTGTTCTCCATTATTGCAGATAGTACATTTGTTTGTGATAGCAGCACTGATCCTTGCCTGCATTCGTTAAAGTCTGTTCTCCATTATTACAGATAGTACATTTGTTTGTGATAGCAGCACTGATCCTTGCCTGCATTCATCCTGAGCTTTTACAAAACAGATCGTTCAAGTGCCCAGCTACTAGTAACAGTGATGACATAATTATTGATAGAGTTCAGACAGAGGATGAAGTACACATACAGAACCAGCTGACAAGAGGTAATATGAAATGGACATTATAAAAATGAAATACAAGTACAGATTTGTTCACTAATGTTTTAGTTAAACGTTTAATGTCAATAGCCATGAACTAGTGTCATTTTTATTTCATTGGCCACACTAAAAAGAAATTTAATATAATAAAATAATTGTAATTTTTCTGAATGTAATTGAATAACAGTGAATATTGCACCATGTAAATATCATAATTTGTTTACGTTGGAATATACAAATGTATGTATTTATATAAACTCATCTCTGTTTCAATTTCCAGATAACTCGGATGTAGTTCTTATTATCTGCTTCTGTGTGCTGACCATTACATTGTTTCTCCTGTATGGTGTATTCAGGGTAATCATTATTTAAAGTTGCTCTTTTTACAGATGATTTGTTAAGACTCCAAATTTTGGCCACAAGATATGTTTTCCAACTACTTGATAAGTGAATAAAAAATTTACTGTCAATGAAATAAGTACAGTGTAAAGAAAAGTCTGTGGTTTGACATATGTCTGTATGGATATTAAATGTTTTTATAAGGAACCTATGAAGCATTATCTCACCCAGAGGTTCTTCATCAGGATGCATGTTTTACAGCAATGCAATGAATATTTTTCAGAAAGTGAAGTCATTTATTCAAAGCAAAAATGTAAAAATTTATTGAAAGAACACCCTTGTTTTCTTTTGTATGGGTTACTCAAAGTTATCCTGATTTATAATGGGAGAGTTAAAAATTTGTCCTCGATGTTCATCATTTCCATGTTTTATTGAATGTAAGCCATATCATGTGACTTTCAATTTGTTCATATTCTTTTTATTTAGAATCGCCCTGGATACATGCTGCCCTTTTTCTGTCTACAAGTATTTGATTTCTGTTTGAGCTGTTTGACTGTGGTCGGCTACTTCAGCTATGCACCTAATGTCAGAGTATGGCTACAAGACCAAGGACTCGTATGTATTATAGTAATAATATAATCAAATATTTACTTTTTGTATCATCACTAGAAATTTGAAAAATGAACTGCTAATTTAAATTATGTAATTGAATTTGAGATGGAAGTTGGTAAAATGATTGAATGATTTTCTGTGTACCTGAAAAGATGCAGTGAAAACAATCCTGCATATTCTCATTAAACAGCTACTGCTAATAGTATAATAGTAGAGTGTTTTCCTTTCAAGATGGAAATATCAGGTTTTCTACTTTTCAACTCCTGTGACAACTGTTCATTTACCACTTGGTCATCAGCTACATATTTCTGGTAAGACTAGATACTGAAATGTCATGATGAGTGTGACACAGTACAGACTCCTCACTGTATAGTTCTACCAAGGTCTTGTTGACAAAGAATATTGGCTCAAGTAATGGAATCCATGCAAGGCAATTCGTTTTATCTGTACAATAGATTGAATTATTTTGGGTTTTGACAGAACCCAGATGTGCCACTTTACCTTGATAGACTTGTAACTGATAGAACAATACGCCACTATATACATAGTGTTAGACCTTTCCATAAAGCGGGAAATGTTATACCAAGATGTACAGCTACAGCTAATACAGATAGATGTTTTATGTCACTGTAATTCAAAGCCTTTGATTCAAGTGAAGACTTTGACTTTCTTTTGTATTAGACCATTCTTAATCAAAACATCATGACACATCTAATCATATGTTTACAGAGCTGCCTGCCAGGAATGGAACATATCCTAGACTTGGACGGTGAATGGCTCATGTTATTCTGCTTGCTTGTTCTTGTTCTCTTCTTATCTTTGAAGGTAAGATATTGAAGCTTATAGCCACATTCCGGGGAGTAATGTCCGTAAATAAACTTTTCTGTACTCTCTTAATGCGTATTTTCATGAACTTTCATCATATTTTCAAAGTCCTATTCCAACTAATTAGTTAATTAATCGTGGAAAACACCTAACACATTGATCTATTCATAAATGTTAAGGTGTTGCTGGTCACGTGTTGATGCTCACCGAGCATGTTCGTTTCACTGTCCAAGACAATCCAGACAAGTGGAACATGAATCATATGCTCTAGAACACTGTCCTTGGGTTGCAATATAGCCATAAACTGACGTGAATTTTATCGACATCTTTGAAATAACTACTTCCTGCCCTGGTACATTCAATTGTAAAATGTTAGGAGACTGCCGGAACAGTACTCTCGCAGTGAATACAGCACACCCTTTATACCACTCATTCACCAGGGAAAATTTAAGAAATCCTACAGAATTCCCTAAATAACTTCATTGAGACATCAAATTTTTTGAATTTTTTGAATTTTCGTTGGTTAGGAGTGGTTTTCTAATGAAAATGTCAAAAATTACAATAACATCCAGAAAATTACTTAACAAGATTTTGTTTAATACGTAAATTACATCCCATTCCATCTATTGTGCTTTTAAACAAAATTATGTAATTGTATTTTGAATCTGAAATGAATGACATTTAAACAGTTTTTCCATTTTCTGAATGTTGACTTCTGAAACAGATTAAGATAAGTATCAGACTGCAGGCATTTTTAAATGTTGTGGATATGTGACATTTGTTTTCTGTTTGTTTAAGTAGAGACAGATTAAACTAATATCGTGTACAGAATTATCAACCTTTTTGTCGTTTTTCAAATTGATAGGTCTGTAATAGGATTGATGATGAAGTTAGTTAAAGCACTGTGGGTGAATATTCAACTTACTACATTATATGATTAAGTATTTAGATGATTGAACTAATACTTATTTTCAGGCATACCTAATCGGTGTAGTATGGGCGTGTTACAAATTTATTCAGCTGAGAAATTTGAGTTTGAATCAAGTTCGAGAATATACTGTGGATCCAGACACTGAGGTATGCAATTTTGTCTTATAGACTCATAAATATCGACATGTCAGTGTCATCCATTTCTGTTCTGTAAAATTTGTGAAAAAGAAAATATAAACAAAGGCAAATACTTCAAAATTCACATACTTTGTAATCCTTATTTATTTTCCTTTACATTGTTGCAAATAAAGTCAAGTAAATGAGCTTTTGACATTTTTTTTTGGTTATAGATGCTTTTACCCCCAAAGTATGAGGATGCCATCAAGCAGCCAATAGAGGAATCTACACCACCTCCTCCATATTCCTCTACTTAAACAATAGACACATCGAGAGACCAGAGCATCAATAATCTATTTCGCATCAATAATCTATTTCGGGTAAAGCTTAGTATCGGCAGTGAAAAATCAGTGTTGACTTTTTGATTTTCACTTTTATTGTGTTTATTATATAACTAGAAACAGAAAGAAATATTAAGAAATATTTTATATGATGTAGATTTTAATACTTTTTTGTCTTCATAATAAACATCCAGTTTGTATATATAACTGTTTCACTTTGTGGATGTAATATGGAAGGTATTCTGATATTCATGTGCAATCTTGAAAGATACATGGTAGTCTTAACTTTTTCTGCACTCCTCATTAATGGATGTTGAACTCTGCTTATTCTAGATTTTGTTTTAAATTTGTAAACAATACAGGAGACAAAGATATTTAAAGATTATTATGAAATATTTCTGTTTGACAGAGAACTAGATGCATATGATTATATGGTGAGGGTTTTTCACTGTGGGTTGCTAATTATAAAGTAGAGATTTTTCTGTATTTGGAATCAACATATCACTGCAACTGAAAAAAATCTTTAAAATTGTCGCATTTTTGTGGCACAGGATGTTAAAGCTTTAGCTTGTAAAAAATATTTGTATTCAGAAGATTTATCATTAAAAAGAAAATCTGTTTTAATTTTGGTATGTCTTTTCCAATATTCTAAAGCTTTTAATTGAGAGCAAGGTCGGTGACCTGTATGTTCATTTGTAAAAATATGCTTTCACGTAAGATCTGTTTTTTTAAATTTAAAGTAGATAAAAATAGTATGTTTTCTAATGTTTTTCTAATACATGACACTCTATGTCACATTTTAAATTGTACATATTTATATGCATGTTTAAATTGAATTGAAATCCATAAAAAATACTTCTCTTTTTTTGCAAAAGAAACATTGTCATCACAATTATTATTTTACACAGTCTATTATTTCTTTTCTCTGCATGTTTTTGTGTACATGTTATTGATGGTTGTCCATTTTTTTTTCTAAGGAAAATTTATTGTTTTTCTTTCTTTAAATATAAACAGTTGAATCACTTATATGGAACTGAAAACAAAAACTAAAATAATCATGTCTTCTATATTTTATGTAAATTTAATGGAATGATAAATTAAGGAAGATGGTTTTGTAGAGAGTCATAAAAAGTTCTCTGTGATATTTGTTTTGTTGTACAAAGATTTTGAACATAACATTAGCCTATATAGGACAGGAAACAACAATTGGGAGATTGAATCACATAAAATAGATTCCACATTTTCAATAATAACTCTAAGTTTCATTGGTCATTTTCATTTTTTGGTGTGAGTCGTCGTTATTTTATAAGATCTATAACTCCTACTTGTTTTAGCACATCCAGTCAATACATAAGTACATTTGTTTGTGAACCATACAGAAAATTCTTCAATTACAATGGAAGAAAACGAGTAGATTTCTTTTTCAATGTTTTAGTTTAGCCATGTTTATGGATGACTTTATCATTGTATGTATATTGTAATAGATAAGGTTTACATTGGTAAACAATCTGTTGGCAGGTTTATCAAGGTAGATGGGTTTACACAAGGTCATCATTATATACAAGTAAATATGGCTAGATTAATGGGTTTGATTGTGTACTTCAGTTTCTTCAGCGTTAGCTAACCTATTTAATGTTGTTGCACAAAATGGGAAATAAAATTTCATTGTTTTAAATGGATTTTGTTATTAATTTTCTGAAATATGGAATGAACTTCATTATTGCTGTATACTTGGACATTTTTACCTTTTGTTTTACAGAAAATATACTCTGTCATAAATTTGCCCTTAATCACTGTAGCTACATAGATTACATGTATGTCCATACTTCTTTTTAGCTTGAAAATTTTGCTTTCATTTATTTGCCCTCTCATTTAAAGGTGAAAAATGTTGAAGCTTGCACTGTAAACCATGAAATCTCTCACCTTTTATCAGAACAGGTTCGAGCTGATATTGTGAGAAAGTTTGCTAGAACAAGTATCAAAAGATTGGACTTGGGTAATCAACTGGGCAATGTTCTCTCATACGTCATTTCCGAGATCCCTCCACAGACCACTCTCTGACATGTGACTTTCATCACCATATGACAAAATTAAGGCCATATTTTGGACAAAATGGCGGGCACCCTTCAGTAGTCTTCGTATCAGCTGATAAATGATAAGTTCAGATTCATAATGAAAGTCCTACAATAAATATTTCAACTTATAAACATTCTCCTATATCTTAGAATTGTTTGCAGGTGTATACTCTTGATTTGACTAAAAGTTAACATCAGTGTCAGTGACGGCGTATCAAAGACCTAAAGGTTATAAAAAAACTTCAGTTGTAGGTTCATATTTTTGTTAGGATTTTGTTTAAATGAATTGTCGTCCATCTACGGATATTTATCTGCTTTATTTTTCTCTCTGGACTCCGATTTACAACATGACACCACAAATCAACACTTGCTTTTTTATCTATATTGATTTCCTCTACTCTCCATGGTTTATTCATATTCACCGAGACTAAAGTGCCCTAAATTTTCTTAAAGTCACATGATCAGTGCAGTTGTAATTTCTGAACCATCCCAGATCTCAGAAATTCATCAAAAATTCTTGAAATCAATTTTCAGCAAAATTCTTGCACAAAAACATTTCCTCACCTATATACAAATGATCATTGTGAATGCAAGGGGAGATAATTGAGGAAATAATGCCAAAATGAATGAAAATGATAGTCTGAGAAGACCTCAAAAACGTGCTGAAAATTAATATTCTGATTCTTATGATAAATACAAACTTGAATCATACATCCATGTAGATCACTCAGAAACAATCCGTTTTTCAATTCATGTAGCAGTTCTGGAGAAGAAGATTTTTAAAGAGGAGTACCTTTTGGGACCTATTCTGCCCTTAAGTGGTTTTGAAACAAAAGCTGATTACCTAATAACAAGTATTGTAAGTTTGACCACTAGGAAAAACAAAACCTATAGTCACTCAGTTTGACCAATAGGAAGGACAAAACCTATAGTCACTCAGTTTGACCAATAGGAAAAACAAAACCTACAGTCGCTCAGTTTGACCAATAGGAAGGACAAAACCTATAGTCACTCAGTTTGACCAGTAGGAAGTACAAAACCTATAGTCACTTAGTTTGACCAATAGGAAGGACAAAACCTATAGTCGCCAAGTTTGATCAATAGGAAGGACAAAACCTATAGTCACTCAGTTTGACCAGTAGGAAGGACAAAACCTATAGTCACTCAGTTTGACCAATAGGAAGGACAAAACCTATCATCACACAGTTTGACCAATAGGAAGCACAAAACCTATGTCACCCAGTTTGACCAATAGGAAGGACCAAAGCTACAGACACTCGGTTTGACCAATAGGGGAGTATTAATAAGTTATCGTTTAGTGGTACAGTGCAAAAAGAAACATTCTGCAACAAAATTACATCCATTATATTTAAACACTATTTTGGTATGATGTGAGTGTACTAAACATCATTGACATCAAACATACCCATATAAAGATTTGGCAGTTTATATTTATACTTTGTAGTTTCCTTGTAAGAGGATTAGGCTACTAATATAATGTTATTTCAGGCAGACACACGCGTTTATACACATGAAAAGAGAAGTTGATCATCTTTATAATATTTTATTGAGTTTTTCTTATCATTTATTACATTTGTATTATTTGCTAGACTTTACAAGAGGGTGAATGTCAGTACAAGTATAAATACAATGTTACACATTATTTATCATAAATATCATTTCACTGTTGTTGTATCTTAAGTACACACAGATTTACAACAACAATAAGTCACATTTTTGGTATTCCCACAATCACTATAGTAAGCTCAGACTTAGCGCCTCACTTTTTCAACTTCCTGTCTTATGAGATTTAACGGAATTATTTTCCTATAGGTTGCCGTATTTGCCCACAAAAGGTCCTATAAAACAAGACTGGACTGTAAAAGATTTAGTTCTTGTATGTTGCGTAATATAAAGTTTGTGACAAAGACAGAGCCATATATTTGAAAGAAGATCCCTATGGAAGACAACATATCTATGGTTGCCTCTAGTAGCAGTGACCTTTTAAATACCTGTTTATTTATAAAGGACAAACAAATAAGATTGATGAATGGCAACATATACCAGAAGTAAACCTGGATGATTCAGTAGACTTATGATGTAAATTATATATTTATGTAAATGATATATATACATTTCAGACATCTGTATCACTTCAACACAACATTGACTTCATTCATATCAAATTTCAGTTGTAAAATGGATTGTATGTGACCCAGTGTGCTGACTGTTGATTCTTTGCTTTTTGTGAAGATGTAAACAATGATTTATAAACTGAGCTTGCTTCTGGGTTTTTCTGGACACTTTGTTTTGTTAGTTTGTCATCTTGTTTGCCATTCACAGCTAATTTTGATGTTCCATTGGTCATTTTTGAGGATTTTGCTGGAATCCCATTGGTCAGTTTACCTTTACCAGGTTTTTCATCCACTTTTGTTTGTTTGCTTTCAGAAGGTGAATCTAAAGAAAACAGAAATAACAAAGAAAATAAAAATTTCCATTTCAATCTACAATATGTACACTACTTTAAGTGGTGAAGTCTATTCTTTACAGTGTAATCCAATGAAATTGTCTCTTGATTACTTACAAAAAGGATAACATATATATATATATATAAACACATTAAAAGGACAGAAAAATAGTTAGTAGTTAAGTACCTCATTGTCAAACTTGAAGAAAATCTACCTTTTCAGTATTCATGGAGAAAGTAACTATAAATAAGACTATAGTATAGTATTGCATTTTAGGTAAACTCTAATCAATCAGTTTGCTTTATGAAAAACCATGCACTCTCTATAATTACTTTCATGTTAAACAACTGACATTAAATGTGTAATTATATCCTTGTCAAACAGTTTACATTAGGTGTGTAATTACATCCTTGTCAAACAGTTGGCATTAGACGTATGATTACTTGTCAAGCAGTTTACATTAGATGTGTTGTCAAACAGTTGGCATTAGATGTATGATTACTTCCTTGTCAAGCAGTTGGCATTAGATGTATGATTACATCCTTGTCAAGCAGTTGACAGTTGGCATTAGATGTATGATTACTTCCTTGTCAAGCAGTTGGCATTAGATATATGATTACTTCCTTGTCAAGTAGTTGACATTAGATGTGTAATTACGTAATTGTCAAACAGTTGGCATTAGATGTATGACTACTTCCTAGTCAAGCAGTTGGCATTAGATGTGTAATACTTCCTTATCAAACAAATGGCATTAAATAAGTAAATTTCCCATGCAAAGCAGATTTAGTTACTTCCTTGCCTCTTATAATAAGACCAAGCCACTTATCACAGTAGACCTGACATTATCCTTGCTTTACTAGCACAGAATATAAATGTTTAAAACAAAACAAGACTAAACCATATCAAGAGTGACAGGCAAATGTTTCTTACAAAAATATCAGAGCTAAATTACTGTAGGGAATCAGAGCATGGTAATATTGTTAGTGGTACACCCATATTTCTGGAAAATAGATTTGTTTTGGTTTATATAGTATTTGGAATATACCTTTATTGGTTTAGCTATAAAAATACTTACTAAATACAGCATAAACAATACCATCTAATTTTGTAAAATTATGATCATTGAGAATGGGGTCTGTAAGTAATAGTGGAAATCAACATACCTGTTCCGTGTGCTCCTGTGCTCCTTGTGCTGCCTTCTAATTTGTGTTTCTCAGCTTTCTTTGCTTTCTATAAAATTGTAAAAATTTAACATAAGACTATACACTAAACAAACAAATACTTCTGTTAGATGTGTTAAACTTGAAATCTCTTTACAAAAGCAATGATCTGAAGTTATATGAATTACCATACACAGAGTGCTCAACAAGGCTTATAGAAAGTAGATACAAGAATTTCAAAGTATGACAAAAAGTAACTGGTGCTGCGTGATGTTTAAGGTGGCAAAATCCGCTTGGTGATGGCTAATTTTGATCACCCTGTATACATCACATCAGAAGGTCCTTCACTTACTACATTAAATTAACAGATTTTGAATCAACTCTTTTATACCCAATTGTGAAGAAGTTATATCTTAACAAATGTATATATATACATATTGGTTGATGTTAAATGTTACAACAATAAAGTTTCATTTCTATGACAACAATCTAAAGTTGATACTTAAATGTATCTTTTCACCAATTACAAAATAATAAAAATATGTATCTGAAATATTGCAAATATAAAAGAAAATAGGTAAAAATTGAGAATACATTAATTTACAGAAGGTATAATGTTTACTGAATGTATTAGAGTACATTATAGTACATATCAGCTGACCTTTGTCAACTTTGCTTGTAAACGTCTGTTTTCCATATTGGTTCTCAGAGATGTCACTTCTTCCTCGGATCCATTCAGGGTAATTACATCTTCTTTTGAAAACTTCTTCCCACACTACATTTAAAAAAAGTAAAAGTTATGTACATGTGTGTATCTAATCAAATAATTATATTAAATCTCATTATCAAATGTAAGAAAAGCGTAAATAATCTAACAGAAATGACAGGGATATACATGTACCTTAATGTCAGAATCACACAAAGCTGTTTTTTTGTCTATTGAGTGCAATTGCAGGGATTTTTCTTGGCCACTTTGGGGTCCATAGTGACTTGTATTTCCCCCCACAAAATATGCAAAAATTCACAATTTGGAACTTCAAAATTAAGAATGAAGTATTTTTAGACACATGTTTCAAAGTTTTTCTGTTTTAGTGAAAATGTCATTCATTATCCCAATTTTTCACACCCTGGCCAAGAAAATCCCTGAATTAAAAACAAAAATGCTTCAACATGTAAGGATTGAATTCTATTTAGTTGTATCAGTTCAGTATAAGAAAATAGCTGAATAATTTACAGGGTGAATTTCTTACACCTAAGAATATCCATATCTTCATACAATACTGAAATCTTACTGGCTGAGCAGGCCAAATACAATTTTAAGATTTAAGATTTTATTTTTTATGACACTGATCACATAACTTTATTAGTAACATAATTTTATGCATACAAAACCTATATACCTACATACAAAAATGTATTTAAAGCATCACCACAAATGATGATCATTTTCAGAATATTCAGCAGTAGTGGTCCAAGTTAAATGATGACAGCCAGATTTTATGTCAGAGGAGACAACCTGGTTACAATGTACACAGGACAACCTGGTTACAATGTACACAGGACAACCTGGTTACAATGTACACAGGACAACCTGGTTACAATGTACACAGGACAACCTGGTTATAATGTACACAGGACAACCTGGTTACAATGTACACAGGACAACCTAGTTACAATGTACACAGGACAACCTGGTTATAATGTACACAGGACAACCTGGTTACAATGTACACAGGACAACCTGGTTATAATGTACACAGGACAACCTGGTTACAATGTACACAGGACAACCTAGTTACAATGTACATAGGACAACCTGGTTATAATGTACACAGGACAACCTGGTTATAATGTACACAGGACAACCTGGTTATAATGTACACAGGACAACCTAGTTACAATGTACACAGGACAACCTGGTTATAATGTACACAGGACAACCTGGTTTTAAATGTACACAGGACAACCTGGTTACAATGTACACAGGACAACCTGGTTATAATGTACACAGGACAACCTGGTTATAATGTACACAGGACAACCTGGTTACAATGTACACAGGACAACCTGGTTACAATGTACACAGGACAACCTGGTTATAATGTACACAGGACAACCTGGTTATAATGTACACAGGACAACCTGGTTATAATGTACACAGGACAACCTGGTTACAATGTACATAGGACAACCTGGTTATAATGTACACAGGACAACCTGGTTATAATGTACACAGGACAACCTGGTTACAATGTACACAGGACAACCTGGTTATAATGTACACAGGACAACCTGGTTATAATGTACACAGGACAACCTGGTTATAATGTACACAGGACAACCTGGTTACAATGTACATAGGACAACCTGGTTATAATGTACACAGGACAACCTGGTTATAATGTACACAGGACAACCTAGTTACAATGTACACAGGACAACCTAGTTACAATGTATATAGGACAACCTAGTTACAATGTACACAGGACAACCTGGTTACAATGTATATAGGACAACCTAGTTACAATGTACACAGGACAACCTAGTTACAATGTACACAGGACAACCTAGTTACAATGTACACAGGAAGAGATAAACAGCCTTCTGCAAGTAACTTGGCAAACTTTCTCACAAAATTAGCTAAGTTCCAGCCAGGCTCAAGTCTGCACTTACCAGAGGTGAGAGACTTCATGGTTTAAAGTTTGATGCTCTCACCCCTCTGCCACAGAAGTCCCAATTTCTATGTTTAAAGTGGAATTCCATTTGAGAATTCATTTTATCTGAAGAGTCACCTTTTATCACAATTCATAGACTAACTCTCCATCTAACAAGCTACTGTATGGAACCTTGTGATGAATTACTTCTGATCAGTAATTATGCAGGATCTAACAAGCTACTGTATGGAACCTTGTGATGAATTACTTCTGATCAGTAATTATGCAGGATCTAACAAGCTACTGTATGGAACTTTGTGATGAATTACTTCTGATCAGTAATTATTCAATAGTACTCATGCAGGATCTAACAAGCTACTGTATGGAACCTTGTGATGAATTACTTCTGATCAGTAATTATTCAATAGTACTCATGCAGGATCTAACAAGCTACTGTATGGAACCTTGTGATGAATTACTTCTGATCAGTAATTATCCAATGGTACTCATGCAAGATCTAACAAGCTACTGTATGGAACCTTGTGATGAATTGCTTCTGATAAGTAATCATCCAATGGTACTCATGCACAATATTTATGACATCAGCCATCAGGGAAGTGTGACATCAATTTATTGCATGAGTGTATGTTGCTTTATTTGCTAAATCTAAAAAACAAGTCATTTTCAATTTGTTTAAGTGTATACTGGTATGTGTATCTAAACAGCATATTTTGGAAGTAAAAACAAGGAAATTAAGATGATTTTGGTTTGTCCCATTTTAGAATTCCATCAGTAAGCAATTACAGTGGAACCTGCCTTGATATATCACCTTATCTGCCATTTAAATGTGGTCTCTCAAGACAGGTGGTCTCTAAAAAGAGATTTTATTTAAAGGTAATATAATGGTTTTCAGGCAATGGTCTCAGAAGACAAGTGGTCCTTCATAAGAGTGGTCTTATAGGTTACACTGTGTAACTTAACTAACTAGATAGATAACTTAAACAATATACATACTTTATGGCATATATCCGACTTGACTTCCTTCAAAGCTCTCTCAGACAAAACACAGCCACACGTCCAGATATAACAAAATCTATGAAAAAGAATATATTTTGTTAATTTTTCACTGGAAATATATGTACTGTAAGTTGAAAACAATTAATTAAGGTAAAAATGACACAGACAAAAAAAAAAAAAATAAGTACTGGGTACTTGTGAAGAATTTGTAAAATGTGAGGATGGGATGAAGAGTTTTATAAAACAAGGAATATTTCTTCAATCAGCACTAGCAAGGATTTCAACAGTAGCTAGTAGCCATTAAAATTACCTGCCTACTTTCTCATTTTCACCATCTACTTGTTTGCGTTGCGAGAAAAAACCCAAAAGACAAGCGTTTTTGGAAAACTGGTAATGAACTTGATCCGACTTCATTATGTAGATTCAGAACACTGATGTTCATCTCTAAAATGCAGGAAATGCCATCTCTGGACATCTTAAATTTTTTATTTTTGTGGTGGGGCATGGACACTGCTAGAAAAATCGCACTTTTGGCGCTCAATTATTATCTTCCACCTACTTTTATAGATTTACCTCCTACTTGAAAACTCATTAAAATCCCTAACTAGTCTATACATTTAAGTTTGGATTATCACAAAATCTTTAATAAAATTTATGAAATAAAGTTTCCCCTTAAACCAATAAATTTACTTCTAAGTACAGGAAATCATGAAGAAATGTGTTGGTTTGTTTTTTCTGAAGTGCTACATCTTTAAATTATCAGTGTTATTTTCACGAGATATTTATGGTACAAGTGACATCAAATAAGTGCTGTATGACTAGCTTACTTGTGTTTCCCATTCATTGTAATTCCAACAACTGGACAGATATATTTGGAGTCCTGTGTATCTATGTAAGCATCACCTTTCTCTACCTCGGGTCTGTCATATGCTTTATTTTCTGTTAGGTTTAGCTGCTTCACATCCTGTAACATGACAAATGAAAAACCAATAACATACTTCATACAGACAATGAAATTTTTCAGCACCTTTCCTGGACATTACACACAGTCAAACTTGTATATAAAGACACTCAAGGGGAATTACAAAAACGGTCTTTATAGACAGGTGGTCTTTATATACAGGGTCACATGAGATATTATGAAATCCAAGGTATCGGAGATGACTTTCATTACATTCAACTACATATTTATTCCCTGGTTAGATGTTTCATTTAGTAATTCAATGTATATTGTATTTTTTTACTAAAATGATTTTTTTTTAATTCCAGGGTCTAGAAAATTGAAAAATATTCATTTTTTTAATTTGAAATTGGTAATGTTTGCATCTTCTGGAAAAAATACAAGCCATTTTTGCATTGAGAAGGATCCTGTAACCGGACCAAAAATAGGCATAGGAGAATCCCTGTAACTAGCTATAGTACATGTAAATAATGAGAATTAGAAATAATTCAATGTTTTAAGTAATTTAAATTAATTTATGATGTAATTGAATTATATACATATTCATCGAGGATATGGCGCATTATTAAAACGGAGACAAAAACATTTGTATCCAAAACGTGTGCTCAAAGTCGGTGGTTTGTGTTGTAAAGCCACACAGAAGTGTAAGAATATATAGAAAGATGTAGATCATACAGAAGTGTGAGAATATATAGAAAGATGTAGATCAAACAGAAGTGTAAGAATATACAGAAAGATGTAGATCAAACAGAAGTGTAAGAATATACAGAAAGATGTAGATCAAACAGAAGTGTAAGAATATACAGAAAGATGTAGATCAAACGGAAGTGTAAGAATATACAGAAAGATGTAGATCATACAGAAGTGTAAGAATATATAGAAAGGTGTAGATCAAACAGAAGTGTAAGAATATATAGAAAGATGTAGATCAAACAGAAGTGTAAGAATATATAGAAAGATGTAGATCAAACAGAAGTGTAAGAATATATAGAAAGATGTAGATCAAACAGAAGTGTAAGAATACACAGAAAGATGTAGATCATACAAAGGTGTAAGGATATAAGTTGTAGAACATGAAGATAGATGAAATTTATTTGATTTTCATTTTATTAGACATAATCCAATGCTATGAGCGCCGGCGATTTTACTCTTTCTATTGAGATGTTGACTTGCTAATCAAGTGATGTTCGATAATATAAGATGTAAGACAATTACCCCATTGCATTCCAGAATACCAGTAAACAATTCATCAGTCATTCATCGATGAAACTTTTATACCCCGATGATGTTCAAAAAATGAAAAACAATCCTTACATTTATATACATTACGATTTTTCAGTTAAACTGTAGTCCACTGGATACTTAATTCATTCCAGAATATTGACTTTGCAGGTGGTTGTTTACATATGACGTAATGGCTCAATAGCTGTTTTGACATGAGAAGTAGTTCTCCTTTCTGATTGCAAATACTAAATGAAATTAAGGTTTAATTTCTTTTTTATATATCATTTTGAAAGAAACTAGTGACTTATTCTCTGATTTAGTTTGCAATTTTTAATATTCGACCATTTAGTAGTGGCGGGTTAAATGTGTCTGAAGAGAATTGCCCGAATGGGCCATGTGCAAATGGCTGATAGGCCTACCATGTGCGATTTGGATAGCAACAGATGATTGTTGTTTACAACAAATTTTCGTTTGAATTCTGATATTTTATCAGTGGAGTATACCACAGAAAGTTTGAGTGTGACTGTTAATATTTGGAAGTAGCCATTCTATTTGATATTTTACCAATCACTGAATCAGCTGGGGAATGCTGTGAAGTGTGAAGGTGTGACAATTTCGTAAGTAGACCTCATGGAAAGGGTTTCTTAGATATTCAGGTATTCCTACGCCAGCTAGCGGTTAACACTTAGATCATGTGATGACCCACTTGCTTTATTGATACAACAATACGGTCATTCTGTATAACTGTAATGAAGGAAATTACAGTTCGTATGTAAATATAAAATATTTATCAAAAAACATTTTTTGAAAATTGTTTATAGGGGGTCATTTTATCACAGCTGCAATATTTTGACATCCTCCCCTAGTATTGACAAACATGTATTGACATATTCAGAAATAATTATGGTTGTATAGCCATGAAATATTAATTCTATATGAAGAAACATGCCAATAAACATCTTTAGAAAAATGTTCATGGGGGGGGGGGGGGGGGGGTCGGGGTCATTTTATCACAGCCGCAATATTTAGTATTCATATATTCAGACATAATTATGGTTAGATATTTTTTTATAGGGGGGGGGTCATTTTATAGCGGTGGTCAATTTCTCACACTGAGGGGGGTCAAAATATTGCATGGGGGTTACTTTATCACAGTAGTAAACTGTGATTTGGTGATAAGCCCAACTAAAAATAAAACAAACAAGAATAGAAAAATTTGAACTCAACATTTGTTTAGTGACCCTAAATAACATTTCAAACATCAGGAGATGCTCATGTGATCATCTCAGATTTAGAGACTAATTTTTTACACATGCTCAGCTGTCTGAACACCTATCAGGTGATCTATCTCTCATTATATAAACAATCCCATTTATATATCTAATATAGTACAAATCTTATCACAGACATTGACACTGGATTTCATATTTATTGATACCATCTTTGTGATAAAATACAAGATCAAATTTTGACTTATTTTTAATGTTTTTCATTTTTAAGTGGCCTTTTTAAGGTATATAAGACTGGTGTTACACTAACATCAGTTGAATAAGATTGTGATCACCTGCTATCTAATACATAACATAAATCCAATATAGCCCTATCTAATACATAACATAAATCCGATATAGCCCTAACTTATACATAACATAAATCCGATATAGCCCTATCTAATACATAACATAAATCTGATATATCGCTATCTCATATATAACATAAATCTGATATACCTGTTATCTAATACATAACATAAATCCGATATACCTGTTATCTAATACATAACATAAATCTGATATACCTGTTATCTAATACATAACATAAATCTGATATAGCCCTATCTAATACATAACATAAATCTGATATACCTGTTATCTAATACATAACATAAATCTGATATACCTGTTATCTAATACATAACATAAATCCGATATAGCCCTATCTAATACATAACATAAATCTGATATATCGCTATCTCATATATAACATAAATCTGATATACCTGTTATCTAATATATAACATAAATCTGATATACCTGTTATCTAATACATAACATAAATCTGATATACCTGTTATCTAATACATAACATAAATCTGATATACCTGTTATCTAATACATAACATAAATCTGATATATTGCTATCTAATACATAAAATAAATCTGATACATCGCTATCTAATGCATAACATAAATTTGATACACTGCTATCTAATATACAACATAAATCTGATATACTTGTGTCTAATATATACACATGTATCATAAATCTGATATACTTGTGTCTAATATATACACATGTATCATAAATCTGATATACTTGTGTCTAATATATACACATGTATCATAAATCTGATATACTTGTGTCTAATATATACACATGTATCATAAATCTGATATACTGGTGTCTAATATATATACACATGTATCATAAATCTGATATACTGGTGTCTAATATATATACACATGTAACATAAATCTGATATCTAGGGAGCTGGATATATATAAGTGGTCCGCTTGTTTCCAAATCACTGATTTCTTATTGTATTTGTCTGTATTATGTAATTAATAATTCAATAAATATGTTGAAACTTATTTCAGAAACGAATGTTTTGAAACAAAGGAAAGGACCAACTTTGCCTTTTGATTTAGGTATGAAATGATGATGTACAAAAATAAATGCAAAGGGTAATAAGAATAGAATGTATATCAACTGCAAATAGCATGTGCTTATTAAACAATCAGTAATCTTCGTAAAAAAAAAATACCAAAAATTGGAAAAATCAGATACTACAGTATTTCCAATTGGGAATGGGGCCGAATAACATCCCCAGATTCTCCAACATCTTACCTTCAGTCCTTTCAAATGATCAAAACTTGAGGCACACTCAACTTTACTTTTATCCAATAGAAACTCCAACACAGACTCCTTGTTATATAATCTGGGAAATATAAAGAATTGGAAAGTTACAAAAATATTAAATAAAGAGTTTGAATGATATATTATGGAGAAAATTAATAAAACATACAAAACTGGGACATTTGTAAATATGATTTTTATTTGATAAATTTTCAAATACAGCATTTTAAAAATTTCATTGTAATTTGAAATCTGTGAACAGAATGAAAGATGGTGGAAAAATGAAACTATAAATTATCATCCTCTAAATAGTGTGAAATGTATGGAATTTAGATTGCCCAGGTAAATATGCTGTAGATGACGCAAGTAAATGAGTTAATTCAAAAATTCACTTTATTGAACATAGACAAAATATGGTAAAAATATACCTAATCAAATCACAAAAACCTGACATATAGTAAAAGTTACAGTAAATATCAAACACATTACATACTTTCCAAGCTCACATGCCATCACTGGTTCTCTTAAAGCATCTTGAGAAATAGCACAATGTTTCCATTTGGCATCTAAGTCTGCTGTTTTATCTTTCTGTAAATAAAAACTTATCTCTTTTAGTTTTGATAGCTCACTTTTAAGAAATTGATTTGCTTTTCTGTAACAACATCTCCGTCACAGTCTGTATAACATTATTTGTTTTGTTGTGAATTATTTTTATCCCAGAGTTTTTTAAATTCGCCAATCTTACCAAAAAGTCCAGTGAAATCTATCTGATAACTGGTCCAAATGACCAGTAATTTTCCATTTCATTTCAATCAAGTATATATACAGACCAGTAAAAAAATTTCTTTGACCAGTGAAATTTCTTTATTCACTGGTCTGGTTGACCAGTAATTTTTTTTTATTTCTAAATGTCTGTTATACAGACTTTAGTCTTATCCACATCCTACCATCTTGTACATACAGTCCACAAAATAACAGAAAATGTCATAACCTATTTACAGGTTATGCTAAAAGGAATTACTGTAATCTGCAGGTTATGATAGCAATAATAAAGACTTAAAAATGAAATTCATCGAGAATGAAAAGGTTACGTATGATCGCTCCAGTGTTATTTTGTGGTCTGAACATTGAATCCTTCAACTCAGATTAAAGCTTTTGAAAAGTAGGTCAAAGATTTAGGTCACTAGTTCAAAAGTCAAAGTACCAAATGAAAGCTTTGGGCCTAGGTTATCTAAAGTTATTTTAAGGATCACTTTCACATCCTGTCTTCGGTTGGTTGTCTCATGACCGAGATAGAAATGTTTGTTACTTGCAAGTCTGCACACGGGCGACAATGGTAAATTTGGCATACTAGTGGTCACACGAATATAGTGAGACTGATTAGAATAAAGTAATTTTTTTTTACAATTGCGGATCAAGATCATTTCAACAAGTGAGCGCTACGCATGGTACTATGGTCCCTTTGAATCGAACAGAGAGCCGAAAACGGAGATTTGAAGTATGTACACATATTTTGTCCACCAACAGTTGAAGTAAATAATACAAGACAGGGATGCTCTGTCAACAAATTAATTCTGAATTTTCAACAAATGTCAACAGATCATAGATTGCATCAGCATTTTTTATTTCATGAATGAAAATAAAATGTACATGTATAGATGACTTTTGAGAAAACTACTGAAATCATATTGTAACCATTTATTTTATGTTACATCGGAGGTTATCTATTTTGGAGTAATGGTAAGTCACAAAAACTTCCACACGTAGCCATCTTGCAGTTACTTTGCATATTAGGTCACCAATCTGTGTGCATTCACAAACTGCTCCCGGACATCGATGATGTCTTTAAACCGACATGTTTGTTTGAATTGCCTTGCAGTATATTCGCCTGCCAATTACGAAATGGGAATGAACGTCCAGTATCATATAATAATCAGTCCAGCCGGACCAATAATGTTACCATTTTCAGTCTGGCCTCCATCTATAATTTTCAGTCAGCGCATCAGAATTTCATTATCATGAATATTAAATACTGAATTTAATAAAAAGAACTGTAAATTAGGTAGGTCTTTATCATAACCTCCAACTGATTTTAAATGTGTTACCTTTATTTTAGTGCTGTTTATTAAATCAAGAGGAGTAGTTAAACCATAAACATTTTAGAGCTTTACAATTGTAACAATCGTAACTAACACAGCAATAAATAATACTTTCTAAGTAAACTAAATATACTTGAAATTTTGATTTTTAAGTAAACTGAAAATATGTACTAAGATTATCCCGATACAGAATTTGGACTTTGTAATGTGAAAATATAAAATAAGTCTTTCGGAGTATGGTGGTATGACCTTTTAAGGGATTATGCAGAGCTATATAGATTCTGTATCACCTGTTGACAAACTGACTAAATAGCCTTAGAAGTCGGTCTGCCAGTCAGTATACCTTCTGGAAAATGTTTGGATTTTAATTCATCCTAACTGAAGGATGAATAAATTTTACTTTCTAACTCACCAGGACAGAAAACTCTAGTCCAGAGGTGGTGGGGATTAGAGTTAAGTGAAAACATTTACCAATTAAGGTTGTTAATTGTATTTAGATAATTAGATATCCCTATAGGGAAAATATAAACAGTACATGTGAAGCATTTATTTTCTGATCATAGCTTAATCATGACGGGAGAGTAATTAGTTTTTCATGCACTCATATGTGAAACAAAACATCAGCGCCATTTTTATACATTACTGTAACACAATTGTAATTTCTTGGTTTGTTCTTGAACCCTCAAATTCCCTTAATTCAATATATAGTTATTGTATACATACATGTATTATAGATAAAAGGTTTATAAGAAATTAAATAAAATATAATTGTTTTAACAACAAGTGAAATCATATGGAAAATTTAAATAAAAAATCTATAAATTGTAATACAATTACATGTTTTTAGAAATATGGATGCAAAACTGAAAAGTTACTAAATACATGTAGCCTACTAATTGATGCCTCAAATTTATTTATTTGAGAATTACATCTATTTTATCCATTTCAAGTATTAAAGTACTTTATCATATGTAAGATTAACATTTGTGTAAATAAATCATTTTATATAACTATCATAAGTACATGTACTTTCATTATTAATTTTTGATTTTCATAATTCAAATAAAAGTCGAGTTTGGTATCCCTCTATAATTAATATTTCCAGAAGAACCCATAAAGTGATGAACGATGTTGTCTTGTTGATTCTAGATCTACATTAGAGGTAAAGATTTTCCTGTTTTATTATAAATAAAATGATGAATTCAATTTCTTGGTTTTCTTGTGGAATTGCACTAGAACATAAGATTTAAAAAAAAGACATAAAAAAGGAAGCAAACTGGTAGAAATAGGTCACATGCTTGGCTTATTTACCCAAATGATCTCAAAAGAGATAAAGTATTTAACGCGTCTACTAGGACGCAATAGATCTTATCTTAGGCGTCATTTAGGATTTTTACGCGTAAATACGCAGGATTTTTGCATCAGGGAAAACCCTGTATATTAACAATTTATGACTAAAACATAAAACCAAAATTCCCTTGGTACAAATGATGTTCAGCATGGACATGCCAAAGGTCATATTTTCAAAATGATGTAACAAATCTGGGATAGATGGAACTGCATATTTGTGAAGTGTTAATGTAAACAAGTGTGCTTTTGGTGTATGGATGTAGGATGTACATCGGGTACACTTTTGAAAATTAATATCCAACTTGCCTTTGATTATGGGTTTACAGTGCGAGGTAAGATGATAGTGCAAAAAAAATAGGTACAGTAACTCCAGAAAATAGTAAGTTTGTATGCATCATAAGAAACACTTAGTGATCATCCTATCTCGAAGACAAGAAAATTTGCAGTAGTTTCTTATTTTAGAATAGTCTTATATCTGTTTTTCAGAGTTTCTTCAAAATATCATTCTAGCATTATACATAATAACAAATAATTTGATATCGATTATCAATACTATTGTTTTTTTTTTCAATAGGCCTATTGCAATAGAGAATCTAATAGAAAAGCCTTGGACAATATCAAATACCTGTTTTTGGCGGTAGTCTACTGATTTTTTTATTCATCTACCGCCAAGAAAAAAATCTACCGATTTTTCTAAATTTCAACTGATTTCTACCACTTCTTGTCCATTTTCCAGCAATCAGTAGACAATTTTGTCAGCATTATATGTTCTAAATCATAATTTTCAGTCTATTAATTGGCGACAAAAAATAGCTTGAAATTTCTGGCGCCTCCATATCATTGAAGTATTAAGACATCTATTCTAGGTTATATAAGTCCCCTATATTTTCCAAATAGTCATGAAGAACAAGGACTAATAACCCTGTTTATTAATTAATGTCATTAGACCATACAGAGGTATCATTATCGGTCTGACAGCGCATGCGTCAAGTAGTGAAGTTGTGATTTTTAGACTGGAATTTTTATGGATCTTTTCCATAAATTACGGAGTCAAAAGCAGATGTTTCTCGAAATAAATCTTATGAGTATATAGTACGAGTACTTATTGTTCAATGAGCGACCCGGGAAAGAACAAGAAAAAAGAAGAAACTGAAAGATAAGGACAAAAATGTTAGCGGGGAAAGTGTTCACAAAGTCCAAGTGACCAGTACTCATCCACAACCGATTTCAGCATACCGCGCTTGGCTTCCAATATGAATGGAGAACATATGTATTCACCTGTACCACCATATCAATCAACACCTGTACATAATGTACAAAACGTACCGATTCCAATACAGACCCCTGGTCCACAGGGACCTCAAAGCCAGTTTGCAGGATTTATTTCACCAATCCAAAATGATATGTTCTTAAAATTTGATATGTTAGCCGGGTAAACTTGATGGTGTATTTGAAAAATTGAAAAAGCTTGATACTATTGAAAACAGGTTAACAAGTTTGGAAGTTTCTGTGAATACTGTGAATGGAGAAATTACGAAAATGAAGAAGCAGTTCAGTGATTTAGAGTCTGGGATCAATTTCATAAACAATTCATTTGAAGAACATAAAAACAAATTACTCCAAATCACTACAGAGATGGAGAAATTACATAAAGCCACCGATGAAATTGAGAGTCAATAGGACCCATTTTGAGCGACAAATTCAAGTACTACATGATCAGCAGATTGACATACAAAGTAGATCAATGAGGGACAATTTGATATTTAGTGGAATCGAGGAAAAGCCAGAAGAAAACACAGAACAAGTGATACATGAATTCCTAAGGAATGAAATGAACATTGAGGATAACATACAATTCCACCGAGTTCACAGGATGGGCAGAAAACAGCATGACAAAAACCGACAATAGTGGCAAAATTTGTGTTTTTTAAAGAAAAAGAAAGAGTTAGAAAACTTGCGCCACAGTCACTGCGAAATAAACCTTTTGGAGTGAACGAACAATTCCCTAAGGAAATTAACGAGCGTAGGAAACAATGTACCCCCACATGCGAGCCGCAAAACGCCAAGGGAAAAAAGCCGTTCTAAATGTTGATCTGTTTGTACATAAATGACGTCTTGTTTCCGTCTAACCGAGACCGACTGCCCTTCAGGGCGTCCAGATTACACATCTAACCGTCGCTAGGACAACCACGGAGGATCTTCACAAGACTTTAATACACTAGGTTTAGTGAGTAATAGTTTTCATTCTCTCTCTACAAATGAGGTATGTAAAAACCTTCGCATTTTCAGTTTAAACGTGTGTGGACTTTCTACTAGACTGTCATGTCCAGAATTTGTATCTGAAATTAGCAGTTATGATATTGTGTGTTTAAACGAAACAAAAATGATAGCACCGACGACCTTGATTTACCTGGTTTCACTGTATTTTCTAAACATAGATGCGAGTTGTCTCGCTTTAAATCAGGTGGTATTGTAATATATGTTAAAAATCAAATATCAAAGTTTGTAAAAATAATTGAATCACCAAGCAAGTTTGTGTTTTGGATTTATTTGAAGTCCTGTTTGTTTAACGGGTCTGGTGATGGTCTTTTTAGGCGCTATTTATATACCGCCTGAAAATTCTAAATATGTATCTTCAAACGTGTTTGAAGAAATTGAAGAAGAGTTTTGTAGATTTTCACATTCTAGTAAATTTACATGTCTTATTGGCGATTTAATGCCAGAACTGCTGGTGATCCAGATTTTTTGTCTTTTTTAGATAATGACTACGTTTATTCAGAATTCTTTGAAAACAATATATGTTCTTTACATGCAATAAATGTCCCAGCAAACCGAATATCAAGTGATACAACTAGAAACCATTTTGGTTCTTTATTATTAGATTTTTGTAAACATACAAACCAATTTATTTTAAAATGGTCGTGTAGGAAAAGATAAAAACATAGGGAAAACAACGTGTAAAGATATAAGTGTTATAGATTATTGTATAAGCAACTTTGATTTTATTTCTTTAATTTCTGATTTTGAAGTTTTACCTTTCTCATACTTAAAACTCTGATGTCCACAACCCCTTGAGTGTTTCTATCACCTCAAAATTAATTAACGGTGAACTCTCAGAGAAATTTAATGATAGGAATAGTACCACGAATAAAGAAATAGCTAACAGATTGGGATGATCAGAAACAGGACATTTTTAAAGAAAATCTTAAAAATCATATTGATGAAATTAATACAATGTGTACTAATACTTGATAGCATAGATTCCCAGGATATAAATGAAAATTTTTATAGAAACTGTTATTGACGATATTGAAGAAATTTTTACTTCTAGTGCAAAATCTACTTTTGGAACTAAACCTGCATACAATAAAACAAATCAGAGATGTAATTTTAAAAAGCCATGGGTTCACTGTAGAATGTAAAAATGCACGAAAAAGCTACAGAAGAGCTAAAACGGTCTTTATAAGAAATTCAGAAATGTAATTTTTAAAGAAGACTTATATGCAAAAGAAAGGAATATAAGAAAACAATTAATATAGCTATTTTACAAACATAAAATTGAAACACAAAATAAACTAAAAAAATTGAGATCTAAAAATCCCAAGGAATATGGAAAGTTATAAATTCTGGTGATAAATCAAATAAAAAACCCAATATCGATCTAAACACTTTATTTGAATTTTTTAAGGATCTTAACACGGAACTGTTGAGCAAACACCTGATCATGTTTCTTACATGAGGAACTTGATATATTATCAGGTTTAGAAAGTTAATAGTATAATAAACGAACCATTTACCTCTGAGGAAATACGGAAAAGTATTAAATCTCTTAAAAAGAAATAAGTCACCTGGTGGCGATATTTTATCTTGAACGAGTACATAATTTCATCATGTGAGATTATGTTACCTTTTTATACGAAGCTGTTTAATTTATTATTTGATACAGGGATTTTCCCGACACAGTGGCTGTGCGGGTGAAATAATTCCTCTATACAAGAAAAGGGGAAATGAAAACGATCCACAAAATTATAGACCAATTACTCTTTTGTGCTGTCTTGGTAAAGTTTTTTACATCCATTTTAAATGCGAGGCTAAATGAATATTCAGAGCGGGCGGGGGGCTTTATTTTACAAAACCAAGCAGGATTCAGGAAAAAACTACAGTACAGTAGACCATATCTATAGTTTATATTTACTTATTGAATTGTATAAAAACATGAAAAAGAAGTTATTCTGTGCTTTTATCGATTTTCAAAAAGCGTTCGATTCAGTATGGCGACTCGGGTTATGGAATAAACTTTTAATCAGTAATATAGACGGTAAATGCTTTAGGATAATTAGGAATATGTATAACGGAATAAAGGCTAAATTTAACTTAACGGATTTTTTCCCGAACCATTTCCATGTCAACTCGGAGTCCGTCAAGGCGAAAATTTGTCGCCATTTCTCTTTTCTATATTTTTAAATGATTTAGAAAATTTCCTGATTTCAAAGCAGGGGAAAGGGACTGCCTCATATTACTCAATTGTTTGAAAATGAGCTACATGTATTTTTCCAATTATTTGTACTTTTATATGCTGATGATACTATCATATTATCAGAGTCAGCAAAAGATTTGCAATTACAATTGCATAACTTTTACGATTACTGTTCAATGTGGAAATTAAATGTGAATGTTGAAAAAAACAAAAGTTATGATTTTTGGCCGAGGAAAACATCGGACTCATGATTTTGTTTACCAGAACAAGAAAATAGAGTGTTGAAAATTTCAAATATCTCGGAGTATTCTTCTCCACATCAGGTTCATTTAACTTTAAATAATAAACAACTGTATGGATAAAGGAATTAAAGCTATGTATAGTGTACTTTCCAAATGTAAAAGAAATCATTTATCTTTATGCTGTCATATGGAACTGTTTGACAAAATTATACAGCCTATATTGTTATATGGCTGTGAAATATGGGGTTTTTCTAATATATCAATATTTGAAAAGATACATCTAAAATTCTGCAAACATATATTAAACGTTAATAACAAAACTCCAAATGCTATGGTGTTTCGAGAACTTTGGTAGACATCCACTTATTATTAACATCAAAGTCAGAATGATATCGTTCTGGTCAAAATTACATTTTTCAAATGATAATAAAATATCAATATTGTTATATAGACTAATTCGAAGTCCAATCATTACCATGGGTAAATTGTATCAAAAATATTTTAAATGAGTGTGGGCTGACATATTTATGGGACAGCCCAAATATATGCAATAAAATGTGGTTAAAAACTGAGGTACACAGAATTTTATTTCTCATTATTTACAAAACTGGAGAAGTACTGTTTATAACGCTCCAAAGTGTATCAATTATCGAATATTTAAAGATGAGTTAAAGTTTGAGAACTATTTAGATTTTTGTTATCAAATAAAACAAGCAAAACTTCTTTGTAAATTTCGAACTTGTAATCTAAAAGTACCTATCGAATTGGGTCGATGGTCTAATGTTCAGAGAGAAAATAGGGTATGTTACTCTCTGCAATTTAAATACAATCGGAGATGAATTTCATTACTTGTTTGTCTGTACAGATGGAGAAATATGTAACTCCAGAAATAGATACTTACCACATAAATACACTACTCGACCTAACGTTCATAAATTCAAAGAATTATTCCAATCATCAAATGCATATATTTACTCAGGAAAATTTCAAAATTTATTGAGTGCATAAAAGAGAGAGTTTTGTCCTCCGGGTTAAACGACCCGTAATTACTAATTTATTTTTCTGACTTGTACGCATGCGATGTATTAATCTATCGAAACTTACATTTTGTATATCTTCTCTACAATGTATCCTATTACGTTTATGAGAATAAAATTGTCATTGTCATTGTCATTGATGTGTGCCGATGGTAATTACACAATGACCTGTACTGTGGACAGGTACCTATTAGACAGATTGATTACCTGTATATCTAAACAATGATTTTACTTTAAAAATTTAGCTGAGAAATATTGAAGTGAGATCGTGGTGTCTTCTATGACGTCCGCACTCCACATACTTTGCAGTGTTATACATGTATCTTAAATTTGTAATGATTTCAATATAAAAACGATGTTTTATCTCATTTACATAATTTTTATACAAAGATAATAATCTCTTCTTGTAACACATTGAATTGAATTAAATAAAATGTCAGTAATGACAGTAAACACATTTATATAACCTCAATAATTTTTTTCTTCTTTTTTAAAAGCAGATTTGATTTTTCTGTATCAAATCTCTTTTTTTTTTTTTTGAGTGAACTATTCAGTCATCATTTGTTGTTTTATCTTATCAATTAATGAAAAAGGTACAATATGAAGATAAAAACCTTCAAATAGATATTTGGGTATGCAAATATTTTGTTAATAAATGTTCAAATATAAATAAATAAATAAAAAATAAATAAATAAAAAAATAATTAAATAAATAAAGAAAGAAAGAAAGCAAGCCTTTGACTTTAAAAATTATCATACTTCCAAATATTTAGCAATCAAACTGAGATTATATTTCTTCCAGGTAAGTCTAGTTAATTATTTTTAGCATTCCAAATCCAACTGTTACCTTAGAATATTCAGAATTTAGTATATTTTAAATTTTTTTATACCAAATTAAGAAATACTAAATTTTAAACATTTTAATATAACACAATATATAACATCATTTTGAATCTCCCAATCTGTGTGTGTACATGTATATATTACATGTATTAAAACTTCAAAATAGAGCCTATATCTATTCCTTATAAATTTCAAAGTTGACTAGAAAATTAAAAGAAATGTGATATATATATATATATATATATATTATATAGAATATATATATATATATATCATGAATATTATCGACAATAATTCCCTTTTAGATGCATAAAATGGCAGAAATTGAAGTATAAACTTACAATTTTTTCTTGTTATTTCCCATACCCCCCTTTCACTTATTTCGACCCAACTGGTACACGCATATATATGAGAATGACAACACATTCGTAAAAAGTTCAACCGTTATACGCATTTTCTACCAGACAAATTTCCTAATGTTGACAGGTATGTTATCAACCCCAGTATGCCGATAAAAAGTAAGAGATTCCGAACTCGAACGCAAACACGCGAGCTTTCGTCACAGTATGACGTCATGTATCGATGATTACGAAATATTGAAGGTAATGATCTGTCCCTGGCTGGTATATCCGCCATTTCTCCGTAGAGATTTTTTATTGCAGCTGTAGCGTAAACGGGATAAAATTGGATGATGGTTTTAAATCATATGTGACTGCATGGACATTCTTTAACGAAAGAACATATATGATACCTAAGGTATTTGTGATTTTTTTTAAATATCATCTCCGTGGTGTGGGACAGACTATAGACTATAAAAAAAAGTCTAGGCCTATATCCAATACCGTACGGCAATAGTATTTGAGGATGTTTATTGTTAATGTTATTGGATAAATTAAAATTGAATAAAATATAGGTATACATACCTGTTCCGGTTTCTTCTTTGTCCTTACTAACTCATCTCTTTTAGGAATAGTACCTCCGTCACATCCCATGGTTGTTTACTCAAAATGCCAAACTGTTATGGTGTTTTGGTTTTCTTACTCACTGTAAATGGCACGCTTGAGAATTTCACACAGGCCGATCCTATTACATCGTGCTATGCAAACGTTTATCAGATCAATAATTAGACCATATCTATATGTAGTTTCGTATTTTTCTTGCAGATTTGCAAAATAAAATGAATATTACATGCAAATTAAGTGAAAAATATTGTTTGAAAAAAAAAAAATGAGGCGAAAGTTATCAGAGTTGAATTTAAAGTTAGAACCGGTTTTGTCACCATTGAAAGCACGGTTTCGGATAAATCCACGAACGCCGCAACGTTGCACTTAAAAACAAGAGGAAGGTAAGAGTTCAGATCAAATTTGTCCCACTTTTGATCAATTTATCCCAAGTTTTATTTTGGTAAATTTGTCCCATTTTTTAATAAATTTCTTTACATGATTTTTTCAACTTATTTTGTTCGATTATTTGGGGGAATTATACATAAAGTGAGTTATAACATGGTCATGGGGAGAAGACATAATACGAAAGTTAATGTGAATACCGCGGAGGCATACCCCCCCCCCCAAAAAAAAAAATTAAACCCACCCCAAAAGACCCTAAAACACCCCGAAAACAATTAAATGGAAATGAATTTGCATCGATAATCATTTCAAATGCATTTTCCTCTGTATAAATATTTCATAGACAACTAGAAATTAAAAATTAAAAAAAAAAATCAACATTTATCACTTCTCATGGAACTTACGGACACTGTCATTTAGTAAAATGAAGTGCCAAATCAGTCTTCTTCAATTATTTGTTTTCACAATTCCTGAAATATTTTTCATATTTTATGACAAATTTATATTATACAAATTCCATGTAATGTGGAAAATGATGATTACGTATGTATTAAACGTCTTTACCGTCCCATATAAGTAATATTCTGGTATATTTTAAAATGTCATGCTGACTATATCATGGTTTCATAAATACATCGTGAAATTGGATAAAACAGCATTATCAAAGTCAAAAATATATACAGTCATAAAAAATATTCATCATATTATAATAAGTTTGCTAAAATTGCTACTTCATAAATGTTTTTGTGTGTTTCAGAGGTCATTTTATGTGTTTTTTGGGGTGTTTTGGGATCTTTTTGGGTGATTTTTTGGGGTATTTTGGGGTAAATTGTGCTGCCCGGAATAGCGGTTATGATTAATTAATCTTAACATATGGATACTTTGGACTTCTCTCCTTTTCTCTTTAAGAACAATGTGTCCAATGTCTTTATACATTCTTCACTTCATTTGGGATGCCCTTAATTTGAACTTGATCAATCCGTTATGTGATGTCAGAGCGCACAACTTTTAAGAACGCCATGATTTTGTACAGATATAAGCAACAGTGTCAGGGCTAACAAATTTTGATTTTTGTGATTATTGATGTAGAATCTATTAATGGATTACAAAAGGTATGCATAATTATCTTATCTTATTACGACAAAGTGTAATTGATATCTTGGGTTGCTTTCTTTGAGAAAATTGTGGAAATATGGAAATAATTGCGATTTTTACAAGAAGAATCATGCAATCTCTAAATTACAGAAATAGGTGTGTGTGTGTTTTGTTTGTTTTTGTTTGTTTGTTTTCTTTGCTTGGTGCATGAAGGTACCCTACTATGTTTTTACCAAGTGAATAGAGTCCGTAAACAATACATACTTTCAGATATTTACTCATTCATATAATCACGAACGGCCACACATGTATCTCTCTGTCTCCCTACATATACATGTTGATGTGTCCCTCTCTGTCTGTCTGTCTCCTTACATGTACATGTATCTCTCTCCTGACATGTACATGTATCTCTCTGTCTCCATTTATCTGTCTTTCCTCTCTCCCTCCCTATCTATTTCTGTATCTTTCTCTCCCTCGGTTATTATCTCACTGTCTGTAATTCTCTGTCTCTCACTGTGTGTCATTCTCTGTCTGTCTGTCTTTTTCTCTCTGTCTTTCTGTCTCTGTCTCTGTCTGTCTGTCTCTGTCTGTCTCTGTCTGTCTCTGTCTGTCTGTCTGTCTCTCTCTCTCTCTCTCTCTCTCTCTCTCTCTCTCTCTCTCTCTCTCTCTCTCTCTCTCTCTCTCTCTCTCTCTCTCTCTCTCTCTCTCTCTCTCTCTCTCTCTCTCTCTTATGAACACATGCTTGTGCTATATTCTACTTGCAAATTTGTTTTGAACAAGACTATATGCCACTTCCTGAACAAGACTACATGTATGTCAATAATTTTCAAATTTTCATAAGGGTATTGGGGACATAAATTGACCAAAACTGCCAAAAATAGCCCCAACTTTAAACATCTTCATTACCTCTTTTTAAATATTTAAAACAAAAGAGAAACTAGTGGCAAGAATGTGTGTACACAATATTATATATACATTTTAACATATTTAACTAAAAAGTTTTGATAAATCTTGTATCATACACACAGACACTCAGTCACACAATGAATAATTAATTTTGTAAGTATGCATGTATTAGTGGTCAGATTTCAGGGACATCACTTAAACAAACAAGACCATGTCTCATCTAAATCATTACCGAATGCATTAAATTAATGTACAAGGGACATTGAAATGGTCAGAAATAATAGTACCTATTTATTTATTTTTCAATTTTTATTATAAAAAGGATAGATATTTACATATATAGATTTATAAAAAAAAGGTTGGACAAATTTTATTTCGGGATCAATTGGGTTGGGACAAGTAGATCTGTATCCTAAGAGTATAAATAGATCTGTATCCTAAGAGTATAAATAGACCTGTATCCTAAGAGTATAAATAGATCTGTATCCTAAGAGTATAAATAGATATGTATCCTAAGAGTATAAATAGATCTGTATCCTAAGAGTATAAATAGATCTGTATCCTAGGAGTATAGATAAACCTGTATCCTAAGAGTATAAACAGACCTGTATCCTAAGAGTATAAATAGACCTGTATCCTAAGAGTATAAATAGATCTGTATCCTAAGAGTATAAATAGATCTGTATCCTAAGAGTATAAACAGACCTGTATCCTAAGAGTATAAATAGATCTGTATCCTAAGAGTATAAACAGACCTGTATCCTAAGAGTACCCTATGAGTATAGATAAACCTGTATCCTAAGAGTATAAATAGATCTGTATCCTAAGAGTATAAATAGATCTGTATCCTAAGAGTATAAACAGACCTGTATCCTAAGAGTACCCTATGAGTATAGATAAACCTGTATCCTAAGAGTATAAATAGATCTGTATCCTAAGAGTATAAATAGATCTGTATCCTAAGAGTATAAATAGATCTGTATCCCATGAGTATAGATACACCTATATCCTAAGAGTATAAATAGATCTGTATCCTAAGAGTATAAATAGATCTGTATCCTAAGAGTATAAATAGATCTGTATCTTAAGAGTATAAATAGATTTGTATCCTAATAGTATAGATAGACCTGTATCCTAAGAGTATAAATAGATCTGTATCCTAAGAGTATAAATAGATCTGTATCCTAAGAGTATAAATAGATCTGTATCCTATGAGTACCCTATGAGTATAGATAAGCCTGTATCCTAAGAGTATTAATAGATCTGTATCCTAAGAGTATAGACAGACCTGAATCTTAAGAGTATAAATAGATCTGTATCCTAAGAGTATAAACAGACCTGTATCCTAAGAGTATAAACAGACCTGTATCCTAAGAGTATAAATAGATCTGTATCCTAAGAGTATAAATAGACCTGTATCCTAAGAGTATAAACAGACCTGTATCCTAAGAGTATAAATAGATCTGTATCCTAAGAGTATAAATAGACCTGTATCCTAAGAGTATAGATAGATCTGTATCCTAAGAGTATAAATAAACCTGTATCCCAGGAGTATAGATAAGTTCAAACAGATGAAGACTGTTTGCTTACTTCATTTTATTTCACACAATGTTGAAACAAGATGAATACTACAATATTGTGCTATAAATGGGTTCCCATGGCCAATCTGTTTTTCTCTCTATTAATATATTCTATTTAGGCCTGTTATAAAACTATTTTTTCATAACATTCTCCTGG
Source organism: Atrina japonica (assembly GCA_030159075.1). Lineage (NCBI taxonomy): Eukaryota > Metazoa > Mollusca > Bivalvia > Pterioida > Pinnidae > Atrina > Atrina japonica. Next base: position 40,482 of record BROG01000353.1, read on the forward strand.
ATTTATTTACTGAATAGTTTCAGTCAGGTAGGGGATATCAAAGTAAATACAGACTTTAAGTAAATACTGACTTTGAGTATATATATGGATGTGATATTAAAACATTACCAATATACAATAATGTATACAAATATATAGCTAATGCATAAGATTTATTTACAAAATTAATCTCCAAATTTCAAATTCAAATTTCAAAGTCATATTTGTATTTTAACTCCAAAAGTTACTTAACTTGAGTTAGAAAATACAAAAGTATACCTGTAAGTACCATTTTATACTAATTCTGCGTCCATCTTTTCTCTTAGACAATTGGTATAGAGAGATCCAAAGGTTTTCACCTGGGACAAATTCCTTTATAATATGACAGTCAGACATCTTGAACACTGTTTTATATAGATTTTAAAAATGTTTATATACTCTACATAAACATATAACACTGTTATATAGAATCTCACAACTTACATATACTTTACATAAACATATAACACTATTATATAGAATCTCAGAACTTATATATACTCTACATAAATATGTAACACTATTATATAGAATCTCAGAACTTATATATACTCTTCATGAATATATAACACTGTTATATAGAATCTCAGAACTTATATATATTCCACATAAATATATAACACTGTTATATAGAATCTCACAGCTTACATGTACTTTACATAAACATATAACACTGTTATATAGAAAATTAAAACTTACATATACTTTACATAAACATATAACACTGTTATATAGAATCTCAGAACTTATATATACTCTTCATGAATATATAACACTGTTATATAGAATCTCAGAACTTATATATATTCCACATAAATATATAACACTGTTATATAGAATCTCACAGCTTACATGTACTTTACATAAACATATGACACTGTTATATAGAAAATTAAAACTTACATATACTGTACATAAACATATAACACTGTTATATAGAATCTCACAGCTTACATGTACTTTACATAAACATATAACACTGTTATATAGAAAATTAAAACTTACATATATTTTACATAAACATATAACACTGTTATATAGAATCTCAGAACTTATATATACTCTACATAAACATATAACACTATTATATAGAATCTCAGAACTTATATATACTCTACATAAATATATAACACTATTATATAGAATCTCAGAACTTATATATATTCCACATAGATATATAACACTTATATAGAAAATAAAACTTACATATACTGTACATAAACATATAACACTGTTATATAGAAAATTAAAACTTACATATACTGTACATAAACATATAACACTGTTATATAGAATCTCACAGCTTACATATACTCTACATAAATATATAACACTATTATATAGAATCTCAGAACTTATATATACTGTACATAAACATATAACACTGTTATATAGAATCTCAGAACTTATATATACTCTACATAAATATATAACACTGTTATATAGAATCTCAGAACTAATATATATTCCACATAGACATATAACACTGTTATATAGAATCTCAGAACTTATATATATTCCACATAGATATATAACACTTATATAGAAAATTAAAACTTACATATACTGTACATAAACATATAACACTGTTATATAGAAAATTAAAACTTACATATACTTTACATAAACATATAACACTGTTATATAGAAAATTAAAATTTACATTTACTTTACATAAACATATAACACTATTATATAGAATCTCACAGCTTACATATACTTTACATGAACATATAACACTGTTATATAGAATCTCAGAACTTGTATATACTCTACATAAACATATAACAACATATTTATGGAATTTTGTGTGAGTACGTATACTGCAGCATTCTGTATTTTATAGACACACAGACTTTCAGTTACTTGTTTTTCAAGGTTAGATCACTCAGATGGTCCACAATTTTTGTATAGAGTTCAAGATTACCTATTCAAGATTTTGTTTACTTTGTGATAACGTCCCCACATCCATGTTGTAAATTTTGCAAGTGTACAATAGGTAGTCAACACATAACTACAGACACTCGGCATCGTAAGTATATGTACATATATAGGATATAAACACCCAAACAATGATGCTCTTAAATGTATGTATATAATCTTATATTTAATGACCCCCTCAAAATATTAGTTTCAGAACAATGGCAGAGAAGTGTGTGTTGGTCACTGGTGGTGCTGGGTTTGTTGGGACCCACTCAGTGGTGGAATTGATTAGTGCAGGTTATTCTGTTGTAGTGGTAGACAACTTGGCCAACGCCAGTATGGGTATGTTGTTTATACATTTATTTTGTGAAGTAAACAGTCTAACAATGATACTTCACTGCTTGATTGTGGTAGATCTCTTTATACTGGAATACTGAGGGGGTATGGTACAATCTCATAATGTTGTACTTTGTGGATAATTAACTATAGTCATATTGGCCTAATACAGGATTTTCTGCCCAAATAATATGAAATTCAAAATGAAGTCAGTATTGAAAAACTCACCCAATATTGAAGTCACATGACCAAACAGAACTTTAAATGAGAGCAGCCACCATTTGAAAGTATAAAGAGTAGAGGAAGTCATAAGGCAGAAAATCTCAATTTTGTTGTATGCTTACACACATTATTTTTCTATTTTATAGAGAGTATAAAAAGAGTAGAGGAAATTACAGGGCAGAAAATCTCAACTTACAGTGTAGATTTGTTGGATAAAAAAGGACTAGAAGATGTCTTCTCCAAGGTCAGGACTAAGTAACAATACATTTTATAATTAGAAAATAGTTCTGAACATTGTCACTTTGTGTCACTACATCTGTCCTATAAGCAGCTGTTCTTTTTTTACAGCACATTATTCTGTCTTGCAGCTCTTAAAGATTTTGAACTTGTCACACTGAAATTAACTTGGCATAGAAGTGTCATGAAATATGATAAAAGAAAAAAAAACAATTTATATGTAGGACACCATTGAAAACTCTCTCTGTCTGTCTCTCTCTGTCTGTCTCTCTCTGTCTGTCTCTCTCTGTCTGTCTGTCTCTCTCTGTCTGTCTGTCTCTATCTCTCTCTCTCTCTCTCTCTCTCTCTCTCTCTCTCTCTCTCTCTCTCTCTCTCTCTCTCTCTCTCTCTCTCTCTCTCTATCTCTCTCTCTCTCTCTCTCTCTCATATGTCATTCAAACAAATATCAATCATCTATTTTTTTTTTACTGCAGCACAAATTTACAAGTGTGATGCACTTCGCTGGGTTGAAAGCTGTTGGTGAATCATGTGAAATCCCAGTAAAGTACTACAGAGTTAATGTTGGGGGAACAATAAATCTGTTAGAGGTATGTATCATTCTGCAAGGTTTGTATCAGTTAGGTGAAGTCTGTAAATGGTTAATTTCAGCCTGTCTGATGTTGAAATCAGCCTGACTGAGGTTGGTATCAGTCTGTAAATGGTAAATATAAGCCTGTCTGAGGTTGGTATCAGTCTGTAAATGGTTAATATCAGCCTGACTGAGGTTGGTATCAGCCTGACTGAGGTTGGTAAATGGTAAATATAAGCCTGTCTGAGATTTGGTATCAGTCTGTAAATGGTAAATATAAGCCTGTCTGAGGTTGGTATCAGTCTGTAAATGGTTAATATAAGTCTGTTTGAGGTTGGTATCAGCCTGTAAATGGTTAATATAAGTCTGTTTGAGGTTGGTATCAGTCTGTAAATGGTAAATATCAGCCTGACTGAGGTTGGTATCAGTCTGTAAATGGTTAATATAAGTCTGTTTGAGGTTGGTATCAGCCTGTAAATGGTTAATATAAGTCTGTTTGAGGTTGGTATCAGTCTGTAAATGGTAAATATAAGTCTGTTTGAGGTTGGTATCAGCCTGTAAATGGTAAATATAAGCCTGTCTGAGGTTGGTATCAGTCTGTAAATGGTAAATATAAGCCTGTCTGAGGTTGGTATCAGTCTGTAAATGGTTAATATAAGTCTGTTTGAGGTTGGTATCAGCCTGTAAATGGTTAATATAAGTCTGTTTGAGGTTGGTATCAGTCTGTAAATGGGTAAATATAAGCCTGTCTGAGGTTGGTATCAGTCTGTAAATGGTTAATATAAGTCTGTTGAGGTTGGTATCAGCCTGTAAATGGTTAATATAAGTCTGTTTGAGGTTGGTATCAGTCTGTAAATGGTAAATATAAGCCTGTCTGAGGTTGGTATCAGTCTGTAAATGGTTAATATAAGTCTGTTTGAGGTTGGTATCAGTCTGTAAATGGTTAATATAAGTCTGTTTGAGGTTGGTATCAGCCTGACTGAGGTTGGCATAAACCTGTAAATGGTAAATATGAGCCTGTCTGAGGTTGGTGTTAGGCTGAAGTGGTTGGTGTTAGTCTCTAAATGGTTAATATCAGCCTGTCTGACTGAGGTTGATATAAGTCTGTCTGAGATTGGTATTACTTTGTAGATGGTTAATATCAGCCTGTCTTAGGTTGGTGTTAGGCTGAAGTGGTTGGTGTTAGTCTCTAAATGGTTAATATCAGCCTGTCTGACTGAGGTTGATATAAGTCTGTCTGAGATTGGTATTACTTTGTAGATGGTTAATATCAGCCTGTCTGAGGTTGGTGTTAGGCTGAAGTGGTTGGTATTATTCTGTAAATGGTTAAAATCAGTTTGTCTGACTGAAGTTGATATAAGTCTGTCTGAGGTTGGTATTACTTTGTAAATGGTTAATATCAGCCTGTCTGAGGTTGGTGTTAGGCTGAAGTGGTTGGTATTACTCTGTAGATGGTTGATATTAGCCTGTCTGACTGAAGTTGATATAAGTCTGTCTGAGATTGGTATTACTTTGTAGATGGTTAATATCAGCCTGTCTGAGGTTGGTGTTAGGCTGAAGTGGTTGGTATTATTCTGTAAATGGTTAAAATCAGTTTGTCTGACTGAAGTTGATATAAGTCTGTCTGAGGTTGGTATTACTTTGTAAATGGTTAATATCAGCCTGTCTGAGGTTGGTGTTAGGCTGAAGTGGTTGGTATTACTCTGTAGATGGTTGATATTAGCCTGTCTGACTGAAGTTGATATAAGTCTGTCTGAGGTTGGTATTACTCTGTAGATGGTTAATATCAGCCTGTCTGAGGTTGGTATTAGGCTGAAGTGGTTGGTATTTTTCTGTAAATGGTTAATATCAGCCTGTCTGACTGAGGTTGGTATTACTCTGTAAATGGTTAATATCAGCCTGTCTGAGGTTGGTATCACCCTGTCTGAGGTTAGTACTAGTATGTAAATGGTTAATATCTGTCTCTGAGGTTGGATCAGTCTGTAACTGGTTTCAAATTTCATTTATTTCAGGTCATGAAAGCAAATGGAGTGACAAATTTGATATTTTCTAGTTCAGCAACAGTCTATGGAAACCCAGTATACCTTCCAATAGATGAAAAACATCCTGTTGGGGGATGTACGAATCCCTACGGTAAAACCAAATACTTTATAGAGGAGATACTCAAGGATTTATCAAAAGCTGAACCAGTAAGTGAAAAAAGGTACCATGTTCTAAAGTCAAATAAAGTTGTCATATTGGCTTTGTGAACATGTTATCAACTTGTATTTTCAGAGAACTGATTTCAGCAGTAGGTCAGATAAGGATATGAAATAAGAGGTTCCTTGATAAACCATCCATGTTGGATGTTTTGGGGTTGATATTTGAAAACAAGATCTTACACCTGTGATGGCATGTTATATTAAAGAACATTCAAAATTATCTGTTATACATTCATCATTAGAAATTACAATTGTCGCCACTGGGGCAGAGTGGTTAGAGGATCGCGCTTTGAACCATGAAGTCTCTCACTCCTGGTCAGCACAGGTTCGAGCCCAACTGGAACCTAAGCTGGTTTTGTGATAAAGCTTGCCAGTTGACTGAGGCCGGTGGTTTCTTCTCGGGTACATTGTAACCAAGTCTCCTCCAAGTTCGGTTGCAAGTTTATTTGATCCATGTCATTGTTTCTACTGACTGTGTGTATATACACCTTCAATATCATTAGAAATGGCTGTCTACAGTCACAAATTATCTGAACCTGCTTGTCTATTTTTAGGTCACCTGAGCGAAGCTTATGTGACCTATTGTGATTGTGTTTTGTCTGTCGTTGTGCGTCATCAGTTAACTTTTTCACATTTTAGCTTCTTTTCAAAAACCTCTTGGCCAATTCCAACAAAACTTGGTCACTATCATTAATACCTGAAGGGGCATGAAAATTGCAAAATTTTTGGTCCCCACCCCAAGGGGCCCTAGTGAGGGGGTAAAAACCATGAAAAAAGAGTAAATTTAAAAAGTCTTCTTCTCTACTACGATACCTTACTGAAACAAATGCTTTATATGGTTGTAATGTCGTAGAGTCACTCTACCAAAATTGCAAAATTCATGACCCTGACGGCATGGGTTCTACCCCTAGGGTAGGGCTAAATTTACTGTATAGTAAAAATAGCCAAATCTTCAAACATCTTCTTCTCAACTCCTACTCATATTAAAGGAAAACTGAATATATGGTTAGAAAGAACATGAAACTCTCTACCAAAATTGCAAAATTCATGACCATGAGGGCATGGGTTCTGCCCCTAGGGTGGGACTAAATTTACTGTGTAGTGAAAATAGCCAAATCTTAAAAAATCTTCCTCTCAACTCCTGCACATCTTAAAGGAAAACCAAATGCATGGTTAAAAAGGGCATGAATCTTTCTACCAAAATTGTAAAATTCACGACACTGAGGGCATGGGTTCTGCCCTTAGGGTGGGGCTAAATTTACTATATAGTAGAATTTACTTAATATTAGAAAATCGTCCTTACTTCAATGTTTCTCAGGAACAATATAGTGAAAGTCCATGAAACTTTAGGGTATTGTAGGCCTATAAGTTTTCAGTTTGAGGATTTGTATATTTTTAGGGGCTCAAATGGGGGTGGGGTTTAATATAGAAATATATGTGAAAATTAAACATAACATTTTTACTTGCATTTTAACTGATGAAAATCATTACACTGTACTTAAAACCAAATATTTTCATGGATGGCATGATGTAAGGGGCTCATTGCCATATAAGGCTTTATCCCCATGGTCATTCCCCACACCTCTCATTTTAGAAATCTTCCATTATCTCAAAAGTAGTTAAAATCCCCACCCCTAAACCATACATTTTGTGGTTCCTCATGGCAAGACTAACTGTATTGGAAAATTCTGGAGGTCCCCAGGGTCATTCACCACCTCCTTATTTCAGAAATATTCAATTATCTAAAAGACAGTTGCTATCCCCACCCCTAAACCATGTATTTTCTTATTCCTCATGACAAGACAAGTTTAATGGTGATATTTTGGGGATCGCAATTATCTAAAAAGAGTTAAGATCCCCACCCCTAAACCATATATTTTCTTATTCCTCATGACAAGACAAGTTTAATGGTGATATTTTGGGGATCGCAATTATCTAAAAAGAGTTAAGATCCCCACCCCTAAACCATATATTTTCTTATTCCTCATGACAAGACAAGTTTAATGGTGATATTTTGGGATCGCAATTATCTAAAAAGAGTTAAGATCCCCACCCCTAAACCATATATTTTCTTATTCCTCATGACAAGACAAGTTTAATGATGATATTTTGGGGATTGCAATTTTCTAAAAAGAGTGAAGATCCCCACCCCTAAACCATATATTTTTTATTATACATGGCAAGACGATTTGTATTGTGTTATTTTGGAGATTCTCAAGGTCATTGCCAGATCTGTTATTTCAGAAATCTTCAATTACATAAAAAACCATTGAGTTCCCCACAACTAAACCATATATTTTCTTATTCCTCATGACAAGATAAATTTTATGGTAATATTTTGGGGATCCCCTTGGTCCCCACTCCCTTATTTCAGAAATATTCAATTATCTCATAAATAGTTGAGCTTCCCACCCCTAAACCATATATTTTCTTATTACCCATGACAAGACAAGTTGTATGCAGGTATTTTGGGGAATCTCAGTTCATAACCCACCCTTTGATTTCAGGAAATTTCAATTATCTCAAAAGAAGTTGAATTCCCCCTCATCTAAACCATCATCTTAAACATTTTGGTCGGTAAGGCACTAAAAGTGATTGATGTTTTTATTTTTTTGTATCTAATCCAGGTATAACAAAATCACATCTCACTATGATTTGATTAAACTTACTATCCTATAAAAATTTGTAAATATTGTATGATAGTTAAATCAATATATCCATCATCTATTATGACATATAAAGAGCACATAGTTGACACAATGATTTCTAAAGACCAATCAAATATGCATACTCAGGTGACCGTTAAGGCCCATGGGCCTCATGTTCTTTTCTAGAAATGGAATATAGTTTTGTTGCGTTACTTCAATCCTGTGGGAGCACACAAGTCTGGGAAAATAGGAGAAGATCCCCAAGGTCCACCAAATAATTTAATGCCGTATATAGCACAGACAGCAGTTGGGAAACGAAAAGAGTTGAGTGTGTTTGGTCATGACTATGATACGCCTGATGGAACAGGTATCTATTATTTATCTGAATTTGTAAAGGCAAAGCATAGCAATAACTAAATATTGTAAACAAGTCAACCAAAGTCTTAATAAAAGGTGATTGAGTCAGTGTTGGTCTTAGTGCATGGCAAATAAAGTTTGGAAAAAGTTTTAAAGATTTTCAGATTAGATTTTCAGTTGGAAAATAAACTGATGCAAATGAATTTTTACTTCTAAAACTGAGTACATTTTCTGTCAGTGTAGGTTGAATCTAGCTAGATTCAGAGCTGTGTAGTGACTTGACAGGGTGGTTGTCTGACTTCGAGTATTCATAACTTGGAGTTTCCGAGATATCTAATTTCTCTCTGATATTGATATAGGACAATTTGAACCTCAAATATACCAGCACCAAGGCTTTTGGTTTTTGGATTAGATTCAAATTCTTATACTCTCTTTGTTATTTATTTAGGTAGATAGTGTGTTTGCAGGATTGCAGGCAACTATAGTCTATTTTGATATTTACGAGGACTAGCTGTATTACATGGTTTGTCTATTTTGGTATTAATGGGTGTAAAGGACTAACTATATTACATGGTTTGTTTATTTTGGTATTTATAAAGGACTAGCTATTTTACATGTTTTGTCTATTTTGGTATTAATGGGTGTAAAGGACTAACTATATTACATGGTTTGTTTATTTTGGTATTTATAAAGGACTAGCTATATTACATGTTTTGTCTGTTTTGGTATTTATAAAGGACTAGCTATATTACATGTTTTGTCTATTTTGGTATTTATAAAGGACTAGCTATATTACATGTTTTGTCTATTTTGGTATTAATGGGTGTAAAGGACTAACTATATTACATGGTTTGTTTATTTTGGTATTTATAAAGGACTAGCTATATTACATGTTTTGTCTGTTTTGGTATTTATAAAGGACTAGCTATATTACATGTTTTGTCTATTTTGGTATTTATAAAGGACTAGCTATATTACATGTTTTGTCTATTTTGGTATTTATAAAGGACTAGCTATATTACATGTTTTGTCTATTTTGGTATTTATAAAGGACTAGCTATATTACATGTTTTGTCTATTTTGGTATTTATAAAGGACTAGCTATATTACATGTTTTGTCTATTTTGATATTTACAAGAATAAAGGACTGTAGCTATTTAAATGTTTTGTGTATTTGATATTTACAGGTGTAAATGACTAGCTATTTTGCATTATTTGTTTATTTTCGTTTTTGCAGGTGTAAGGGACTACATACATGTGGTAGACTTAGCTATAGGCCATGTAGCGGCTCAAAAGAAAATAGAACAGAATTGTGGTCTTAAGGTAAGACATGACGAGATGTGTTATAGACCATGTTTTACATGACCATTCTATGCAGTTCACTATTATAGGCCCATGAAGGTGAGATATCATCTCTTTTATAAAGTCACTAAGTAACTAAGGTGGTCTATTTCAGTGTATTCTTAAGTTCTAAAAAATCACCAGGCCTATTTGCTGCAAATTTGGCATGAATGTAGTATATCATTCATGACATACTTGTAATATATTATTATAATGACATACCTCTTTTGTATTTGGCATGACATACCTCTTTGGTATTTCGCATGTCATACCTCATTGGTATTTGGCATGACATACCTGTAGGGTATTTGACATGACATACCTGTATGATATATGTGGCATGAAATACCTGTAGGGTATTTGGCATGGTATACCTGTAGGATATTTGACATGACATACATGTAGGGTATTTAATATGACATACCTGTAGGGTATTGATATGACATAACTGTTTGGTATTTGCCATGACATACCTGTATGGTATTTGACTTGGTATACATGTAGAGTATTTGACATGACATACCTATAGGGTATTTGACATGACAGACCTATAGGGTATTTGGCATGACATACATTTAGGGTATTTGATATGACATACCTGTAGGGTATATGCCATGACATACCTGTAGGGTATTTGATATGACATAACTGTTTGGTATTTGCCATGACATACCTGCATGGTATTTGACTTGGTATACATGTAGAGTATTTGACATGACATACCTATAGGGTATTTGACATGACATACCTGTAGGGTATTTGACTTGGTTTACATGTAGAGTATTTGACATGACATACCTATAGGGTATTTGACATGACATACCTGTAGGGTATTTGACTGGGTTTAATGTAGAGTATTTGACATGACATACCTATAGGGTATTTGACATGACATACCTATAGGGTATTTGGCATGACATACATGTAGGGTATTTGACATGACATACCTATAGGGTATTTGATATGACATACCCGTAGGGTATTTGACTTGGTTTACATGTAGAGTATTTGACATGACATACCTATAGGGTATTTGACATGACATACCTATAGGGTATTTGACATGACAGACCTATAGGGTATTTGGCATAACATACATGTAGAGTATTTGACATGACATACCTCTAGGGTATTTGACATGACATACCTATAGGGTATGTGACATGAAATACCTATAGGGTATTTGACATGACAGACCTATAAGGTATTTGGCATGACATATGCATAGGGTGTTTGACATGACATACCTATAGGGTATTTGGCATGACAGACTTATAGGGTATTTGACATGACATACCTATAGGGTATTTAACATGAAATACCAGTAGGATATTTGACAAGCTTTACCTGTAGAGTATTTGGCATGGTATACATGTATGTTGTTTATCATGATATATCTGTAAAGTATTGACAAGATATACCTGTGAGGTATTTGGCATGATATACTTGTAGGTTTTATGGTATGAGATACTTGTATGGTATTTGGCATGACATACATGTAGGGTATTTGGCATGACATACATGTAGGGTATTTGACATGACATACCTATAAGGTATTTGGCATGACATGCCTGTAGGATATTTGATGTGATATTTATGTAGGATATTTTGCATGTTATAACTGAAAGTTAAAGTCCAGATCAGGTGTTTTATACATCAAATGGAGACCCATATGAATAATATAGCTGTTTGTTCTTTATTTGAGTAAAAACATTTGCAAAATCCCATACCAGTTTTATAGATACCATAGCCTGCATCAATACTAAAGTAGTACACAGAGGTTTTATACAGTAATTCTCAAAGGGCACATTGTATATTGTGTACAGTTATAGGGCACATTGTATATTGTGTACAGTTATAGGGCACATTGTATATTGTGTACAGTTATAGGACACATTGTATATTGTGTACAGTTATAGGACACATTGTATATTGTGAACAGTTATAGGGCACATTGTATATTGTGTACAGTTATAGGACACATTGTATATTGTGTACAGTTATAGGGCACATTGTATATTGTGTACAGTTATAGGGCACATTGTATATTGTGTACAGTTATAGGGCACATTGTATATTGTGTACAGTTATAGGGCACATTGTATATTGTGTACAGTTATAGGGCACATTGTATATTGTGTACAGTTATAGGGCACATTGTATATTGTGTACAGTTATAGGGCACATTGTATATTGGGCACATTGTATATTGTTATTAGGGCACATTGTATATTGTGTACAGTTATAGGACACATTGTATATTGTGTACAGTTATAGGACACACTGTATATTGTGTACAGTTATAGGACACATTGTATATTGTGTACAGTTATAGGACACATTGTATATTTTATGTACAGTTATTGTGTATTATAGGACACATTATATATTGTGTACAGTTATAGGGCACATTATTGTGTACAGTATATGTGTGTACAGTTATAGGGCACATTATATATTGTGTACAGTTATAGGGCACATTATATATTGTGTACAGTTATAGGGCACATTGTATATTGTGTACAGTTATAGGGCACATTCTATATTGTGTACAGTTATAGGACACATTGTATATTGTGTACAGTTATAGGACACATTGTATATTGTGTACAGTTATAGGGCACATTCTATATTGTGTACAGTTATAGGGCACATTGTATATTGTGTACAGTGTACAGTTATTGTGTACAGTTATAGGACACATTGTATATTGTGTACAGTTATAGGACACATTGTATATTGTGTACAATTATAGGACACATGCTATATTTTGTCTCAGTCATACTCATTTGACATATGTATTTCAGGTTTACAATCTAGGAACAGGAAAAGGTTATTCAGTTTTGGATATGGTGAAAGCATTTGAAAAAGCTTCTGGAAAACAGGTAATTAACTTAAAAAGTTCTTTTTCACCATAACTTGTGTTGTTACACCACTCTCAATCGGTGATATAAATGAAGCTGCAGTTAGTTAACATTTACAAATAACCAACAGGGCTGTTTCAGTGATGTCACAAACACTAAATGACGTCATCGCCAACCTTCAGATGAGCGAAGAGATTGAAGTGACGTACAAGTTTGACATGATCATGAGAGTCCAAACCCGATGGTGTCTAGACCTGATGTAGGCTAATAATCCATACTACCAATCAGCACTTTTCAGTTACGACAGAAACAGATTCAACAACAAGTGTAAGTTGATTATCATGTTTATCTAACTCTCGCTAGTTCATTTTCAAAATTTGGAAAGACACTCTGTAAACCTTGAGTCTTTTCAGGTTTTGAAAATTAACTAACTCAAGTTAGATAAACATGATAATCAACTAACACTCATTGTTTAATATCTATTTAGACTATAAATAACTATATACTACCAGTCTAACAGAGAGATAGAAATGTTAACCTGAAGATCTTCACACATAATTAGAACAGGACTTACTAGAGTTTAAAATTTTATACTGGAGTTTGATTTGATTTTCTTATGTTTGGACCTATGTTTACATTGTTACACTCTTTGATAAGAAATGTGCATGGAAAGTAGAAGATGAAGATTTAAGTCTATCAAGGCAATACTTAAGACTTTATAACATATATACATTGACTGTTCTTGTGGAAAAGTCTCTGCGTAAGAGGTATAAGTTAATGGCACTTAGAATGAGGCCAATGTCATTAGTTACAAAGTGGCAAATGCAGCAAAATTCACTCCTTACTCTTTCTCCATGATACAATTTATCTTCATTTGCAAACTAAATACTTCAGAGTGACAATATACCATTGATTTCTTCTGTCTAGGTTCCATTCAAGAAAGTTGACAGACGAGCTGGGGATGTTGCATCTGTATACGGAAATGTAGATCTCGCAAAAACAGAATTAGGATGGACAGCAAAGAAAGGACTTGAAGAAATGTGTAAGTATTAAAGGTTTCATACAAACAATTTCATAAAAAAATACTTTTTATCTTTTCTATCATAAAATTAAAAAAAAGGTTGAAAAAGAAATGCTATAGACACTTTTTGAGTTCTTTATATAAACTCTATCATATCCCTGCAGAAACTATGCAATCATTGGCTATGTGGTCATCTATATTGTTTCTAGTGTATTTAGTCATGTTGACCCCAGTTTTTACCTAATCCTAACTTTTCACCAAAACAAAATATTGACACTGCACCTGACTATTATCTAAAGAGCTCCTTTTAGTCTTGTACAGACATAACTGATTTCATCTGAAACAGTAGGTCTCGGTTATACAAGTTTTCTGTTTTTGTTTAAACTTTATCGATTGATGTCCCCATATTTAAGTCACTCAAGCATCCTATTGTAAGCAGTTGATGCTCGTCATGTGTTTGTATGCTTGTCATAATATTAACCTTTTAATTAAAAATGGTCGGTCCAGTTCATTCAGATTTCTATTAAGAAAATGATTCCATTGACCAATTAAAACAATTTAGGTAGATAGAAATAGCCACAATCCAATGGCTGTGAATCTTTACCTGCATTCTCTGTAATCTTTCCAACACCATACATATACACCATAAAAAATAATGGTGATTGTAGTATAAAGCACTATCAAAACAATCCACAAATAAAAAATAGTTTGAGTATCCCCAAGTCATATACATTTATATTGCTGGCAGAACAATCTTGAGAGAATGGAAGTATTTGGTTTGAGTATCCCCAAGTCATATACATTTACATGTACATTGCTGGCAGAGCAAACTTGAGAGAATGGAAGTATTTGGTTTTGAGTATCCCCAAGTCATATACATTTTATATTGCAGAGTACATTGAGAGAGAATGGAAGTATTTGGTTTGAGTATCCCAAGTCATATACATTTATATTGCTGGCAGAACAATCTTGAGAGAATGGAAGTATTTGTTTTGAGTATCCCCAAGTCATATACATTTATATTGCTGGCAGAACAATTTGAGAGATTATTTGCTTTGGTATCCCAAGTCATATACATTTATATTGCTGGCAGAACAATCTTGAGAGAATGGAAGTATTTGGTTTGAGTATCCCCAAGTCATATACATTTATATTGCTGGCAGAACAATCTTGAGAGAATGGAAGTATTTGGTTTGAGTATCCCCAAGTCATATACATGTACATGTACATTGCTGGCAGAGCAAACTTGAGAGAATGGAAGTATTTAGTTTGAGTATCCCCAAGTCATATACATTTATATTGCTGGCAGAACAATCTTGAGAGAATGGAAGTATTTGGTTTGAGTATCCCCAAGTCATATACATTTATATTGCTGGCAGAACAATCTTGAGAGAATGGAAGTATTTGGTTTGAGTATCCCCAAGTCATATACATTTATATTGCTGGCAGAACAATCTTGAGAGAATGGAAGTATTTGAAACCCTTTTAAAACGACCATGTATGTTCCAAGTCATAATGATGTTTATATCGAATTTGTCACTGTAACAATGCAGAGATTGCTGATACAATTCTCTTAAAAGTGTGTTTCATAAATAAAGTTTTAGTAAAATGTTTATCGCAAGCACTGAAATAATTTAAAGATCTGCCATTGTAACCACATCGAACTTGTCAACTATGTGTATTTTTTATTCTTTATTTATCAATCTTATTTTTTCAATTTGTACCCAGCATGTATTTCACTTCCTGTCGGTTCAGTTGAAACAAAACCTACTGATGGTTTATAAACATTAGGCCTACTGACGTACAGGTAAGGGTGATTCAAGCAATTGTTGACCCTAGGCCATCATAGTGGAGATTAGAAAACATGTGGTGTAATTGTTTTATTGGCAATTATTTTTACCTATGCTCGACCGTGAGAAAATCAAGAATAATAACAATAGCCAGTTCAGATTTATCGGTAAAGAGTTTATTTGAGTTTTGTTTAGTTCCTGGAATCTAATGTCGGAGTCGGATACTGAATATTCCGTTGTAATGATACATTTTTATGTACATGTACGTTTATTCTCCGAGGCAATTCTTGTCAGATACCAAATATTCTGTTATAATGAATGTCGTTGTAAAGCGGTTTCACTGTATTTGGTTTTAGCATTCCCAAGTCATATACTTGTATGTATATGTACATTGCTGGCAGAGCAATCATGAGAGAATGGAAGTATTTGGTTTGAGCATTCCCAAGTCATATACATGTACATTGCTGGCAGAGCAATCATGAGAGAATGGAAGTATTTGGTTTGAGCATTCCCAAGTCATATACATGTACATTGCTGGCAGACCAATCTTTAGAGAGTGAAGTCTTTGGTTTATATCATGATGATTTATACAAGACATTTTTGTTTTCAGGTGAGGATCTATGGCGTTGGCAGTCAATGAACCCTAATGGTTTCCGTGGTGCCGACAGTTAACCAGTGACCATTGTTTAGCTACTTGAAGACAAGGTGCCTTGAAGCTTACATAAACAGTTGACACAAATTCATTGTCGCAGAGGCTATGTTGATTGTATATTTACACTGTATACAGTGTGTGGGATTTTTATTTCATATTTTGGGAATTATTATGAAATTTTGACAAAGATTTTTTTCCATATTTGTAGCAGTATCCAGAATAATTATAACCATGACAATGGAACTTGAAATTTGTATTACCATGGAAATTTTACCTGATTTCACAGTCAATCTTGTTCTGAAAGCTTTTTACAATATTTTGTAGCATTTAATAGTTTTTACTTCAAAATTTTCATCTTTATTGCAAATAGTTGTCAAATCATCACATTTATAGCAATCTACCTGTATTTACTTCTTATCAAGTTATGTTGGTATTGTAAGACTGATGTAGGATCTTATATCATATTGCTTCTTTTGTGTTATAAAGTATTTTGATTGGATTCTTCATTTTGTAGTGTTATTATTGATTATTACCCATATTTTTGTATTTTTTGATAATTTTCATAATTTTTGTGCCGTGTTTGGCAAAAATTTTACAAGGACAAAATGTTAAGTAGGACAAAACGTTAAATAGGACAAAATGTTAAATAGGACAAAACGTCAAATAAGGACAAAACGTTAAGAAGGACAAAACATTAAATAGGACAAAACGTTAAGTAGGACAAAACGTTAAATAGGACAAAACGTTAAGTAGGACAAAACGTTAAATAGGACAAAACGTTAAGTAGGACAAAACGTTAAATAGGACAAAACATTAAATAGGACAAAACGTTAAGTAGAAATTATTCCCAAACACCTAGTTATTTTGAATTGTAAAACTTATTGGCATTGTAAATAGTCGGGAATTGTGAAAGGGACATATGATGATTTGTTATTTACAGATTGGTTGTTTTAGATTAGAACTTTTAAACTTGGATAATAATAAAATAGACATACACCCAATAGAAATTAACATAAACAATACATCAGTATGGGTATTAGGAGGACTGATTCATACTTGTTGTATAAATGTTCAAGCTTATGAAATGTGTAATCATTCGTCATATTCCAGAACGCAAAGTATTTTTTAACATTTTCTTGTGATTGCAAGTGGTGAAAATGTGTACATTCAATAATATAATGAAAATATTGTTGATTGACTGTCACATGGTGTACAGTATCTGTGGTTGCTATGGCAATAGATGATTTGTTTATTTACAGTGATGTCTCGGGATGTTTGTTGTATGGTCTAGTTGTTGTTTATAGACTATCACAGGGCTTTCAATAGTAGTCAGTAGCCGGTAAAAATAACCGCCTACTTTCTCATTTTCACCGTCAACGTTTTTGTGAGAGAAAAAAAAAACAAAGACTAGCATTTCTGGAATACCCATAACAAACCTGATCCGTCTTCATTATGTAGATTCAGAACGCTGATTTTCATCATGCAGGAAATGCCATCTCTGGACATCTTAAATTCTAAATTTTTGTGGTGGGGTATGCTCCTGGACCCTGCTAGAAGAATCACACCTTTGTCACTCAATTATTATCTTCTGTCTACTTTTACAGATTTACCTCCTACTTGAAAACTTATTGAAACCCTTGCTGTCTGTAACTGAAAATTAGATATGTCATTCCTATAAACACTTTTCTTTAATTCGCACTCCTGTTTACTACCGCCCATGTTTTCTTTTTATTATTTTGTTTGTCATTTCATTGCTGTAAGCTCCAAGGCCTAGTTTGTCAAAGACATGGTTATGATTACAGGACAAGTCAGTAGAACTACAGGTTGAAATGCAATCCATTCCCGGTTAGTGACTAGCACTTTACTGGTTTCTTCGGAAAATTTCATCACACACTGCTTGTCATCACACACTGTCTCAAAATAATAAGTCTGGTAAACTCTGTATATATATCTTAAAATAGTAGGTCAGGTAAATTCCATATATATATCTCCAAATAATAGGTCTGGTAAATTCCGTATATATATCTCAAAATAATAGGTCTGGTAAATTCTGAGATAACGAGATTCCACTATAGTTACATGTTTAGATTGTGATGAAAAAAACCCAACAGGATTAACATTTTAGGTGATTTCATGGTATTTATTCCAATATTTTTTTTTCAAATATTTATAAGAATATAAAGACATCTTTAAATAGTAAAAATTCTGACGATAATTCGAGATTCCACTTTAGTTACCCCCCTCAATATTGTGATGAAAAAAGCTGACCGTCAATCAGGATTCTGCTTTGGGTGATTTCATGGTACTTTTACCCTTCCTGTATTTTTTTCATTCAAATATTTTGATAAGAATATATTGTTTCTATCATAACTGATAATTAGTTGTATCTTCACAAATTACCAAAATCTTAATTAGTTGTATTTCATACAAGTGTGTCATAACAAACTTCATGAGTAATCTGCAGTACAAGTTGTCTGGTACCCAAACTCATATATTGTTGTATCTTCATAGTGTGAAAACAAACTGATAGCTGTATCTTCATACAAGTATGTCAGTTTAAACTAAACTGTGGATTTGAAGTATCTTCATACGTGTGTCTGTTTAACAAACTGATAATTGTGTTGTATATCATACAAGTTCCATCTGTTATAACAGAACTGATAAATTGTTTCTATCATAACAAACTGATAATTTGTTGTATCTTCATACAAGTGTGTCTGTTATAACAAACTGATAATTTGTTGTATCTTCATACAAGTGTGTCTGTTATAACAAACTGATAAT
Source organism: Atrina japonica (assembly GCA_030159075.1). Taxonomy (NCBI): domain Eukaryota; kingdom Metazoa; phylum Mollusca; class Bivalvia; order Pterioida; family Pinnidae; genus Atrina; species Atrina japonica. The sequence goes on from BROG01000353.1 coordinate 59,444, forward strand.
TTGTTGTATCTTCATACAAGTGTGTCTGTTATAACAAACTGATAATTTGTTGTATCTTCATACATACAAGTGTGTCTCTCATAACAAACTGATAATTTGTAGTATCTTCATACAAGTGTGTCTGTTATAACAAACTGATAATTTGTAGTATCTTCATACAAGTGTGTCTGTTATAACAAACTGATAATTTGTTGTATCTTCATACAAGTGTGTCTGTTATAACAAACTGATAATTTGTTGTATCTTCATACAAGTGTACTTATAAAAAAACATGGTGATATCATTCTGTATATTAAACTAAACAGGAAGTTTTGACTTAAGTTTTTGACATCAAGTCTACATTGGACCCATTACATACATCTGCAGTACAAGTCCTGCTATCTCTGTACATGAGAATAGTAAGTTTAAGTTCAGCATCACATATTCTTAACAATTATGTTGACAAAGTCAATCAGTGGTAACACTGATAGAGAAAATATGTTATGTATTGTTTTTTCAATTCTGTAGATTTTTTCAAGATTTTAAGATGATATTCATATTTTCAGTTCATTAAAAGTACTTAAAGAAGTCAGTAATAATTGACATAATTTTTAGCTCACCTGAGCCGATGGCTCATGTGAGCTATTGTGATCACTGCCTGTTCGGCGTCTGTCCTAAAACTTTTCATATTTTAGACTTCTTCTATGAAACCACTAAAGGGATTTTAATGAAACTTGACAGGAAGTAAGGTACCCCCTTTAAAAATCTACTTCTCCAGAACCACTGCATGAATTGAAAAACTGATTGTTTCAGAGTGATCTACATGGATGTATGATTCAAATTTGTATTTTTCATAGAAATCGGAATATCGATTTTTGATGTGATTTTTAGGACTTTTCAGACTTTGTCATTTTCATGAATTTTTCCATGATTTCCTCAATCATCTCCCCTTGCATTCACTTTGATGCATTCACTTAATGTGTTTTACTTGTAATTAGGTAAAGAAATATTTTTTAGCAAGAATTTTGCCGAAATTTGAGGTCCTTTTTGGGGTATAACTGTACACAATATATAGTGTGCCCTGTAACTATACAAAATATACAATGTGCCCTGTGACTGAACACAATATACAATGTGCCCTGTGACTGAACACAATATACAATGTGCCCTATAACTGTACAAAACATACAGTGTGCCTTGTATTTATGTTTCGTGGCCAGATCAGCCTACATGTACATATTCTTCTTGGTCTTATTTCCACATTTGTAGATGGTTCTCAGGTGAGCGATTGAGGCCTTCCTGGACCTCATGTTTAACAATATGTTGGAACCATGTACAATGATGTGTTGGAACCATGTACAATAATGTGTTGGAACCATGTACAATAATGTTTTGGAACCATGTACAATAATGTGTTGGAACCATGTACAATAATGTGTTGAAACCATGTACAATAATGTGTTGGAACCATGTACAATTATGTGTTGGAACCATGTACAATAATATGTTGGAACCATGTACAATGATGTGTTGGAACATAGTACAATTTTACAACCATATCAGAACTTATGATAACTTGTGATAAGAGATTAGTTTTTGATATGTTTGTCAGTGATCCAAGTCCCAACAGTTTTGATGTGGGTATAAGATTATATATGACATGATATATATATTTCATAGTTTAGGACTCATTGATAATATAATGATAATAATTATGTAATTTGTCAATGAAGATTTTTAATTATAAGTTTAGACGTGGTATATAAACAATTGGTGCATGCTTTATCAGTACAAGAAATTTGTTGTGATATAATTTCTAGTAAAATTGGTAGAAAATTAATATTCAAGTTTGGTTTTTATTTTCATTTTCATTTTATGATTTAGAGGAAAGTTCACAATCAGGGCCTTTGTATGGACATTTGATTTTCTAGAGAATAATTTTATATTCATTAAAATTTTCAAATTTTGTTAAAGCATTTTGACTTGTGTTCTCGTTAAGTAGGGGTGACTTACAGTTCGATGATTTTTGTACCCTCCTGAGTCCTTTGGATGGGGCACACGATAGCTCAGTCTTTGGAAACCCTGCACATCAAGATGATAAAATACATGGTAGGAAAGTTCATGAAGCCCTCTACCTAATTTTATTGAACTTTATGGCCCTAGAGACTTAAGTCTGTAGGAATGGGGCAATATGGCTATATAGTGATAATGTACTTTGTCTTGGAAAATCTTCTTCTCTACTCCTATACATTGTAAAGAAAAACGAAATATATATTTAGAAACAATGTTATGAAATTTATAACCGTGTGAGTGGGGCTCAATTTGTTGGGTGGGGCCAAATAGTGATAATGCACTTAGTCTTTGAAAAATCTTCTCTACATCTAAGATTTGTAAAGCAAAACTGAATACAATTTTAGAAAGAAGTCCTTGGCTAATTTTGGGAAATTGATGACTCTAGTGGTTAAAGGGTCTTGTAAGAGGCCAATACACTCATATTGTCAGATTCACATAACTTTGTGGGGTATAGTAACCTTTTTATTATCAGATGGTCAGTTCTACTCACTTTTCAGTTATGACACGCTTCACAGGAAATACGTTTTACCAAGTGACTAATCAAAGGTATGATGACAAGTAGGAATGATTACTCTTGATAGTGTCATTTTCATGTATTACCTAAATTCTAAACTTGTCCAGGCCAAGAAAGTTTTAAAAAGGTTCCAGCCCGCCAGGTTGTATGGATATTTATTATACTTAATCTACTCCCATGTGTTGTTAGGAGAATCTGAATATATTGTTAGGAAGACCACATACTACTCAATTCAAAATTCATGTTCTCAAAGGTAGGGATTGAGCCACTGGAGTGGGGTTGGAATACCCCTATGGCTATAGATAATGATAATGTACCAAGACATAAACATATTTCTCTGTCTTCTCCTTTCTATATTGTTGTAGGATTAATTGGACATTAGTTTAGTTCATGTAGGTCAAGAATAAAAGGTCATGACCCTAACACAGCTGTGTATGTCAATTAACAATAAAACTAACAATAGATCGTGTTGCAGGCCTTAAAGGTCACACAGGGTCAGTGTTCAGGTCAAAGACAATGAAATGCTGAAAATGTCTACTTTCTAAATATGGATGACTTTTTGTATACACTGATGCATAAGAAATGGTTGTAACATTCAAGTATTGTAACTCACAACCAAGATCAAGTATTGTAAGTCACAACCAAGTTCAAGTATTGTAACTCACAACCAAGATCAAGTATTGTAAGTCACAACCAAGTTCAAGTATTGTAACTCACAACCAAGTTCAAGTATTGTAACTCTCAACCATGTTCAAGTATTGTAACTCTCAATCAAGTTCAAGTGTTGTAACACACAACCAAGATCAAGTATTGTAACACACAACCAAGATCAAGTATTGTAAGTCACAACCATGTTCAAGTATTGTAACACACAACCAAGATCAAGTATTGTAACACACAACCAAGATCAAGTATTGTAAGTCACAACCATGTTCAAGTATTGTAACACACAACCAAGATCAAGTATTGTAACACACAACCAAGATCAAGTATTGTAAGTCAAAACCATGTTCAAGTATTGTAAGTCACAACCAAGTTCAAGTATTGTAACACACAACCAAGATCAAGTATTGTAACACACAACCAAGATCAAGTAATCTATTTGAATCCATTTGTGTCCACCAGTGTCTTTACTGCATTGTCCATAAACTGTAATTTCTGATTTGAACTGCTTTGATATTGCCAGCTAATGGGAAAATCACTTGGTATAGTCTGCTTGACATAAGATGGTGGGCAAGTTAACCTTTTTATTACCATATGGATGATTCTACTCACTTTTCAGTTATGACAAGCTTCACAGGAGAAACCATTACTCAATGGGCACTTGTAGGTATGGCCACAATTAGGGCTGATTTCTCTTGCCAGTGTAAAGTTACGTGTTGTGTTGTTACACGTGCCTATAATGTAAACTTGTCCAAATCAAGTGCCAGATTATTTTGATTTTAATACATTTGTGTATAGGCCTATCACCACACAGAATACAGTAACATCTGTCTACAGAATACACAATGTACAGATGGAATGATTCTACCTGTTCTATAATCTGTAATTGGTTTATGATATAATGATCTGCTTTAAACCAGTTTTATAAAAGTATGAACTACATGTATGTGTATTAACATTATTCAGTTGATTGTGGAGCCTAATTGGCCTCTTGTTTCTTTCTTAAATTTGATCTATTGTTTTTATGTCGATGAAAAAATAATCATATGTTGCCCATATAGTCATATCCAGAAGTTTGACAAAAAACATATCATAAAATTAACCAAGACGATGAGCTTCGGTATTGAGTAAAGGTAACTTCAAGTCAAGATTATATTAGAATATTTGTTTCTTAGTCTCGATAATGTTTTGCTAATATTCTTTTCATATTCTGTGTTATATATCGACCAGGGCACTCGAGCCTGGTTTTGAGTCTCGTCATTTGTCAACTGATATTGAGATAGAAATCTTTTTGTTGACTATCCGCTCTAGGTTTGATTAATCTTATTTTTTCTCTCTGGGTCCAAATATGAAATAGTTTTAACTTTTTATTATTCTGTCATGTTTGAATTTTTAAGATTAATATACCAAGCATTTTCACAGGAGAAACATGGAATGCTGATCTTGTATTATCTCCCTTTACTTTATTAGAGTTTTCACTTTGAGCATTCCACTTGAACAACTTCATTTGAGTCTTTGATGTAATTGTAAGGGCCAGCTTTTGCCTCTTCATTTGATTCCCAGGTGTAATTGTGAGGGCCAGCTTTTGCCTTTTTATTTGAGTCTTAGGTGTAATTGTGAGGGCCAGCTTTTGCCTTTTCATTTGAGTCCTAGGTGCAATTGTGGGTCTTGCTAAGTAAAATTGTGAGGATCATATTTTGCCTCTAAATTTGAGTCCCAGTTACAATTGTGAGGGCCTAATTTTGTCTCATCATTTAAGTTTGGAGAGTTTGTAATTTTGAGGTCCAGCTTTTGCCACTTTGGTTTGGAGGTGCAAATGAAAGAAGATGAATATAAAATTGATAACAAAGATGAAAAAAATGATGATTAAAAATGAAATAAACAGATAAAAAAGAACAACAACAAAATGTCACACCACCCAAAAAAATATTTCTGTACAATTTTTCTTAACTGCATTCAACACTTTTATACCTTATTTAGTTGTATCATTTCTTTTTTAAAAGGTGACACAAAAGTTAAACTTTCACATAAGTAAATAGAACCAGGAAGGGCTTATTTTTCATATATATTATAGCCATTTACGTACATTAGTCGTAACTGGTAGGGACTTAATATCATTATGATTCTGAGCATGATAAAAGGCCTGAATTTCCTTATATTATTAAAGATTATGATCGACCACCTACATGCACTGATTGAAAACTAAAACAGAATTTTAATTTCTTCCTTGTCTGCTTGCAGACATACACTTTTTTTAATTGAATTTGTCTCCATGAATTCATATCAGCACCTTAGTAGAATGTTTCCTAATGATACGCATTGTAGTTCAGGACTATTATAGGCTAACACAATCATCACCTTGTTATACAACTCATTTATCTGATATCTGACACCTTTCTGTCTGTAAAATAAGACATCTCAAAATTAAAATTCTTGTCAAGATATATACATATATACATACATACATACACACACACACACACATATATATATATATATATATATATATATATATATATATATATATATATATATATATATATATATATATATATATATATATATATATATATATATATATATAGTGTAACTTGGATATAACAACCTTCTTAGGGACACAACAAAACCAGTCTTTATAGGGAGGTGGTCTTTATATTATATAGAGGTTGATTTGTACACAAATGGTACTTTTGGGGACATAAAAAATGGTCTTTATAACCAGGTGGTCTTTACACACAGGTGGTCAATTAAGCAGGTTTTACTATATATGTAAAGACATAGATAATGTATACCTTGAGAAGAGTAGATGATATTAAAATGAAAGCCAAATGTTCAGACCAAATAATTGCATCATGGATATTCATAATGCCCATGAGATTATGGCGTTTTAAGGCAAATTTAAAATGGGGTGAATACACTGTCCGATGTAAAAGGCTAAAATAAACACGGAGTAAAAATGTCCAGGTATATTTTAGATAGATAGAAAGAAAGACAGATACATAGTGAGTGGGCTGAAGTGTGGGACATATACTACTTAGTTAGGTTAAGACACAATGTACATGTACAGTAAAACCACGACTACTCTTACAAAAGACAAAGGAATTACAGTCCCTCACTGAGTGTGAAAGCAGAGAACAATCTTCATATGACATGTAGGAAGTTACAATATTTTGCTGTATAAAAACATAGGGTGGTCAGGCAGTTTTGGTAAACCATATAATTAGTATAAAGGGAACAACTCTAAGAGTCTAATTACTGTAATTTTGTATGCCACATCCTACCTACCTAGGATGTGCATTTGAACCATTTGGTGAGCCTATGTGATGGAATAACATAATTACAGCCTGGAGAAAGTGAGGGTAGAATGGACATATTACTGACGTTCCACCTCCTGGAATCCAGGTGGGGACTAGTTATTGTTTAGATAATAATCTTTTTAGAGACCAGCTCTTTTGTGAGCCCACATTTGGAGGAGTAATGGTCTCTCGGGACATGTTTCACTGTTTACAGACCCATGGCCAGAGTTTTATAGAAAAATTGTTTGATAAACTGCTGTACCACTTCCCAGGTAAACAGAAAATAAACAAAATCAATTGATACCTGTAAGGTGACAAAACCTGCAGATTTCTTTATTTTTCTATTCATTTACATCTAACCTCTCAAAATCCTCAAATTTCTTCTAATACCAAACTTATATGTATCTGATATATAAGATCATATCTGTGAAAGAAAATAAATGAGATAAAATACAACAGCATTTGACAGAAATATCAGCCAATAAGACTTCCGACTATAAATCATTCTTAGTACATAGATTTATCTTCCGTCTTTTAATGTCAATGGCCTTGACTTTAAATGACAAGTAAAAATTGTCGTCGCTCGTAATTAAATGCATTTCTATGTTTTTGCTGTCTTATTACAAGAATTTGTATTTAAAAAACTGCAAGAAGTCATGATTTTCATGTGAAGAAATATAAAAATATTTTATATACGTCTGATTCGGTTTTTATGACATTATAGTAAATTATTCCAACTAAACCATCAAATCAGAATGAAAACAAACAGACGAAAAGATGAAAGTTGCAAATGACACATCCGTCTTATAAGAAAAGTGAATATCGGAGAAGGTGACATTTGTGGGGGTGTTTGTGATTTTTGGCACCAACCACAAGTAGACACACCTGGACAATGTAGCTGGTCATAGCTCTCTAATAAATGTATATTGATATTACCTACGTAAGGAAGAACCACACAACGAAATAGACATTTAATGAACTGTGACATATGATTGATGGATTGCCTGATGATGTATTACAAGAGTTATCTTTCTTGAGATATATATCTTTTAATACACAATGCCACACAATATATATAAATACCTGTTTGAGTGTTTTGCCACCAGTGATTAATAAGTATATTCTTTGATATTGATATATATACATACAGATAGGCGTATGTTCATTTCACCAGGATATAAAGGGAGGAATAGATGGAGTCTGTCAGCTTGATCATTTAAACTTAAGACTATGAGTCAATTTTCTGATTTTAATATAAGTCACTTAAATCTAATTCAGGTCTCATTTTTTCCTGCACCCAAAATCACAATCTTTTATTTAATTAATGTGAGAGCAGTCTCAAAGTCAGTAAATACAAAAATCTGTTTTCCAGAGAAAACTTGCTGTGGAAAACCATTTCAGACTGTAAGATATAGAATTTGAATCTATCAAACTTTGGAATGCAGTTGGTCTCGGCCAGAATTAAACCCTGATCCTTTTTTTTTGGAACGTGGGTGTTAAACCATTGACCACAGACATATATGTATACAGGCAGATGAAATCCAGCAAAAATGTTTGTCTTTGTACCACATTATGCAGAAATATTGGAATTGACTTGCATTATCAAAACGTTTAAAGACATAAATTAGACAGATGATTGTGCACTAGTGTTAGATGTCTCTTTCTTTTGCATATCAATAACATTTCACTTGTTGTCCACATTATTGCGAGTAAATGTGTATCCATAGAAACCATTCAGTAAAATATTCTACAAACAACATAAAGCAGCTGTTCAATGAAGATATGTACATAAATAATGACATTTTAAACAGGTGGTCACAAGATAGAGGTGACATTTGAAGCTTGACTCTATTTGATATAAGGTTGTACAGGTATAAATGCTTTTATCTCTTTTTCACAAATATTCATCTGTTGAATGCCTTCAGGTACTTATAATATCTATTTACGTGTTTATGTTCTTTCCGATGACAATTCTTTACCTGCAGTCACAATGGCATATACACAAGATGACAACATAGGCAAACGATATCTTCTTTAACTTTTGCAGACGTTAGGCCTTTCTCCCCAGAAAAACAGCAAAGGATATTGCTTGTTATAGAAAATGATCAGGCCATTGTGGTCTGTAGGTTGAAAAGGTTAGGTAAACTTGTTCTTCCTTATCATTACTAAAATGAAGTTTTGGAACCATGCTGTGATCCGAATTGGTTGCCTCACAAGTGGAATGATGTCAATGTAAGCCGACATTAGTGTGACAAGGTTACCCCCCCCCCCAAAAAAAAAAAACAAAAAAAGAAACAAAACCAAACCAAAAAATCCCCCCAACCCCCCAAAAAAAAACCAAAACCAAAAAAAACCCAAAAAAACAAAACAAACACAAAAACAAAAAACTCCCGGTTGAGTTGAAAAGAACATAATTTTGGAACTTCTTTTTAATGTGTTAAAAACAGTGTAATGTTCCTGAAATCTAACAGTATAATACCCCTGTAATTCTGACACTACAATGCTCTCCATAAATCTAACAGTATAATGCCCCCCTTATACCTAACACTATAATGTCCCTGTAAATCTAACACTATAATGTCCCCTGTAGATCTAACACTATAATGTCCCCTGTAGATCTAACACTATAATGCCCCTGAAAATCTAATACACTAATGTCCCTGTAAATCTAACATTATAATGTCCTTGTAAATCTAACACTATAATGTCCCCTGTAGATCTAACACTATAATGCCCCTATAAATTTAACACTATACTGCCCCTATAAATTTAACAGTATAACATCCCCTATAAATCTGAAACTAAAATGTCCCTGTAAACCTAACACTATAATATCCCTGTAAATCTAACACTATAATGTCCCCTGTAAATCTAACACTATAATGTCTACTATAAATCTAACGCTATAATGTCCCTGAAAATCTAACACTATAATGTTCCCTGTAAATCTAACACTATAATGCCCCCTGTAAATCTAACACTATAATGTCTACTATAAATCTAACACTATAATGTCCCTGAAAATCTAACACTATAATGTCCCCTGTAGATCTAACACTATAATGGTCCCTGTAGATCTAACACTATAATGTCCCTGTAAATCTAACACTATAATGTCCCTGTAAAGCTAACACTATAATGGTCCCTGTAAATCTAACACTATAATGCCCCCTGTAAATCTAACACTATAATGTCCCTGTAAAGCTAACACTATAATGTCCCCTGTAGATCTAACACTATAATGCCCCTCTAAACCTAACACTTTAATGTTCCTGTTAACCTTACATTATAATGTACCTGTAAACCTGACACTGTAATGTCCCCTGTAAATCTAACACTGTAATGTCCCCTGCAGATCTAACACTGTTATGGTCCCTGTAGATCCAACACTATAATGCCCCTGGAAATCTAACACTATAATGCCCCTGTAGATCTAACACTGTAATGTCCCCTGTAAGTTTAACTCTATAATGTCTCTGTAAATCTAAAAATGTAATGTTCCCTGTATATCTAACACTATAATGTCCCTGTAAATTTAACACTACAATGTCCCCTGTAAATCTAACACTATAATGTCCTTTGTAAATTTAACACTTTAATGCCCCTGTAAATCTAACACTATAATGTCCCCTGTAGATCTAACACTATAATGTCCCCTGTAGATCTAACACTATAATGTCTACTCTAAATTTAACACTATAATGTCCCTGTAAATCTAACACTATAATGTCCCCTGTAGATCAACACTATAATGTCCCTGTAGATCTAACACTATAATGTCCCCTGTAAATCTAACCCTGTAATGGTCCCTGTAGATCTAACACTGTAATGCCCCTGTAAATCTAACACTATAATGTCCCTGTAGATCTAACCCTATAATGGTCCCTGTAAATCTAACCCTGTAATGGTCCCTGTAGATCTAACACTGTAATGCCCCTGTAAATCTAACACTGTAATTGTCCCTGTGGATCTGACTCTGTAATGTCCCTATAAATCTAACACTATAATGTCCCTTGTAACTTTGACACTATAATGTCCTTATAAACCTGAGTCCATAATGGGTATCGTTTATCTGACTCTCTAATGGTATCTGAAAATTTGGGAATGTAATGGCCTCCTCAGCACTGACGCCATATGAAGCCATAAATACCTATTTATATGATGTTAATTATTCTCCCAGTATAATTACTTCATATCTTAATTAACCTTGGTATAATTGTTCTTCAAGATAATATAATCAGGTGGTGACAATATCAAAGGCTAAAAATAGTCCTCTCTCTCAGAAGTTCAAACCATTGTGTATCTATGACAGGTGTGACAATATTTCTGTAAGACAAATTAAACAATGACATTTAGCAACGATTCTTTTACAAATGACATATGTCTTGCTCCATATCTTAAAACCATTCTTCTGTACAAAACAGGTGTCAAAATAGCTCTTTTATTGTGTTGACCTAACCATTATTGTGTTCTATATTTGATTTGGAAGTCAATATATCTTATTGTTGTCTATATCAGTATGTACCTGACATGCATTGTATACTATTTCTGACTGATGTATGCAGATGTGAGATAAAGGCAGTTACATATGCTGTAACCTCTTTAGAACTATTGGCATCTGTATTTCTCTCTGATGTTGAGTAAAGAAAGTTACATACCCTATATAGTCTACAGAACTATTGGCCTCTATGCTTGTGTCTAATGTCAAGTAAAGAAAGTTACATACCCTATATTGTCTCCAGTACTATTGGCCTCTATGCTTGTGTCTAATGTCAAGTAAAAAAAGTTACATACCCTATATAGTCTCCAGTACTATTGGCCTCTATGCTTGTGTCTAATTAGAACTATTGGCATCTGTATTTCTCTCTGATGTTGAGTAAAGAAAGTTACATACCCTATATAGTCTACAGAACTATTGGCCTCTATGCTTGTGTCTAATGTCAAGTAAAGACAGTTACATACCCTATATAGTCTCCAGTACTATTGGCCTCTATGCTTGTGTCTAATTAGAACTATTGGCATCTGTATTTCTCTCTGATGTTGAGTAAAGAAAGTTACATACCCTATATAGTCTACAGAACTATTGGCCTCTATGCTTGTGTCTAATGTCAAGTAAAGAAAGTTAGATACCCTATATAGTCTCCAGAACTATTGGCCTCTATGCTTGTGTCTAATGTCAAGTAAAAAAAGTTACATACCCTATATAGTCTCCAGTACTATTGGCCTCTATGCTTGTGTCTAATTAGAACTATTGGCATCTGTATTTCTCTCTGATGTTGAGTAAAGAAAGTTACATACCCTATATAGTCTACAGAACTATTGGCCTCTATGCTTGTGTCTAATGTCAAGTAAAGAAAGTTAGATACCCTATATAGTCTCCAGAACTATTGGCCTCTATGCTTGTGTCTAATGTCAAGTAAAAAAAGTTACATACCCTATATAGTCTCCAGAACTATTGGCCTCTATGCTTGTTTCTAATGTCAAGTAAAGAAAGTTACATACCCTATATTGTCTCCAGTACTATTGGCCTCTATGCTTGTGTCTAATGTCAAGTAAAGACAGTTACATACCCTATATTGTCTCCAGTACTATTGGCCTCTATGCTTGTGTCTAATGTCAAGTAAAGACAGTTACATACCCTATATTGTCTCCAGTATTATTACCCTGTACAGTACCTCCTCCAAACAAATGTCACATGTGCCAACGTTATGCATGTATGGTTTGTTATGTATTTTTTAGCTTACTGGTTAATAGTTGAAATGTAAAATATCTTTGCTAATATATTAAACCAAACAAATATGACACTTGGTATGATAAATAAATATTACATTCATAAGAGGGGAATATATCATATATTCACCCCGAGTCTAGTGCAAACCTTATCCCAGTAGACACTTTTGGAGTACCGTATAGCATGGTTAGGATTAAGTTTGAGTGTTCTGAGGAAAAGGTTAGTCTTGTTGTATTTTTCTGTATTTTTTTGGTGAATGTGTGTTTCTGTTACACCTAGCTGTGTGTGACAGTCAATTTCATTGTTTTGTACTGCTTCTTTGACTAATGAATGCAGGGGACAACGGATATCCAGCAGTTTAGTTAGGTATATTATTACTTTGTATATAATCAGGTTGATGTTATTCACATCACAATAGGTAATATTTCTAGAATAAGTAATTTAGGAATCAACGAAGTCCCACATGGACTTTTGGCTCAAGCATACCCCTTAAGGTGATGACTTGACACCCGGGATTCCCCTGTTTCCAGTTGATATACGCCAGAATAGGGTTAGCACTTTAATTGTAGAGAATATGGTTATGACTTTTATTTTTGTAGGTTAGATTAAGGCAAAGATAGGAATTAAATAAGGGGATACCACCATGGACTTTTCTGTCGTAGCAGAATCCTTATGGTGATGTCTTGGCAATCGGTCTGCTGTAAATAAAGTTTTACCCCTTGGTCAAATCACCAACACCAGTACCACACATAGGATGCACCAAACACAAAATACCTATTTTGGTCCTGCATTAAGCGGATTAGCACAGCTCCCTTAATTAAGCTTTAAGCTCCCAAAATATTTCTCAAAGTAACACAAAATACATTTTCACCTTTAATTAAATGCATGTATTAGCATTTAACTGACCTTAATGTTGGGTAAATGCACACTCTTCTGCTTACCTCATATAGGTAATCAGACGTGTGAGTCTGGACAACTCCACGTTAAACACTTTGGCAATATCATTTGACTAATGCTTTTGATTTGATTTGATTTTTGTTTTACGCCATACTCAACAATCTTTCAGTCATATGATGGCCTCCAGTTTTTGTTGGTGGAGGAGAAACCCCAGTTGCCCGGGTAAAGATCACGCACTTCTATCTTTTTGGCAATTCTTTAAAAATAAATATCTTATTTCGACTGTCCGTCAAAAATGTGTGGCCTTGAATCTTCTAAATTCAAAATTCTTTAAGCCGTTGTGACTTTGCCGCTGTGCCTCACTCTCCACCTCGGACCCGGGTTTCTACATACATTGGACCAGAGCCACAAGATACAGAGGAGCCGGCCGATGATCTGCCAGAAGGCCCCTCCCATCCGGGAGCTGAGGGCCGACCAACCTAGGGAGAAGAGGACCCAAAACCAGCAAACGTCACCACCAGATCCAACGTTCAAACCTACTCCGTAGGTGAGAGCACGTGTAACAACTTCCATCATGGTTGCACGTTAAACACATGCAGCCTCTCCGGAGCCACAGGGGTAGCTCACGCTTTGAGTAGTCATGCCGCATGTTAAATCAACTCTGACTGACTGATATATTCACCCCTCGGAAAGCATTGTTGACCTCTGCTTTGCATTGATCAACAATGCTTTCTCAGGGTGAAAATATCCAATATCATGAATGTAATATTTATATAATGTTAAATAAAGACACTCACACATACTTTACAATGTTTGGAACAAAATTTATGTCAAATAAAGACATTTACACATACTTTATAATTTCTTGGGAACAATTGTCTTATGTCAAATAAAGAGAAACAACAAATGTTCAGATCTCTATTTTCTATGTGTTTACATCTCTATTTTCTGTGTGTTCACATCTCTATTTTCTATGTGTTCACACCTCTATTTTCTATGTTTTCACACCTATATTTTCTATGTGTTCATATCTCTATTTTCTTTGTGTACACACCTCTATTTTCTATGTGTTTATGTTCACATCTCTATTTTCTATGTGTTCACATCTCTATTTTCTATGTTTTCACATCTCTATTTTCTGTGTGTTCACATTTTCTATTTTCTATGTGTTCACATCTCTATTTTCTATATGTTCACATCTCTATTTTCTATGTGTTTACATCTCTATTTTCTGTGTGTTCACATTTCTATTTTCTACATTTTCACATCTATATTTTCTATGCATTCACATCTCTCTTTTCTATGTGTTTACATCTTTATTTTCTATGTTTTCACATCTATATTTTTTCTATGTGTTTACATCTCTATTTTCTGTGTGTTCACATCTCTATTTTCTATGTGTTCACATCTCTATTTTCTGTGTGTTCACATCTCTATTTTCTATGTGTTCACATCTCTATTTTCTGTGTTTACATCTCTATTTTCTATATGTTCACACCTCTATTTTCTATGTGTTCATTATTTTCTCTGTGTGTTTTGGATAGAATATTAAGCATACCTTTTACAAATATTTCCAGAATTAATGTGAGATATTCTCAGTTAACTGAAAAACAAAATAAACAATTATATGACAATGAAAACTGAAGTTTCACATGCTTTATACACAGACATATTCTGTTACTGACATGGCTGATATGATCAATGCTTTTCTCAGTAATTATTACAACTTGTCAGCTTTCCTGGATCACTTCTTTCCTGTTTATGATACTTTTCAGTTTTAAGTTTTCTGGTTGATGGCTAATCTGTTGCAAAGAAAAGAAGCCCATAAAGTCACTGTTAAATATTTATAGAATAAAAATAGAAAATGGTGATAGGACTGCAGTGAAAAAATAAATATTTTTGTGTCAATGTACATACAACTTTCCCAGATAGATGGTGTATATAGGTAAGTATACATCTTTCCCAGATAGATGGTGTATATAGGTAAGTATATATCTTTCCCAGATAGATGGTGTATATAGGTAAGTATACTTTCCCAGATAGATGGTGTATATAGGTAAGTATACAACTTTCTCAGATAGATGGTGTATATAGGTAAGTATACATCTTTCCCAGATAGATGGTGTATATAGGTAAGTATACATCTTTCCCAGATAGATGGTGTATATAGGTGAGTATACATCTTTCCCAGATAGATGGTGTATATAGGTAAGTATACATCTTTCCCAGATAGATGGTGTATATAGGTCAGTATACATCTTTCCCAGATAGATGGTGTATATAGGTGAGTATACATCTTTCCCAGATAGATGGTGTATATAGGTAAGTATACATCTTTCCCAGATAGATGGTGTATATAGGTAAGTATACATCTTTCCCAGATAGATGGTGTATATAGGTAAGTATACATCTTTCCCAGATAGATGGTGTATATAGGTGAGTATACATCTTTCCCAGATAGATGGTGTATATAGGTAAGTATACATCTTTCCCAGATAGATGGTGTATATAGGTAAGTATAACATCTTTCCCAGATAGATGGTGTATATAGGTAAGTATACATCTTTCCCAGATAGATGGTGTATATAGGTGAGTATACATCTTTCCCAGATAGATGGTGTATATAGGTAAGTATACATCTTTCCCAGATAGATGGTGTATATAGGTAAGTATACATCTTTCCAACACATACAACTTTCCCACATAGGCGCATAGTAAACATATGAGTTTTCCATATAGATAGTGCACATGGACAAGCAGGGAAAAAAATAAACAATGTGTTTACATGTATATTGGTGTGTTTACATGTATACTGGTGTGTTTACATGTATAATGGTGTGTTTACATGTATAATGGTGTGTTTACATGTCTACTGGTGTGTTAACCTGTCTACTGCAGTGTTTACATGTATATTGGTGTGTTTACATGTCTACTGATGTGTTTACATGTCTACTGATGTGTTTACATGTATATTGGTGTGTTTACATGTCTACTGGTGTGTTTACATGTATATTGGTGTGTTTACATGTATATTGGTGTGTTTACATGTCTACTGGTGTGTTTACATGTATATTGGTGTGTTTACATGTCTACTGGTGTGTTTACATGTATATTGGTGTGTTTACATGTCTACTGGTGTGTTTACATGTATATTGGTGTGTTTACATGTCTACTGGGGTGTTTACATGTATATTGGTGTGTTTACATGTCTACTGATGTGTTAACCTGTCTACTGCAGTGTTAACATGTATATTGGTGTGTTTACATGTATATTGGTGTGTTTACATGTCTACTGATGTGTTAACCTGTCTACTGTGGTGTTTACATGTATATTGGTGTGTTTACATGTCTACTGGTGTGTTTACATGTCTACTGGTGTGTTTACATGTCTACTGATGTGTTAACCTGTCTACTGCGGTGTTTACATGTCTACTGATGTGTTTACATGTCTACTGGGGTGTTTACATGTCTAAAGATGTGTTTACATGTCTACTGGGGTGTTTACATGTCTACTGATGTGTTAACCTGTCTACTGCAGTGTTTACATGTCTATTGGTGTGTTTACATGTCTACTGGTGTGTTTACATGTCTACTGATGTGTTAACCTGTCTACTGCGGTGTTTACATGTCTACTGATATGTTTACATGTCTACTGGGGTGTTTACATGTCTACAGATGTGTTTACATGTCTACTGATGTGTTAACCTGTCTACTGGGGTGTTTACATGTCTACTGATGTGTTTACATGTCTACTGGTGTGTTTACATGTCACTGATGTCTTTACATGTCTACTGGTGTCTTTACATGTCTACAGGTGTGTTTACATGTCTATCGATGTCTTTACATGTCTACTGGTGTGTTTACATGTCTATCGATGTCTTTACATGTCTACTGGGGTGTTTACATGTCTATCAATGTCTTTACATGTCTACTGGGGTGTTTACATGTCTATTGATGTGTCTACATGTCTGTTGATGTGTTTATACGTCTACTGGTGTGTTTACTTGGATTTTATATTTTTTTAACAATCGGCAACAAAATTATACATCTATATCAGTATTGTCACTCATGTTAATATAAAGGTGAGGAGGTTATTGTGAAAAGAAAGTAGAGAACATGTTGGAAAACATTTTACCATGAAAATGACTGCCATACACCATCTCACATACTTCCATGCCAATATTAGTTGTGTGGATGTAATTCAAAAGTTGTATGGGTGTAATTCATTGGTTGTATAAATGTAATTCATTAGTTGAATGGATGTTATTTACCAGTTGTATGGATGTAGATCATTAGTTGTATGGATGTAGATCATTAGTTGTATGAATGTAATTTACTACTTGTATGGATGTAATTTACTAGTTATATGGATGTAGTTCATTGGTTATATGGATGTAATTTACCAATTTGATTGATTTGATTTACTAGTTGTATAGATGTAATCCATTAGTTGTATGGATGCAGTTCATTACTTGTATGGATGTAATTTACTAGTTATATGGATGTAGTTCATTGGTTATATGGATGTAATTTACCAATTTGATTGATTTGATTTACTAGTTGTATAGATGTAATCCATTAGTTGTATGGATGCAGTTCATTAGTTGTATGGATGTAATTTACTAGTTGTATGGATGCAGTTCATTGGTTATATGGATGTTATTTACTAGTTGCATTGATGTGATTTACTATTCATTAGTTGTATGGATGTAGTTAATTAGTTGTTTTGGTGTAATTTACTAGTTGTATGGGTGTAGTTCATTAGTTGTATGGATGTAATTTACTAGTTGTATGGATGTAGATCATTAGTTGTATGGATGTAATTAACTAGTTGTATGGATGTAGATCATTAGTTGGATGTAGATCATTAGTTGTATGGATGTAATTAACTAGTTGTATGGATGTAGTTCATTTGTTGTATGGATGTAGTTCATTAGTTGTATGGATGTAATTTACTAGTTGTATGGATGTAGTTCATTAGTTGGATGTAGATCATTAGTTGTATGGATGTAATTAACTAGTTGTATGGATGTAGTTCATTTGTTGTATGGATGTAGTTCATTAGTTGTATGGATGTAATTTACTAGTTGTATGGATGTAGATCATTAGTTGTATGGATGTAATTAACTAGTTGTATGGATGTAGTTCATTAGTTGGATGTAGATCATTAGTTGTATGGATGTAATTAACTAGTTGTATGGATGTAGTTCATTAGTTGGATGTAGATCATTAGTTGTATGGATGTAATTAACTAGTTGTATGGATGTAGTTCATTTGTTGTATGGATGTAGTTCATTAGTTTGTATGGATGTAATTTACTAGTTGTATGGATGTAGTTCATTAGTTGGATGTAGATCATTAGTTGTATGGATGTAATTAACTAGTTGTATGGATGTAGTTCATTTGTTGTATGGATGTAGTTCATTAGTTGTATGGATGTAATTTACTAGTTGTATGGATGTAGTTCATTTGTTGTATGGATGTAGTTCATTAGTTGTATGGATATAATTTACTAGTTGTATGGATGTAGTTCATTAGTTGTATGGATGTAGGTCAGGAGTATGGATGTAATAAACATAATGATAAATTTATAGTTATGCAAAGAAGAGGCCAAAACAAATGCTCAATACAATTGCTTTATAAATGAAACTTCATCAGTTGAGCTTGCATTTGAACAGCAAGTTTTGATTTGAACAGACTGAAAGTATTGCAATATATATCTCAATGTGTTTAGATAGTAATTAAGTGTTATGTATATATAATTATGTCCTTTATGAATTAAAAATGGATGTTGTAAACTGATCTATCTGTTGGTGAGAGTTGTTAGCTATTGGACTATGACTATCGGACCGCTGAACTGTCACCAATTTATCTGCTTAATTCATAGGTTAATCATCAACACAAGATAATGTCTTTAGGAATTCCAAGAGTAGACAGAGATATAGTTTCCTGAAGATATGGGTCATTAAGACAAGCATAGCTTGTTTTGTGTATTGACATTACCTGGATAATAATTACCAATTGTTACCTGTTTACCTGTCTGTCTAATGATGCAGACTAACGACTTGCTTCTCAATTCTGACCACTAGTGACAGGTGACATGTCCATCAATCTGTAAATGACAGGTAACAAACCTACACCTTTATACCGCAGATGTAACGTTTGTATTTTGACTGACCTACTTGTTGCCCTACAGCCAGATTTACCTGTACATAGCGTTGACAGTAGACTTCAGTCTGTGGCGTTCATTTACTCCATGGTATTGTACCATATATATAATATTTACAACAGACCAATCTAGTGGGCTACATTTCTTACATTACAATATATATATATAATATTTACAACAGACACAAACTAGTGGGCTACATTTCTTACATTACAATATATATATATAATATTTACAACAGACACAAACTAGTGGGCTACATTTCTTACATTACAATATATATATATAATATTTACAACAGACACAAACTAGTGGGCTACATTTCTTACATTACAATATATATATATAATATTTCCAACAGACACAAACTAGTGGGCTACATTTCTTACATTACAATATATATATATAATATTTACAACAGACACAAACTAGTGGGCTACATTTCTTACATTACAATATATATATATATAATATTTACAACAGACACAAACTAGTGGGCTACATTTCTTACATTACAATATATATATATATAATATTTACAACAGACAAAAACTAGTCGGCTACATTTCTTACATTACAATATATATATATAATATTTACAACAGACACAATCTAGTGGGCTACATTTCTTACATTACAATATATATATATAATATTTCCTACAGACACAAACTAGTGGGCTACATTTCTTACATTACAATATATATATATAATATTTACAACAGACACAAACTAGTGGGCTACATTTCTTACATTACAATATATATATATAATATTTACAACAGACACAAACTAGTGGGCTACATTTCTTACAATACAATATATATATATAATATTTACAACAGACACAAACTAGTCGGCTACATTTCTTACAATACAATATATATATATAATATTTACAACAGACACAAACTAGTGGGCTACATTTCTTACATTACAATATATATATAATATTTACAACAGACACAAACTAGTGGGCTACATTTCTTACAATACAATATATATATATATAATATTTCCAACAGACACAAACTAGTGGGCTTCGTTTCTTACATTACATTACAATTTAGTGATTTTTACACAACAGACACAAACTAGTGGTGATGGTGAGGAAAATGAAGAAGTGGAGAAGAATGGAGAGGAGGGGGGGGGGGGTAGGGTCAGAGGTGGTAAGAGTGGTGGCAAGGATAATGAAGAAATGGATGAGGAAAGTATGGAGAAGAATGGAGAGGTAGAGGAAAGTGAAATGGTGAGGATATGTATGTGATGAGTGTGCATAAGAATGGAGAGGGGAAGGTAAGGTTAGAGGTGGTAAGGATAATGAAGTGGTTGTAGTGAGTATGGAGAAGAATGGTGAGGGAGGTGTCTCAGTCTCATCAAAGCTACTGTCAGCTCAGCTCTATAGATTCACTGCATAATATTTGAATGACAAACTCTTGATATGGCATAAAACAAGATGAAAACAAAGAAAGATTTAGATGATAATCCTCCAGTATAAAACATTGATACAAACAGCCTACAGTAAGCTGTCAGTTTTAGGCCAGAAATAGACTTAATTAATTTGATTGCTCAATCTAACTTAATGCATTGGCTTATACAAATAAAGCAACCCTTGAAGACATTTTACTTTAAACACTCTCATTTGCATGTAGTCTTTTTATAGAAGCAAATGATTTTTTTTCACTTAGAATTCTTGTGCATGAGAGATAAGAACCTCATAGGATATGTCTTCTCTTTTTGCTAGAGTATTACCTGTGCACTTGTTCTATCAATAATGATGTGAAAGTAATGGAGGAGAGCAGGAAGGAAGTGAGGTATTTAATGAGGAGATGTAGAAATGGATGAGGAGAAAGGGATGAGGTAAAGTTAGAAGTGTTAAGAGTAATGGGGTGATCGTAAGGACAATATAGATGTAGATAAGGTGAGTGTGAAGAAGAATAGAGATAGGGGTGGGGAGGGGTAAATTAAGAGGTGGTGATGAAGATGTGGTGAGCATGGAAAAGAATGAAAGTATAGAGAAGGGGGAGGTAATGTTAGAGGTGGTAATGATGTGATGGTGAGGATAATGAACAAGAAGATGTGATGAGTATGGAGAAAAATGGAAAGGGATTGGTAAGGTTAGAGGTAGTTAGGGTGATGGTGAGGATAGTGAAAAGAAGATGCAGTAAGTGTGAAGAAAAATAGAGAGGAGGAGGTAAGGTTAGAGGAAGTTAGGGTGATGGTGAGGATAGTGAAAAGAAGATGCAGTAAGTGTGAAGAAAAATAGAGAGGAGGAGGTAAGGTTAGAGGAAGTTAGGGTGATGGATAGGAGAATAATGGAAAGGAAGAGGTAAGGTTAGAGGTAGTTAGGGTGATGGTGAGGATAATGAACAAGAAGATGTGAGTGTGATGAAAAACCAAGAGGATGAGGTAAGTCTAGGGGAGGTGAGGTGTTAGGAACCCTGTACATATACAAACATTCCAGCAGCTATAAAAAGATTTAATGCTATGAAAGGTACTGTATACTTGGAAACTTTTGCTTCTGGTTATTTTCACTCCCAGTTATTTTCACTCCCAGTTATTTTTACTCCCAGTTATTTTCACTCCTGCTAATTTTCACTCCTGGTTATTTTCATTCCTGGTTATTTTTGCTCCTGGTTATTTTTGCTTCTGTTTATTTTCACTCCTGGTTAATTTCATTCCTGATTATTTTCACTCTGGATTTTTGCTCCTGGTTATTTTTGCTCCTGGTTATTTTTGCTTCTGTTTATTTTCACTCCTGGTTAATTTCATTCCTGATTATTTTCACTCCGGATTTTTGCTCCTGGTTATTTTTGCTGCTGGTTATTTTCCATTCTGGTTATTTTCACTCCTGTTTATTTTTGTTTCGGTTTATTTCTGCTCCTGGGTATTTTCACTTCTGGTTATTTTTGCTCCTGTTTATTTTTGCTTTTGGTTATTTTCATATCTGGGTATTTTCACTCCTTTAAAACAGAAAACATTTTGGCCACATCTTTGATTTGCAACCTCCATAGTCTTATGATAAGCATGTACGTCTGTGGTTCAACTATTTAGCTTGAAAAGTTTCCTTTCATCTTAAATTTGCCCTCTAAACTGTGGTTGAAAATAGTGAAACATTAAACAGGAGTGAAAATTTCTAGGTTTACAGCATTTGAATGTGCATCAGGATATGAACTAGTTTCATTTGACCCAAATTTAAAGCAATTAGAACATAATTAGTGTGAGCAGCATAAACAGATAAACATGATATCAACCATTCTTCTGAACTGGACAACTTTACTGACAGATGCTTGGTGATGACATAAGCTCTGCTCAACTTTGAGGTGAGTTAAAAAATACAAAAATCCCTCAACAAAATAAAAGAAAGAAAAATAAAAAAACATTACAACAAAAACAAAAACAGCAAAACAATTACCAGTAGAAACAGCCAAATATAAACAAAACAAATCAACAAAATGAAAAAACCCCAAAGTGTCACAACAAAAGAAGTATCATCAAAGAAAACCACTGGTATGATAAACTGTGAGACTTATAGATTTGTTTGATATGTCAGTCTTTAGCCATCTGTAAAAAGATGTTTGATAACAATGACATGTGCAACCTACAACACGTATAATCATTGACGATACTGGACACTCTTTCTGCTGTACAATCTACAGACCAACACGTATAATCATTGACAATACTGGACACTCTTTCTGCTGTACAATCTACAACACGTATAATCGTTGAGGATACTGGACACTCTTTATGCTGTACAATCTACAACACGTATAATCGTTGATGATACTGGACACTCTTTCTGCTGTACAATCTACAGACCAACACGTATAATCGTTGATGATACTGGACACTCTTTATGCTGTACAATCTACAACACATATAATCATTGACGATACTGGACACTCTTTATGCTGTACAATCTACAACACGAATAATCGTTGATGATACTGGACACTCTTTATGCTGTACAATCTACAACACGTATAATCGTTGATGATACTGGACACTCTTTCTGCTGTACAATCTACAGACCAACACGTATAATCGTTGATGATACTGGACACTCTTTCTGCTGTACAATCTACAGACCAACAGGTATAATCGTTGATGATACTGGACACTCTTTCTGCTGTACAATCTACAACACGTATAATCATTGACGATACTGGACACTCTTTCTGCTGTACAATCTACAACACGTATAATCATTGATGATACTGGACACTCTTTCTGCTGTACAATCTACAACACGTATAATCGTTGATGATACTGGACACTCTTTATGCTGTACAATCTACAGCACGTATAATCGTTGATGATACTGGACACTCTTTCTGCTGTACAATCTACAACACATATAATCGTTGATGATACTCGACACTCTTTCTGCTGTACAATCTACAACACGTATAATCATTGATGATACTGGACACTCTTTCTGCTGTACAATCTACAACACGTATAATCATTGATGATACTGGACACTCTTTATGCTGTACAATCTACAACACGTATAATCATTGATGATACTGGACACTCTTTATGCTGTACAATCTACAACACGTATAATCATTGATGATACTGGACACTCTTTCTGCTGTACAATCTACAACACGTATAATCGTTGATTATGCTGTACAATCTACAGACCAACACGTATAATTGTTGATGATACTGGACACTCTTTATGCTGTACAATCTACAACACATATAATCATTGACGATACTGGACACTCTTTATGCTGTACAATCTACAGACCAACATGTATAATCGTTGAGGATACTGGACACTCTTTCTGCTGTACAATCTACAACACGTATAATCGTTGATGATACTGGACACTCTTTATGCTGTACAATCTACAACACATATAATCATTGACGATACTGGACACTCTTTATGCTGTACAATCTACAGACCAACACGTATAATCGTTGATGATACTGGACACTCTTTATGCTGTACAATCTACAACACATATAATCGTTGATGATACTGGACACTCTTTCTGCTGTACAATCTACAACACGTATAATCGTTGATGATACTGGACACTCTTTCTGCTGTACAATCTACAACACGTATAATCGTTGATGATACTGGACACTCTTTCTGCTGTACAATCTACAACACGTATAATCATTGATGATACTGGACACTCTTTCTGCTGTACAATCTACAGACCAACACGTATAATCGTTGATGATACTGGACACTCTTTATGCTGTACAATCTACAACACATATAATCATTGACGATACTGGACACTCTTTATGCTGTACAATCTACAACACGTATAATTGTTGATGATACTGGACACTCTTTATGCTGTACAATCTACAACACGTATAATTGTTGATGATACTGGACACTCTTTCTGCTGTACAATCTACAGACCAACACGTATAATCGTTGATGATACTGGACACTCTTTCTGCTGTACAATCTACAGACCAACACGTATAATCGTTGATGATACTGGACCCTCTTTCTGCTGTACAATCTACAACACATATAATCGTTGATGATACTGGACACTCTTTCTGCTGTACAATCTACAACACGTATAATCATTGATGATACTGGACACTCTTTCTGCTGTACAATCTACAACACGTATAATCGTTGATGATACTGGACACTCTTTCTGCTGTACAATCTACAACACGTATAATCGTTGAGGATACTGGACACTCTTTATGCTGTACAATCTACAACACGTATAATCGTTGACGATACTGGACACTCTTTCTGCTGTACAACATACAGACACGTATAATCATTGACGATACTGGACACTCTTTATGCTGTACAATCTACAACACGTATAATCATTGACGATACTGGACACTCTTTCTGCTGTACAATCTACAACACGTATAATCGTTGAGGATACTGGACACTCTTTCTGCTGTACAATCTACAACACGTATAATCGTTGAGGATACTGGACACTCTTTCTGCTGTACAACATACAGACACGTATAATCATTGACGATACTGGACACTCTTTATGCTGTACAATCTACAACACGTATAATCATTGACGATACTGGACACTCTTTCTGCTGTACAATCTACAACACGAATAATCGTTGATGATACTGGACACTCTTTATGCTGTACAATCTACAACACGTATAATCGTTGATGATACTGGACACTCTTTCTGCTGTACAATCTACAGACCAACACGTATAATCGTTGATGATACTGGACACTCTTTCTGCT
>BROG01000354.1:0-17500 GCA_030159075.1 Atrina japonica
TGGTCTATTGTGACGTAACAAGACATTTCGAAAAGTGTCTATTCTGAAAGCTAGACTACTAATTAACATCAAGAATCAATAACTGCATTGAAACAAGTCAATAACTCAGGTCAAAATTGTAGCCTTTCACCAACAGCTGGTGACATCTCCATGAAAGTAAGCAGTTCGTTTTGTAAACATACATTTACGTGTTTTTTGTTTTTTTGCCACACTCAACATTTTTCAGTGATATGGTGGCGGTCTGTTTTAGCTATGGAGAGAACCCCGTAAAATTGTACCAACCCGAGAAGAGATTACTGAAAAACTTCCTCACTTTAGCTTATACGGTTCAGGAAAAGTTGGAAAATTCTGCAAGGATTCTGTAACATACAATAAATACCATGTCAGTTTGATTTGAGTTTTAAGTCGCATTAGAAAGAGTCTTTCTATCTGATGCCGAGCGATAGATAGAGTACTTTGAAATGAAAAGCCGTATGAAAAGCCCTCAGTGATTCAGTGTTCCACCACCAACAATCCGCTGTTAATGAAATCCCATCGGTTCTTATTCAATTTCTTGTATCAAAATTCTCGACATATGTATATTTGTACAATATATATTATTTTAACGACATCAGCTTTAACGCCACGTCGATATTTCTGAATATATATAAAAACTCAATCCTTTGTATAACCTGGATACAGTCGAGATATATCAAAACCAACTCCATCTGCACTTCGTAAAATGGGCGAGAATATATGAGATCAAAGAATCTGTTATTTAAACTGTTTGGCAGTTAAGAGTTGATGCTCAAGGTTAGAAAATTTATTCATTTTTTATCAAGACTACATGTTGGTATAACTGATACGGTGTTCATAAAATTCATCAAAGCAAACACGCCTTTTTCGTTTAAAGTATACGACTGCCTGGATCAAAGAAACGCCGATGAAATTGCAATAGGTAACATAAACCTTTTGTTAAAGGATAACAATAATAGAGACGATATACCGTCACAACCAGATATTTGTTGTGCACGAAATTATGCGCATTATTTGAATATTGGAATTCATCGAGGGAACAGAAGCAATAAGGTATTTTCACAGACAGTCAGGTTAAAGAGGATTTTTTTCTACTTTTTTGCAAAAATTAATCTTTTTGTGTATTTACACAGGAAGATTATCATAATTGCAGTGAAGCAACATCGAATATTATAAACTTCTGAAAAAGTGCAATTAGCTACGTTTATATAAAATCTCAAAAGATTTAAACACGATAGCTCTTTCCGTCCATTGTATTATCTGGCGATACATATCAATGTTAAAGCGATATGCGCTGTCGTAGGTGAAAAAATGTACATGCCCATTTTATGTGATATTCTATCTCATATATATTCCAAAGAGACCATCTAGTGGTTAGAATAACAAATAAATGTGTAAAATTGCAACAATCTTGCCAAACGTAACCCGAAATATCAGTTATTTTTTGTCCGCCATACTTTGAGCATTGCAAATTAACTTTCGGTAATTTTTTACGAAGATTACCGAGTGACATATAAACACATGCCATTTGCAGTAAATATACATTATTTTCTTATTACCCTTTGCGTTTATTTTCGTACATCATCAATTCATACGTAAATCAGGCAAAGCTTTGTCTTTTTCGTCATTTCAAAACATTTGTTTCTGAAATTGTCCACATGCCGAGTTTATCGTGTGATCTCGACCCATTTTTAACTCGTCCCATCGCATTCTCAGCTTTATCATTCTTGACACATATGATCATGAACTGCCCAACTCCACCGGACATGGCAGCATGATTGTAAAACGTGAGGTACGCATACTTTTCACAGATATATTGTTTTGATTTTGTCAATGTCAGCATTCAGGGTAACATTAAAGATCGGAAAAAAATTTCTTTTAGTGATTTGATATATTTATTCATATATTCATCCGATATTCTTCAGGTATTTAAAAAAGCGTTGAAAAGAATAAATTTTACATAATACATGTATTTTTCCAATAAAAATATTTTAAAAATAAATATAAAACACCTAAAAATCGGCCGACTTTAACATAGTCCGAGCGCGTAAAGGACCGAGATACTCTAACCGAATTACAAAGTACATTTGATAGGGCGAAATAGTCTATCTAAAAGGTCATTGCATACGGAAATACAGCTGTATTCTGTAAGGTACGGGAAAGCTTAAATTCGAATAAAACAAATAACTTCGAAAAGAAGATCTTTTACAACGTTTAATAATGTTTGATAATGTATTTGAACACACATTTTATCACATTCTCGACTATATGTCAGGGGACAAAAATAATCATTGCGACAGCTCATATCGCTTTAATGAGTATATTTCACAGAAAATAAAAATAATTTTATGACATTATGTGAAATACGCCTGACAATTTCGCCCATATTGACTTTTTATTACAAATAGATTGAATAAAATCGACATAGCTATATAACATACACATAACATTAACAGATATCCTCCTCCAAAAGCTCATATATAATTGTGTTGACTATTGAACGAACAAGGATCTCTAGAAAATCAGGTAGTGGGATAATGTGTAATGGAAGTGGAAGAAAATCACTGCTGATCGGTCACATAGAAAAATCCAAGTCAAACCAAAAAAGAGCAATAATGTCTGGTAACTCTCTGTAAAAACGTGTACAAAATGTTAGAACTTAATAAATTAATAAATAATTGACTTGAACATTCTTGTTTACCAGTTTATAGTATCACAAGAAATATATGTTTATGATTCTGAGATGGAAAAAATATTTTTTTGACTTAACACCGCACTCCTACCGGCGCGGAAATTTACGTGTCCACATCGATACATGTATCTTTATAAAGGTTTTTAAATAGAAATAGGTATTTTCCCTAAAATTAATTAATTCATTAGATTGAAATGTACATAAATTCTAAAAGAAGTCAATAATAATAGTATACATAAGATCCATCTTGACAAATTAAAGAAAACAGTTGCTTTGTATATGAGTACACAATCTTCACAGTCAAAGCCAGAGTGCGTGTAAGTGTCCTGTATCGTCTCTTTCAAAACCATATACTACAATAAACTGTTCTAAGACAATACAAAAGAGCATACCATTAAGATAACAAGGGTGAAAAGGGTTAATATTTCAAATTCTTCTATTGTTAAACCATACATAAGATTTCATTTATTACTTATGTTAAACACAGACGGGAAATTAACAAGTAAGCTATACGAAAAACGCGACGATTTTGGCTTTCCCATCGTACATTTTCATATTTAAGTAGTAATATCCCACAGTCACCCGCATACGGAGTTTATATTTCACAAATGATCCGATATGCCAGGGCGTGTTCAACATCTGAACATTTCATATACAGATGTAAACTACTCACTGAAAAATCATTGACACAGAAATATCGAAAACCACGTTTGATTGCGATTACACTGTTTCACTAAGTGAAGTGTTGAGTTACCTGTTCGTTGGCGGTTGTTGAAAAGTCTGAACCAATTGTGACGAGGATTCGTTCCGCACGTGTTTTATTTTGATTTGACTGTGGACTCACAGCGGGTGTGACCGGTCGACAAAGGATGCTTACTCCTCCATGGCACCTGATTCCACCTCTTGGTTTCCAGAGGTCAGTGTTTGTCCATTTTTAACAGATTTGTATCTATATCCTTGACATTGTAAAGATTTATACTTTGGTATCTGAGAAGTTTAGGTAACACTATATATCCTAAAATGTCAAATCTACGCAAATAGATACAAATCATAAAACGAATTATATTAAGCACTTAAATGATTAACTACACGAACAAAAAAGAAGCCAAGTTTTCGGGAAGACCTGTCCCTTTCATCATGAATAAAACATTTAACATAAATAACACACAAATACACACTCACATGCAAACACGCATCCACACACACACACACACACACACACACACACACACACACACACACACTCGGGGTACAAAAGAATTGCTTCCTGTTATTTGTCTATAAAAACCGAAATCAAACAAGTGTATCTCTATAAAACCAAAACTAAACTACCGTACCAACGATACAGAAAAAATGGAATGAAATAAACAAAACTATGTGAAAATGCATGTAGAAGCATAGTGCATGTGAAAGTTCGAATGCATGTTTTAAAAAGAGCGAAATCGTGTGAGAAGTTTTTAATTAAACTCATTCAAATATATTTTTGTCACACACTTTGTTTAATGGTGATGTAGTTATGTTGACCTTAATTCACTTGTAATAATGTTGGACAAACCCACCTTTAAATACTTAAAGGTGAAATGTTCTGAGGACAAGATAAAAAATGGTAGATAAATGTTTAAAGTCGGATAATTTTGCTGACAAAAGCTGAATCTAATATAAAATATAAGAGGAATCCTAAATAGAAATTACCGGATTATTCTGTTAAACACTCTTTTTAATTATTCTATGATGACAATACCTTTAAAGAAATTAAATCGCAATTTGATTAAAAGTCAGTGAAAAACTTAAATCCCAGGCTTAGTATCTGCACCCTTCGCGTCGAAAACAAATCGCTAATAATCCCAAATTATTGTAATATTAAGTCTTAGTATCAAAACCTCAAACTAGTTTTGAAATTGACACTTTTGATTAATGTAAAAAGTAATATGTCAGACGTTTTTACAACTCGAATAACCTCGTCATTTCTGGTATTTTATCATGAAATCCAGATAAACATCCATTTTATTGTGAATATACAGATACGTGTATTAAGTTTGATTTTTTTAAAATTTGATCGACTAGAAAACGTTGAAGTTTAATAGCAAGTGCAAACGCACTCGCATATTGCTGACATTATTGACGATTTTATGTTAATTAAATGATTAATCACCCAAGTATATCTCATATATATATATATATATATATATATATATATATATTTATATATATATATATATATATATATATATATATATATATATATATATATATATTGCTTTCATATAGAGAGGTAAACTACTCACTGGCAAATTATTGACACAGGGATATCGAAAACCGCGTTTGATGTCAACGTTCCGCAAATTTTATGGTCGGTATAACAGTCTTGTTTGCGATTACTCTGTTTAACTAAGTGAAATGTTGAGTTGCCTTTTCGTTGGCTGTTGTTGAAACGTCTATACTAATTGTGACGAGGATTCACTCCTCACGTATTTCATTGGACTTGGCTGTGGACTCACGGCTGGTGTGACCGGTCGACAGGGGATGCTTACTCCTCCATGGCACCCGATCCCACCTCTTGGTTTCCAGAGGTCCGTGTTTGTCCATTTTTACCGGAATCTATGTTCTGGACATTATATTGATTTATACTTTGGTATCTGAGATTTTTTATAAATTAAAATGTAAAATAAATAGATACTTGCAAGGTAATGGTTCGATAAATTTTATTGTGGAATTTTTATATTTTTGAATGATATTTTTCCCCACACTCAACATATTTTTTCACAAAAATTAGCTTAGGTTCCAATGAATGTATATTTGTTATTCTATATACTTGATATCATGTAGAGATGAAGAAAGTAAACTGTTAATTAATTCTAGAAAATAATTGTGCTTTTATTAAATTGCTTTGAGGGTAATTTTTAGATTGGGACACAAAGGTGCTGTGATAATATTATGAAAGTTACACTCGATGTAAAGGTTGGCACAAAACAAACACCTGTCATTTTTAATATGCTGATTATCATCTTGTTTAAGACATTGGCAATAAACGAGATTCCCACAATCTAATGACATTTCAATATTTGAAATGTTTTAAAATGAAAAATATATTTTTAAGAAAAAATATTGAATACTGATATCAGACATCCTGGACATACAGGAGATAAAAACTTTGGTATCTGTAACTTTTATATATTTGTTATCCTTATTTCGTGAGTTTTTAAAAGAAATATTACAACTACTATAATCCTTCAATATTTTTCTTCTTCATTTTTAAATTTCATTTATATCATTGGTATAAGTTATCAACTGTATTTTGTACATTTACTTTTGCAATTAATTTTGTCGCACGGGAATTTCTGGTTTTCTTTCTTTTTTTTGGGCGAGTCGATTTCTGTTGAAAACATCTATCAAAGGTGTCTCTTAGTAGGATAAATAAATCTGGGTTATTTTTTTTGTAAATTTTTTGTGTTATTGGGGAAAAAACACACATACAAAAACATTAGTTGTTAAGAGGTTCAGCAAACAACATACAATTCTGGTAAACATAAGACAAACATGACCTTCTGAAAATCCAGAGATGGGATCAGGTGCCCTGGAGGAGTAAGCATCTCATGTAAACCGGGTAACACCCGCCGCGAGTCCACAGTGAATTTCAAATGAAATAAGAAAGGAACAATCCCTCGTGCTGATGTAGTGCCGATTAGATTAAAATCAATATGAGAACACAAAACACAACACAAAATAACTTTCTATCTCTGTCTCTAACTCTCTTTGTATCTGTCTCTCTCTGTCTCTCTCTCTCTCTCTCTCTCTCTCTCTATATATATATATATATATATACTTGTGCTTTGGCATTCGTAGTAAGTAGAATTGAAGAATCAAAAACTCAAGTCAATTATAACACGACGAATTAGATGTGCAAATGGTCTCACATGAAGGACAATTACAATTACAATTACGATAAGACCAGGTGTCCGGAAGGAGTCAGGGCTTTCTGCTGGCATGCCACACTCATCGCAAATGTTCCATGGAAACCTTTCTAGTTCGATGAACGGGTCAAATTCGGTAAAATGGTCAAGTTTGGTGATGAGGTCAAGTTCGGTGAAAAGCATGATTGGCAAAACGGAGTCACTGTCTGTGGCCGTGATCCAGAATACTATCTAATATATCTGAGAGGGGGACTTCATAATGTTTAACAAGATCCCAGTATCCACCATAAAACTTCCTAAACGACGACTCCAAGCGTTCAACAATGTAACCTTGTGTAAGTTGTTTATTGGGTAGTCGTTTAGCTCTCAGAATAAAACATTCATAAGAAGAGCATGCCCTGGCATAACGTATAAGTTGTGAAATGAAAACGCCATAGGCAGGAGAAGATGGAATATTACTACTTAGAAACGGGAAGTTTGTGATATGGAAATTGAATCGTCTCGTTAACCTCTTGGTTTCCAGAGGTTCGTGTTTGTCCATTTTTTACCGGATTTGTATCTATGTCCTGGACATTCTATTGATTTATACTTTGGTATCTGAATTTTTTTACATTTTTACCACCGAGTATGTATCACTGCTGGTGGACATATTGTCCCCGAGGATACTTGTCACTCGGTACATATACATTTAATGGATAAACAAGTACAAAAAATTGCATACTGGATGGCACGGCGCCCAGTATAAAAAGGTGTCCTCCTGTGAAGTCTATCGGGAGCACAGACTCGCAGAGATTGTTTGGTGCTCCTCGGGTTGTCCTTCGGGACATTACCAATTTAACATTTGTACAGTCAAAAGATGACCAGTTATGGTATAAACATAAAAATGCTTGTTCCCATAAAAAATTGTCAGATTCTACTTGACGACATTTTGATAGTTCATTTTTCAAATAATATACCAACAATTTCTAAATGTTCTAAAACATGTCATATATTAATAATTGATAAAGTGTTCACCAGCAATCTGAAAAATAAGCATTACAACACCAGAAGCTGGGAACATCTAGACTGCAAATCATCTAACGTTGTTTACGGAATTGAGTGTACCTTGTGTGGTTTGATTTATGTTGGCGAAACTAAGGGGCACTTAAATAAAAGAGTATCTGGTCATCGATTCGAGATTAATAATGGGGGTAACCAGATACTCTATCGACATTTTAACTCTCCTTACCACTCCATCTTGTCTATGAGAGTGCGTATAATTGAAAAAATATACCACTGGACCAACAATCTCACCTTGAGTACCCCCTTCCGTAGACAACGTGAAGAATTTTGGATTAAACAGCTTGGCACTGCATATCCCTATGGGTGTAACAATAATATCCAAAGTGTAGGCAATCTATCAAGCCCACTATTTAATGGTGTTAATGTGATGGAACTTTTTAATTCTAACGTAACACGTAAACGAAGTCACGGACATCGTGCATACAACCGACCCTACATACATGGTGTCACTTTTTCATCTCTTTTACCTTACGTTAACAAAAAATTGGGTCTTCATCATATTCGCAGCAAACTTTATTCTGTTCCTTTTACAAATCTCAATAAACTTTTTCAAGAAGCAAAAATGAACACATACACGGATTCTTCAACCCCAGAATACATACTGAACTTAATTATAATGGACATCGATTATCACAGACTGTTTAAGCCTGCATGCGGTACAAACGATGACTGTTCTGAACAGAAACGTCTTTTCCTTAAACTTAAATTTACAAATAAAGGCATAGACGCTTTAAACATTGACAATGTTCTAAATCACAAAAAAAGTTCAGTCCTGTATTCCACCATATTTTAAACTGAAGACCACGCCTTGCATTTCATATAGCTATACACCTAGCATCGCAGCCAAGCTATTCAATTACAAACAGGTTTTTGCAGTGCCTAGACATCAACCATCTTCTACACAACACTGTCACATGTTCATGTGCTTCATCTCCTTTCAAATACAACCCTATCGGGCATGTCATTACCGGCGACATTTCTATTGTTGAAAATGAAAGCCTCAAAAATCTTATTTTAAGGGGCCCTAAATACCGGGAAGATCGTTCCTTTACTTGGCGTCAGAATTTCAGTTTAGTTATGGAATCTGTCGAAGATTATGCCAGACAATGGGCCAAACATGAAGATGTAGAACCAGACACTTTGTCTGAATGGCTTAAAGCCATACGATGGTTGATAAAATCTCCTATTCGAAAACTTAAAGGGACTATGAAAACACGTTATCCCTCTGAATTTAATGATCCAGAAGTAGTAACTGAACTGGATAGGTTACATGACCAATATGTACTGGTACCAGCAGACAAAGCCTCAAATAATATAGTTTTTATTTGTAAGGCACATTATATAATTGTTAATTAGAAGAGCTTTGGTTTAATACGAATTCTGGAAATCCTACATACACATGTAGCTCACTTTCAAAGGACGAGATCCTTCAAAATCACGTGTCCGTATTACGCTCATTGGATATACCTACAACGGAGACCGATTTCGAGCTACCACATTTATATTGGATACCTAAACTTCATAAAACCCCATAAAAGCAAAGATACATAGCAGGATCCAGCAAATGTTCTACCAAACCTTTATCTTTACTCCTTACCAAGATATATACAGCCGTTAAGGAGAAACTTCAACAATACTGTACAGTTGCTTATTCCAGAAGCGGTGTAAATCAGATGTGGATACTTAAAAATTCTAAACAGCTTTTAGAAAATTTGAAGGCACACAATTTTTCTCGAATACACAGTATCAAAAATTTTGATATTCCACATAAAAAATTAAAAGAAAGACTTCGCACGTACACGCTTCGTACTTAGACATTTTACTTAATATAAACACAGACGGGAAATTTGCACATAAGCTATACGACAAACGCGACGATTTCGACTTTCCCATCGTAAATTTTCCACATTTAGGTAGTAATATCCCTCAGTCACCCGCATATGGAGTTTATATTTCACAAATGATCCGATATGCCAGGGCGTGTACAACATATGAAGATTTCATATACAGAGGTAAACTACTCACTGACAAATTAATTGCAGCTACTCTGTTTCACTAAGTGAAATTTTGAGTTGCCTTTTCGTTGGCAGTTGTTGAGACGTCTGTACCAATTATGACGAGGATACACTCCTCACGTGTTTCATTGGACTTTACTGTGGACTCACGGCTGGTGTGACCGGTTGACAGGGTATGCTTACTCCTCCATGGCACCTGATCCCATCTCTTGGTTTCCAGAGGTCCGTGTTTGTCCATTTTTACCGGATTTGTATCTATGTCCTGGACTTTCTATTGATTTATACTTTGGTATCTGAAATTTTTTACATTGTCATAGTAAAATGTGTGAGTTGACCGTCCTTTCCAATCGACAGGAGTAAATCAAGTTAAGAAGAAGATGTGTTGCTCTCTGTCGTCTCATTGATCTCTACCTCAACTGAATACATCTGGTAAAATTGAATTGAGATACTAACTGTTTGTTTCCTTTGGAGAGCAGAGACTGTATAAATTTCGCTTCATATGAATACAAAAATATGTCGGCCAAGAGAGGTGCAATTAACAATTTCTATACCAAGGTTATCTTCACTTATATCACAATTCCTGTTTTGCAATTAAATATTGTACTTAAAACGATCAAGGGTCACTATGTCTGTTTAAGAATGTTGTTTTAGTAATAATACATAATCCAAGAATTATATTATCAGAATTATTTGAGAAATGATGTTTTGACATGCATGTCTGATGTTTTTTTTAAAAAGAAATTCTCCTCGCTAGGGAAAAGGTATTATTTTAATAAACTCAATTGGCACCTAGGCACAATAACATTGAGGTAAGACTAACATTTATCTGATCTAACTGCACCGATCATCAAGACTATTGTGTTACTGAATAACATGGAAAGTAATAACGTGACCGTAATAGCTTAACTACGAACTGCTTTGTGGACCTATGGCTTTTGGTCTTGCATTTAACGATTTCGGTTTTCCCATCGTAAATTTTCCACATTTAAGTAGTAACATCCCACAGTCACCCGCATATGGCGTCTATATTTCACAAATGATCCGATATACCAGGGTGTGTTCAACATATGAACATTTCATATACAGATGTAAACTAGTCACTGACAAAGTATTGACAAAGGGATATCGAAAATCGCGTTTGATGTTAACGTTCCGCAAATTTTACGGTCAGTATAATAGTCTTAAATGCGATTACTCTGTTTAACTGGGTGAAATGTTGAGTTGCCTTTTCGTTGGCAGTTGTGGAGACGTCTGTACCAATTGTGACGAGGATTCGTTCCTGACGTATTTCATTTGGACTTGACTGTGGACTCACGGCTGGGTGTGACCGGTCGACAGGAGATGCTTACTCCTCCGTGGCACCTTATCCCACCTCTTGGTTTCCAGAGGTCCATGTTTGTCCATTTTTGCCTGATTTGTATCTGTGTCCTGGACATCCAAAAGATTTATACTTTGCTATCTGAGATGTTTTATAATTTAACCTATTTCTCTTAAGTGTAACCTCGCAACGAAAATATAGGGTAGTAAAAATGATAAAAGGTACTTAGGACTTTGTACTTTTACCTATAAAATCACTATGGTTCATCTTTTCAGAAAGGTAAGTAACTAAAGAAACAATTTGTATGTTTTGTATCTTCCAATATATTTGACAGACGGATTGAAAAACTGAAGGACATATAGCATCACTATTGTATCACCTACGCTCTACGAGGGGATAAGTGAACAGTGAACACTTGGTCTAACAATGATGTGAAACGTAACATTAAAAAGCCAAATAAATATATTTGCTATCTTCCGTCCCGTTCTGCATTAAGGAACACCTATTACTGAAAGGGTTTTAAAAATTTCTTCCTACTCACACATTAATAAATAGATAAAACTACGCATATATTTCTATCCTATCATCAGACTGCACTTGAATGCTGTAGCGGGTGGAGTCAACGAGGGCTTAGCTCGAGTTGAATCCATCCGCTACAACGATCAAGTGCAGTCTGGTGATACGGATAGAAACATCTTTGTGGTTTTGTATTTATAACATGTTTGTTTGTTGATTTTGTTTAACGTCCCACTCAAGAATCTTCCACTCATATGGAGACGTCGCCAAATGCCGGTGAAGGGCTTCAAATTTTGGCCTATGCTCGGCACTTACGGCCATTGAGCAGTGAGGGTTCTTTAATGTGCCGACACCTACTCTCACACATGACCTTGGATTTTACTGTCTCAGTCCGAAGGACAGGAAACCAACCTGCCGCCGACTGGACTCGAACTCACGATCAAGACCTACCGACTGAGCCAGGCCGGCTCGACGATATATTACATGTCCTTTATTCATTATAGATAAATAAGGGATTTGTAATAAATACAATACCACTCAAACTACACAAATCTATAATTCATTCCGCTTTTAACGATCCCATTAAAACTTTTGGATGACATGAATCCCATTTAAAAGTACCTCTGGAGAAATTTCGGTATCCAACTACTGTGCAATACGACGTTATGTAATGCAAGGGCTTATTGAACTCTGTATTACAACTTTATGATTACATATGCATGTAATAACGCGTTTTTTATTCATTCACCACTTCCACCCAATATTTACATTGTATAAGAAAGATGTACTCTTTATTGAAGGTAATTCATGGGAGGTTTCTAGACGAAGGCAACCGTCGGCCGCAGTAAAATATCATGTGACCTAATCTGGGGCCACCGCAATTTGAATTGTACAGATGTTAAAAAAACTGTTAACGTGGATATTTCCGCGTGTTGTTAATTACCCGATTTCCTTGTGCTAACCATACGCGTGGGAGATTTTTACGCGATGTCACAACTAATTTTCAGCAGTCTTGTATTAAACGAACACAACTGTGAGACTGGTACGCGGGTTGTAATTTACACGAAACACTTTTCATTGCGTATTTAGTGTCAATTATTCCCTCGCATAAATGTTCACGTTTACATTACCCAGGACGAGTAGTTATAAGAACAGCTTACATCTGTAATTATTTCATGAACGCCTATCCAGCAGTGACCTTCCATTCTAGAAAAGACACTGATTAACTGATTGAGATACCCTTAAAATAATGAAGACCAAACTAAAAATAGATGTGAACACAACAACATTTCAATAACTAGACAAAACTTTGTCTTAAAGTAAAAAAATCAGGTGGCGTGGAAGAGTAAGCATCTCCTGTTGACCGTTCACCCCTTATTTGACTCATACGGTTCTTGTAAAAAAAATAAAAAAAATAACTGTGATCTCTTGGTAAGGGTCAAAAGAATTATTGAGTATTCCCTAACAAATATTTAAACGTCATGTTATGTATTTTATCAGCATACAAGCTGTCAACATAAGGAAACATTCGTATTCTTACATGGATGGCAGGAATATCAATCATCGGCGTATCTAATATTCATTCTAAGCAATATATGTAGGATATGTTAAAATTGTCTACGGCAATATATATATTTAGAGTTTATAATAAAATTTTGGTGTAATTGTGGAATATTTTTTCATGAAAATGACAGCATGTTTGCCTGTTATGCGTGTGATCCGGAAATAATGATTTACTAATCTGTCTGTCCGTTTGTCAGCTAATTCGTTCGGAACATATTCGTTTCCTTAAACAGTAAGCAAACTTTGGTACATTTTGCAGAATTCCGGGACTTAGGATTCACGAGTGCTTTAGCTAATTCTTGGTTTTTTGTTTTCTGGAACATATTATCCTCGGTTTCACTGAGATGCTCACGGCTATTATTGAAGTGTTCTTTTTACACTCTTTGTATTGATGTTAATGAAATGGAAGATTTTTAGGTTTTAATTGAAAACTGGAGTGCGATGCATTCGCAATATCTAGGGTTTGGATGCCCAAAAGGTAAACAAACTCGGTGCGACGAATTGAAACAATGATCGCGAAAATTGTTTAGTTTTGGTTTTCATGAGTAAATTCTTCTGAGGACAGCCACTTTACAAAGTTCGGGAAATCTTATACTTGTTAAAAGTAACCCTAGGTTTTTAATTATGTATTCAATAAATTCTTTTATTTCTAAATATCGATCGGTTGGTCACATATTTTAAGAATTATTAAAAAATGTTTATCGCCAACTTGTTTTCATTGTAAGTAATTTTGAAAATAATGTATATCAAAATAAAATTTTGGAACACAAAATTCTTTGCAATCTAGAGAAAAAATAATTTTCATGAGTAAAGTTCTGTCTCAAATTGAAAATTAAATCTTGTTTAAAATGATAAAAGCGTTTATAATTTTAGTTTATCTATATTAAATTACAGTTGATCGATATACAACACAATGAAATCTAGACAACTAAGTATGAAGATTCAACATGTATTATTCTAGCGACACACACGCAAACACATATACACACGGATATATGTATATATATATATATATATATATATATATATATATATATATATATATATATATATATATATATATATATATATATATATATATTGGAATGAAATATGTGAGGAAAAAATCATCGTCACAATTGGCACAGAAACTCAACAATTGCTATCAAACAGGTAATCTGGAAGCTTCCTGATACCTCCCATCTTAACAAATTAAAGTACTGAAGCACGTTTCACAACGTATTACGTGATTTCTTTTACTTAAGTATAAAATATTTCCCTAGGTCAATTTCTCGTAATTTTCGTTTCGTAATTTTTTTCAAAATGCAAGAAACCATCTAATATTTCAAGTTTGTGAAATAAAAATTATATGCTGATAAAGTGAAATACTTATTTTCTAAATATATAAGTTTTAAAAAATTAGAAATGTGATTAATATTTTAATTAACGTCCGAAATAGAGTTGCCGTCATTAAAATCCTTGTGTCAAACAACACACCATTTTCAAAATTAAATACGGAAGCTATTTCCTGGCGTAGTATCATGGTCAATGGCTTAAAAATTTAACAAAAACCTAAATTTTTTTAATCAATAGTCTATTTGATTTCATTTACGGTGTATAAAATATTCCTTTTGAAAACATGAAGAATAAAAATGGTCGCTGCGCATCATTCCCAGTCAGATATCAATAGCCCCACCCCTGCTAACCATCCCTAATCATAGTTTCACTCGGTAAACAACACTAACTCTTGGAAACGATTAGATCTAGACGCTGGGGTCATCTCCTCGTGTTTCAGATAGCGAGAGAGTTGTCGTTTGTTGGTGCCCAAACTCTTCGGGTTTTTTTCCGTATCTTTTGTGAAAATGACTTAAGTATTTACTTAAGGATTCCGTAAGTAAAAACTTACGGATAAAACTTATGA
Source organism: Atrina japonica (assembly GCA_030159075.1). Lineage (NCBI taxonomy): Eukaryota > Metazoa > Mollusca > Bivalvia > Pterioida > Pinnidae > Atrina > Atrina japonica. Next base: position 14,993 of record BROG01000354.1, read on the forward strand.
TTCTTTGTGAAACGGGCTACTGCAATAGCAAAAAAGAGATAAACAAAGACATAAACAATTCCAAATCCGTATATTTTTTATGCATGAGAAACTCAGTTTGGTAATTTTTTCTCTTGCAATTGATTAAGTCATCGTTATTTTTTTTTATAAATGCATACCATACTGGACGTGACCTTGTTTTCACAAAATATATAGGAATATAGGATATTTTATGCCTGTGTATAGCTCATTTTTGTAACAAATGCTGATAAAATATGTTCTTTATATTAAACACAGCTAATGCTCCTTTGTTTTATGGCCATCAGAACCGAATCCTTCAAAAACCGCCCAAATGAGATGTGGTTTTCGGAAATTATACTGAATAACTATCATGGGTCTATAGAAAAAAATCATACAACAATAATAATAATATATTCTAGAATTATGTGAATTCACTGTGGCTGACCAAGAGCTCTCCCGTCTAGTTGATGCTCGATGGAACCTAAGCTGACATGGAGAAGGTTTGGCAGTTTACGACAGTTTTCTTTGGCAGATTGTATGAAAAAAAAAACAAATCCGAAGACTTTGTTTAGACTGGCATCAATCGCCATCTAAATAAACAAAAGTAATATGATTATGATGGATTGCTGGTTGTGAAAAATGCGTGGTACATCAAACATGAAAGGCTATATTGTAATCTGTGCCAGACATTTCAGTATATACCCAAGGTAAGTTTTATCTTTATCATCTTGTCCAAGAAATATGGTATTTAGTTTTAGCGAGAGATAATTTTACCGATTTTATGATTAGAAAACCCTTTAAAGATAACTCTTGCTTAATATGAGGAATGAGTTGTTAGCAATATTCAATTTTAGAGATCTTAACAACCTTACCAATACTGCCCAAATTTGATGTTCGCTAAAATATTTGCTTATATGTTTCATATAAACCATGTAGTCAGAAAAGATGAATGCGCTTTTGGGGTTATTTAAATCCGTTTGAGTCCCCGAGGGTATACATAAACCTAGTACCTGGTATTTCGGTACCAGCTGTTCATCTTATACTAAAGTAATATTTGGCACTGTTAACAACATATGAATTCAATTTTTTCTAAAGCTAAGATAGTCATTTTTACTGTGGTTACTCTTAGACGGATTTCGGCTATACTTTTAGAGATATTATTTGGCCTTGTATAATACCACTTTCTCTTTAGAAAATACACATAACTTTTAAATTGGAGCTCAACTGATGAAGTCCAATTGACAGAAACGATATCGTCTTGAGCATTATAACTTTGGTAGTATGTTTATAATATTTGAAATGATATAGTTATGCTCAACTCATTATGTAAGTACAACAATTAAAACAAAAAGAAATGACCCTGCAAATAGCATCGGTTAACACCTTTGACCTTTTAACCAAACTCGAGATGATTCCTTGTAACATTTTCGAGGGTTCGGAATGCTAACTGGGAACGCTGACTCCTTCCGGATATCTAGTCCCATCCAGTGATGGATTTTCATATGTTCTGATGTTGAGACCAACTTTGTATCTAATTTGTTTCTAAATTGTTGTAGTCTAATGAACCTGTGAGTTTTAATTATCCTTAGGTATTTCTTCAGTTTTCCTTTTAGCGTTAAAACATATAAAACTTTAATAGTCCATTAATCTAAAATTTCACGAAATGATTCGAATTATGAAAACATTTATGATATAAAAATGTCTGTGAAAAATTCCAAGACTTGTACAGTGTGGGTGTGACTATAAAAAATCTCAGATACCAAAGTATAAATCTTTAGAATGTCCAGGATATAGATACAAATCTGGTAAAAATGGACAAACACGGACCTCTGGAAACCAAGAGGTGGGATCAGGTGCCATGTAAAAGTAAGCATCACCTGTCGACCGGTCTCATCCGCCGTGAGTCAACAGTAAAGTCCAAATAGAATAAGCCAGAAACGAATCCTCGTCACAATTGGTACAGATGTCTCAGCAGCCACAAACGAAAAGGCAACTCTATAGTCAACTATAGTGAAACAGAGAAATTGCAAACAACAGTATATATAAGCTATAAGATCTGGTAATAGAAAATAATTAAAGGTTTTACACGGTACATATTTCTGAAATATCCCTAGTTCAATCCTTAAATAATTAAGATAAAATAAAAATATTTTACTGATATCATAACAAAATTTACACGATTCCTCAATCAATAGACCATTACATATTTTCAGGTATATATAAGAACACAATTCTTTTTACGCGTTAACTTATGATTTTCGTAATTATTTCAATAGGGGAATTAAAATGACTGCATGAAAAACGGAAATACTGAATAGATTTTGATGAAATTGAGTACAGTAACACTTAAACACATTAGTTTATAGTACATGGTATGCTGTATCGATATTAACGATAATATGGCCATTGAGCATGCGTCACCAAGCCGTTTAAAGTTTTATTTCAGTTTGAAATGCACCACAGTAATACCACAGATAGGTCTATTCATAATCAGGATAAGTCGTTTCA
>BROG01000354.1:20000-97500 GCA_030159075.1 Atrina japonica
CAATACCTTTTATTTGTCCCAGTATATATATATATATATATATATATATATATATATATATATATATATATATATATATATATATATATATATATATATATATATATATATAATATATATATATATATATATATATATATATATATATATATATATATATATATATATATATATATTACATTTTTATTAAATTTATCAATTAAATAAAAGCTTTATTTTTCATTGTTATTTTTCATTAATTTTCCTGTATTTTGAATGAATTAATGAAAATGTGATATTTTTCATTAAGCCAATCAAAATACAGTGCTGGGCCACTAATGAAAATTTTTTAATACCATCTATAATGTAACGATAATTTTCAATTCATTGTTTGATTATTAATTGATCACATTTGCTAAGAAATGCCAATAAATAGTAATGCCGTGGTAAAAACTTTTTAACACGTACTGTAGATATGACGTATCAAGAAGGGATTTCCGTGTGAGCTATTTATCGAAGCTAAACAAAATGGCTCCGTACATACTTTTTCTGTCTCGACTGAAAAGCAAGCAATATTATCTTTTGATGGGGTAGGTTTAAGTGGTTGAAAGGCAGTGGAAATATTTAATGTATCCACTATCTAGGTCAACAGATCAAAAGTTTTTAAAAACATTCAGTGACACTGGAGATACAGTACAGAAAATGAACATCGAATTAGGCTAACTTCCCCTGTGTCAAAACGTAGATTGTTTACATTTTACAAGCCTTAGACCAGCCTACATGTTCAAAACATTGGTTAAATCTTAGGCCTAACGAAACTTGACAGGAAAATGTAATAAATAGAATGTATGACAATTGTTTTTGAATAACATGTTTATTACATGGTACGCAAACGTGTTAAATATGTATTCTCCTGCCTCACTGGATGTAAACATGTTATTCAAATACAATTGTCAAATATCCTCTATATACGAAGCTCCATAATCAACAACACTGCATATCCAAGGGTGTCGGACCTAGGCATCATCATCATTATTATTATCATTATTATAATAACAATTATTATTATTATTATAATTATAATTATCATTATTATTATGATTATGATTATTATTATTATTATTATTATTACTGTTGTTGTTATTATTGTTGTTATTATGATTAATATAACGCCGCTGATGATGATGATGATGATGATGATGATGATGATGATTTTCAGCTCTATCATTGCTATTATCGTTATCATTATCAACATTTATACTTTAACGACTAGGAAATGAGAGAAATAGACAAAGGAAGAAATGGTTGGAAATTAAATCTGGAAGGGAGAGACCATTGATAAAACATCTTCATTTTTATCCTGAAAAGTGAATCAGCCACTTTTTGTCTTTTGAGACTTGCCATCAAGTAATTTGTCAGAAGAAATCGCCTGAAAACAAAATATGCGTTTATCATTTATTGTTTGACAACGTTTATCAATTATGTACATGGTAATCTCCTCCGATACAAGTCTAAGTGATTTAATGGCGTTAGATTCTTCCGTTTTGCGACAACCGGAAAAAGTTCTCTAATGGCGGCCATTGTAAATCATTAGTACTAAATTCGAAACGGACATAAACGAACAATAAGTGATCAAAGAGCTCTGCGATCACTAAATGATATGCATGCCGGTCATACAAATTACCATTGTTCTTGTCGTTATTTTACAGTCAGCACGTGCGAGTGATACTTCTGTCAACGATATGAAGTAAGGCCTGATCGATAGTTTCATTGTAATAGCAATTTCAATAACACTACCACGTCGGTATTTAAGGTTATAAAACTAATTTCATCTTTCCTTGCTCAGATATTAGTCGTATGATTATTTTGGTATCATAGCAGTGGTTTTGCTTTTATAGTTTTTCGATGTTTACTGTCCCTGTAATCAGCACACATATTAAACTGTTAAAAGCCTGAGATGATGAACAAAGTGAGGATATATTCGGAGTTCATGTATTTATGTAGTTACCAGGAACATTTACTGCCAGAGTAAAATAAAGCACAAATACTGCGCATCAATAATACTACTACTACTACTAATACTACTACTACTACTACTACTACTACTACTACTACTACTAATAATAATAATAATAATAAAAATAATAATAATAATAATAAATAAATAAATAAATAAATAGGGTCATCTTATAATAATACTAATTTAAATGTGTGAGTATTTCCTTTTCTCGATTTTGTGTTTCAGTTATTGCCTATATAAGATAATAAACCTATCGGGCAGTCCTCTGCAATTTATCCAAATGTTAACATGATTGATTTTTCAACTACGTATTTGAGGGATCAGATCCTTTCTTCCCAATTTGTTTGGACTCGAAGCCACCAAGTGAGAGACGTCGTGGCTCCGTGCTAGATTCGCAACCGGAAGGTCGCGGGTTCGAGCCTCGGTGGAGACGGTTGGCTTTTTCTGTCCTTTGGATGAGAGAGTAAAAACCGAGGTCCCGTGTCACGGTAGACGGCGGCATATTAAAGAACCTTCATTGCTCAATGGCCGTAAATGCCGAGCGTATGTCAAAATTTGAAGGCCTTCACCGGAATTCGGTGGTGTCTCCATACGAGTGAAAGATACTTGAGTACGATGTTAAACAACAATAAATAAATAAATAAACAAACAAACAACAACAACAACAACCAAGTATAGTAGGTATCCCAGCTCACTAAAATATTTCATAAATTTGAATATGCAGTTGTTTGTAAAACTCCAGAATATGAATGACATTTCCTTCTTAAAATATACCGTGCGTAATTAACATTTGTTTGTGAATATTTTCTCAGTTTTTCCGAAACGGTTAGCAGCTGTCACAGCAATGTCTTATTGAAGTCTAAGGTGTTAATGGTTTTTGATTACAAAAATGAGTAAAACTCGCCTGTATATATTCTATTTTTGGTGACTTCAGGCCCAAAATTCTGTATCAATTTGTTTTTAATTTGTGTGTGATACATATCAGCATAACATCCACCTGTAGCGGCAGGCTTCACTAAATATGATTCATCTCTCACTACATACTCGTAGTTGTGGTGAAAGTAGTACAGGGTACTATTGTCAGTTTACTTTTAATGGCATTATGCTTTATAAGTTAATTTTCTTAAGTTCTCCAGTCCCACCAGGTTGTATTTTTATACATCTACCTTTTCTACTTTTTATTGATAGCGGGACGAAAGAGAAGTTTCTGGAATCCACTGGAACTGTCCTTAGAACTTAAAACAGTACATATATTGCAAGTAATGTGAATGAAACACCATTTCCTGTATTTAAATCAGTTATCTGACTCATTAGTTTAATATTTATTGGCCCAAATGTGTCTGTAGCATTAAAATTGTCTAAATAAAACACGCCATTTGGGACAAAGTATCTCTTTTCAAACGGTGACATCCGAATTCATCTGCAGTCGTATTCAAATTAAAACAAATCAGTATTTTGATTGGTTAAAGATGAATAATAACGAATGAATTACTTGATTCTTTAGTCTTTAAATCATTTATTATACAACAGAACAAATTTATAAAACTATCAAAAAAAATTTCCTTTCTCCAATATTCAAGTTTATCTGAATAGTCTAGTGGTCTAGTGATGCATAAAGTAAAATATCATTTATATATATATATATATATATATATATATATATATATATATATATATATATATATATATATATATATATATATATATATATATATTACCAAGATTTAAATATTTAACTTTCAAAGCGGGTGACGATAGATGATTATATTATTTCGTTGTAGAGCATTTATACATGTCTAATTATAAACAGTAAATTATTAACCCACATGGGAAATATTTCTGGCAGACATATTGTCTCTGACATTATGTTCTCGACTTTCTTTCGTGAGTGAATTCAAATGTAAAATATGACATTAATTCCTGTATTGTTGCAAGTCATTGTAACTTGAAAACATCCGTTTTTAAAGTGTACCACGACAGCTCGAAGAATAATTCTCCGCTTCATTATGAATGTATTTTGAATTTTCTTTTGTCCTAGAAGAAAATGTTAAGGAAATATTTACATAAAATGTTCTCTAACTCATCACAAAAAGCATTTGCATCAACTAGCGGCAATAATTTCTTCATTTGCATTTGTGTTTTTGTGAGCGTCATAAAATTCAGATCTGAACTGTACGGACCCGAGTTAAGATTCGAAACATTAATTTTCCGTGAGGTAGCTAATCCGTTATATAATTAAACGACAGCGTATAATTGCAGATATTACAATATCCAGATCTCGTAATTGTTATTCCATTCCAATGACTGACCGATGTCTTATTAAAAAAGTAATTATCGGGATCGTTGGAGAGACAGAGAAAGAGGGGGAGAGGAACTACTTTCGTTGAAATATTACAATGACTTCTTTGTCAAACAATATGCTGAAATTCATGTGAGGACCTTAATTGAAAATATCTATGACTATTGTCCTATTTGATTTGACAAAACAAAAGATGTTATATCTGATAAAAAATAGCCTATCATGTCAAATAAAACGAACCTCATTATTCACCATACATACCAAATAAAGGAAGGTTTGATTATATAATTGACACACAGATATATATATATATATATATATATATATATATATACATGGAACGTAACTCTACGTAATCTTCCCGCTGAAATGACGTGAGTGCGGGATATCGTCTTCTAATGTTATTCCATCACCAATAGAAACAATAGTCCCGCACAAACGTTATCGGGTATCACATGGTACATGAATTAGTCCATTATACTGTAGATCAAATGCATACATTATACACGGGCGCATCGAATGGGACTGATTCATGTACCACGTGATAACCGATAACGTTTGCTTCAATGGTGATGGAACGTAGCTCACGTGGTACGTAATCCCATTCCCCATACTACTTATAATGACGTTAGCGACACAAATTATCAAATTATTTACGATTATCGTCTTCTAGCGTCATTCCATTCGTTAAGTTCGATTATCAGTGAACGCTAATCCCTTAGGGGATTCTGTCTTTGGCCGGGGACAACAGTAAACGGCAGCATAAGAAAACTGCTCATGATAAAATCCTCAAAAGGGATTACAGTGAACGTCATAGATTTAAATGTGCATAACGCGGGTAAATTAGGCTAGATATACTGACCAATTCTCGCCAACGCGTTTTATTTTACCTGATATTTTCTGGTTCTAAGATAAATTACTTTCTCTTTTCGCTCTGCAATCAGTATAGCTTCTTGTGTATGAAAAATCTTGTGAAAGTATGCACGTTTTTGTACCTTCCACGCAAGTTAAAAACAGTAGGTACTTGGCGAGAATTGGTCGCTGATCAGTATCGATTCGACGATACATTTAACTCAAAATATCCACAACTTACGTGTCAATTAAATCCTTTTTACTGCCGTTGTTTTAGCGTTGCGTGACTTCAATTGCTTACATAAATCACCAAGTAACGCGAACAGTATTTTGACATTGTGGATTAAAACTGAATAAGAATTTACAGTAGACCAAGTTTTGATGAGCAATAAACCGGAAATGATGCGATGGACCAAGTCGGTGGCTGCTCCCTCTACAGTCGCCAGACAACGACTCACTCCGATCCCCCATTGAGGAGATGTTACAGTCCAAATTCATAATTTACTTATCAGTGTTAATGGGGATTTTAATACCTTTTGCTGTATATAGCAATTGCAACCAAAAAAATTATTTTCCTATTTACTACACGTATAAGTAAATTATGTCATTTGAAAGTTTAAAAAACAAATTACAAAACTTTTAAAATTCTGCTCTAATACTGTACTTGCTACTTAAAATATAACTGACACTGAAACATGACTGCTTTTATTTACTGTTTAGGTTTTGAATGTTCAATATTTATGTGATTTAGTATAATTTGTCAGTGTTTGATTTCAAGCCCACGTACTTTAAGTTTATTGAGTAAATGATAAATGGTTGTATAGCAGTGGCGTAAAGGGAGCACGGCCCTGGATACCAGTATGTTATAATACAGGTGCTCGTTTTACGAAAGTTCGTAAGTCCTAAATCCTAAGTCCTAGTCCTAATAGTCAAGGGACTGACAAAACAGCGAAGCGTTGCCTTGGTAATTAGGACTAAAAGTTAGGATTTAAGACTTACGACCTTTCGTAAAACGGGCCCCAGGGACCTTATTCACAAAGAAACTTAAGTCTAAGTTTAAGACTTACACTTAAGTGTACTCTTACGTCTACACTTAAGACATATTCACAAACGTACTCTTAAGTCCGGTCGTAAGAATTACGCTTAAGTGTACTCTTAAGGTCGTAAGAATTACGCTTAAGTGTACTCTTACGTCTACACTTAAGACATACTCTCAAACGTACTCGTAAATCTTGTCGTAAGTCTTACACTTAAGACCAATATTTACGTTAGCAACGGACATTTGCGCCTGCGTAATACCACCGAACCCGCTGAATGCCAGAATCTAGTGGTCTTACCTAACCCGAATAATCCAGTTGTCATATTTCGATCGCTGTCGATACATTAACGCTGAGTTGTCTTAGACTTACACACAATTTTCATACTTAAGTGTAAGTCTAAATTCTCTGTGAATATTGACGTATTCTAAAAATACTTAAGTGTAAGTCCTAGACTTAAGTTTGTTTGTGAATAAGACCCCAGGATCCCATGGCATTACATATCAACATTAGTCTAGTACTTCTCTGTGCAGTGGAAACCATTTTTGTATAAACAGAGTAAAAATTATTCTACCTTTCCTTACATCGTGCCATAACATATTTTTAGATTGGCCACAAGTTGCTTACATAACCTGATACACATCATTATTTGTGACAGGCTGTATATATTTTCTGAGATTTTGGCCAGCAATAATATTCTGAATCGTGAAATTTGTTTCTCGTTCGTTAAAGGCACTCCCCTTGTCTTGTACTGGAGAACTATTGGTAGTAGTATTGTCAGAAACACCTTATATGCCTTAAAAAAGGTTCATGTTTGTGTATTAGTACTTTGAGGGGTTATTTGTTGTATTGTGTAGAAATTTACTTCATATCTATAATGTTCTTGTTGTATTAATACTCAAACATGTTGAATATCCAGAATATCAATTGCAGTTCGGATTTATGACAAAATATTTCTAAAATGAAATTTGAAAACCATTTTTATCTCTATGACTGTATGACATGTTTCATATATAGTCTAACACGTATCAAGCAGCCACACAAGGGAAATCATGAATGGAACCTCTTAACATTCTGCTGTTACTATAATCTGTCTTAGGTTTCTTTTCGTAAACGTTAGGTGACCCTGAAAAGGGCCGTTTAATTTATTTGTTCATTTCGGACTGAATAAAAAACATGACATCTGTTTGGCCCGCCGTCTTTGTCAATTTCAGTGATTACGTGATTTGTCACTCTATATAAGCTAGTACTATCTGAGTCTCGGTATTAGTTCATCATGGATAACTCTGACGATTCATCCGGCATTGATACGCAGCATGAAAATAAGAGGAGAAACATGAGAATCATTCTTACACGGATGAGATGTATTGTCGTGTTGTGACGCAGATCAACAGATTCTTGTAAAACCCCACCATTACCTTCTAGACCATCTTCACCAACACCTACTACACAATATCTCCTGGACCTGAACCTCCACGTCCAGCATCTGTACGATACGTATCGGGTCAGGAAGCGTTAGCCAATCTTCGACAACACAAGGCGGAGATTAATCGGTTGATGAAAGAGAAGGAAAGAGAATTTTGTAGTTGGCGACGTCTACTCGGCAGATACTAGAGTCTCCCTTATTCAGCTTTCCGGAGCAATCAACGACCCTTTTAATGGCCACCCATCTTATTAGTTAAGAAACCATAAGTGAAAGTATGCAGTTTTTGTGTGTATGTTGTGTTACAATGTAGCGGTAAGTCTAAAGTATTTTAGGTTAATTTTCTATGTTAACATTCACTAGTAATTTATCTAATTGTATGATTAGAAAATAATATCAAACTTCAAGTTTTACTAGATCTATAAATAGAATACAAAACTCTTGTTAAAAAGTCCTGTGACTTTAAAATCTAGAGAATAGGTTCAATTAGGTCTCTGAGAGCTCATATGGAATCCAAAGCCCGAAGAGTGAACATTGTCAGGAAAATTCTCTGGGTGAGTGTTTGAATTTTTATTACATATGCCTAGATTTTTTTACCATTATGAAACATGTATAAACGTGTACATTTTGATTTTCAGCAGGGATATTAAAACATAAATCTTGCATACAGCTTGCAGAAATTGCAATGAAATGTTCATGCACAAAGCTTTAGAAATTTTGTTTGACCTAATACTGATACAATTTATCACAAGACAAAAATACAGAATTATCTCTCCTATCTTTCAAGTTATCAAGGATTACCAGTATTACAAAAATACTGGTCGGAATAAAACCTTACCCCCTCCCCCCGGTTCAACTCAATCGGTAGCGCTGTCATCTCTTTGTCGTGAGATATCGAGTTCCAGCACTGCAGGCAACAAAAACAGTTTCCTGTCCGTGAAATCAAGGTCGCGTGCCAAGGTTTGACCCCTCATTGCTTAGAAAAAAGTCTGCATAAGCTAGATGCTGAAATATCCTACTTTTGAAAATGAAAGTGTCGTGAAATACCAGTAAAACAGACACACGCAACACACCCCATAAACAACCCCCAAAATCCAAACAATCAAACACCCCCCAAAAGAAAATACCAAAATAAAAACAAAATCCACTTCCATACCCCAATCTATGTATTCGACAGCGTTTGAAAATACTACTGAAATTTGCTGTATTTATGTGAGAAATCATGCGAAGTATTATGTTTATGTCAAAATGTTCGAGTCTAGTCTAGTATAAATTATGTGCAGTAAATAATGAAGATCCGTATTTCAATACAATAACAGTGGCGTAGCTGGGTCCAGAAAAGTGGGGGAGGGGGGCATAACTTTTCAAAATATTGAATAGAAAATAATTATGTTAACGGAGACAACACGTACATTTCCGTGCATACACTAAAATTAATAAGTGATGGTGAATGTCGTAAGGTAGGGAGGGGGCACAGGTGCCCTACCAGAAAGAAAAATGCACACCGAAGCTATCCGTTGATGATTTTTTTTGTTACCTGTTTTCATTGGTGAAAAAACGAACAAATCTGTGTATTATGAGTCTTACATATCTAACTTATAAGTAAATGAATGAGGGGTGTCTGAGGGTCCTACCCCATGAAAAAAATAATGTAACAATAGGAGCAAAATTACTTGAAGAAATATTGAGGAGTAAGTCTCAATGAAATAACCGGTTTTTAATTAAACCGGCGAGTGATGCGTTTCGATAAAATTCCTCTATTCTTGGGCATACTGCATTATTGAAAGATAAAGATTTTTTTCTTCCGTGCCCCTGGCGAATTTATTTTTTATTATTATTTTTTTTATTTAATTTTTTTTGGTCATCAATAATAATATTCCGGGTAATCCATTACAATATCTAAACCCCTATTTAAATTGATGTACTAGGTATTTTCTGTGTGATAAAAATCTTTACTTCAAAATGTGTGTGTGTGTGGGGGGGGGGGGGGGCGCAAACATCGGCTACTTCTGCAGGGACATGTGCCCCCGCTGCGGCCCCTTTCTTACGCCCCTCAGTAAACAACTGACCAAAGCAAATGTCAATGTTTTTTGTTTGGATTGACGTATTTCTTTTCCAGGTATGCAAACCAGGTGCTGTCAAATGCAGGTATCAGGGCCCGATGTTACCAAATTTACTCAGTACTCATGCTCAACTTGTATTTCATTATTTTGACTATATAATCGGTGTAAATCTTTTGCGTTTGAGTGATTAGGAAACATATCAATATTTTCCATTATTCCTTTATAAATTTTTGCGTCACACTTATGATTTTCCTGTATAAAATGAATAAATATGTTGAATACGGTACTCAAAATTTGAGTATGTACTCAAAATTTGAGTACGTACTCAAACATTTTTCTATAATATTTCTGAACTTTCCTTCAAATGAGTATTAATTTTTACCATTATTTACAATTGTTTGCCAACAATATACAATCATGTCCAGTTACAGAATGAAGTTCACTTGATTTTCCCTTCAAATCATGAAAAGTTAGTTGAGCTTGAGTACTGAGTAAATTTGGTGACTTCGAGCGCAGATTTCGTCGAATGTCACGGATCCACGCATGACACACTCACGGACACTTCACCTTAACAGAATTTAAGCGATTTTTAGCGGTAGTGATCAACATGGGGTTGTGTTAGAAAGCAGATATTGCTGAATATTGCAATAAATATGAACAAAGTCAACGAACGCAATGTTCAATGTTCAGAAATCGATTTCAACTAATTTGGAAATTTTTACATATTGCCGATAACAGAAAAATAGCTCTACGGAACAGCCCAAAATATGATCCTTCCGCATACTTGAAGCCGATAATTGACCATGCGAACATGCATCTTATAAAGTATTACACACCGGATATAGATCTGAGTGTTGACGAGACGCTGGTTGGTACGAAAGGCAGAACTATCATGAAACAGTATATCCCCTCAAAACGCAGCAGCAAATTTGGTGTTAAGTTTTGTGTTCTTGCTGAAGCTTCTACTGTATACCTTCTTCAGTTGCCATACAAAGGTACACAACACGACCAAACACCTCAAGGATGGATGCAAGGTTCCTATGTTGTATTGAAATTGATGAAAGTAACTAGTTTACTCTATAAAGGATACCATATAGTATGCGATAATTTTTTTTTTCGTCCATTGATCTTGCTCAAAAGCTTTTGGATTGTCAAATTTATTTGACAGGGACATTGCGAAAATATAGACATATGCCTCAAACAATCAAAAGAGCAAACCCTGCCCCTGGTTAATCTATTTATATGAGGCAAGGCGATATCCTCACATGTGTTTACCGTGGATCCGACAATAAAAGCAAACCTGTTAGGCTTATAACCACTTTCGTCAGTGCCATATGCAGGTGATGGCAAACCTGATATAGTGTATGTATGTATGTATGGGAGGCGTTAACATGAACGACATGATGACATAATGGTAGGTTTTCACAACGATAGGCGAAAAAGTAAGTATGAAAGTATGGCGAAAAATGGTATTTGAAATCATTCTTCGCATGCTACTGAATGCTTACATTTTGTACAAGAAAAAACAGCTCAGATAATCCCCTTATGACAAAACTGAGGTTCACTTAGTGTGTGGTCGAGGAACTTTCAAACAACAACCAGCATACCGACAAAATGGTGGATTTCACATTAGACAGTAGAGGTTATTCCAGGTTGGCGCGTGTGGAACTGCTGTTTGTTGGACTCTCCATTTACCAAATGGTAAATGGCGACGATCAAGGACCCCGTGTGCAACTTGTGGTAAAGGTTTGCATTCGTATTGCTGTGTACGGCAACAATGTAATGACGTGTAAGAAGGATCTGCATATTAACTTTGACGTATTTTCATTGCTGTGTACGGCCCCAATGTAATGACGTGTAAGACGGATCTGCATGTTAACTTTGACGTATTTCCATTGCTGTGTACGGCACCAATGTAATGACGTGTAAGACGGATCTGCATAGTAACTTTGACGTATTCTATAGGTTTTCTATCGGATTTTTGAAAACGTAGACCTATTGAATGGCTGACAAGTGGAGAGTCAGCTGATGTATAAAATATCGTTTATGTTTCAGTGGGGTTTTGGAAAAAAATATCCAAATAATCAAATAGATTTTTTCATTTACGATGGATATGCACACAGACTGACATGTAAGGCAAATCTATATATAAAAAGGTTTATTCAAAAGTCCCTACCGTTACCTTGTTTTCACACAGATGACACTGGTATATAATTAAAAATGTCATGATAAAGAAAATTGCAACATTTATTTGTTAACATTTCAGTTTATACTGGCAAGATCAAATGAGATTTTACCGCATTACGCTTTTATTTACCGTTAGAGTCATCTCTTTTACATCTACAGGCGTGTGTGGCGGTAGAGGCAACCTCAAATGGTACATTATATTATCATGCCTCAGACAAAATTGTTAGAATCTGATTGGTCAAATGACGCCGTGAAAAAACCGTATTGTGCTTCCAAATCCGTATCGCGCGAGTACTTTTATTATCGGGTTCGAGTTGCGTCATACCATGCCGGCTCATTCAGAAATTATTCCTAAACAAAAGGAAAGAGATTTGACCAATTCGTATGATAAATACCCCAACATACAGTAAGAGGTTTTGGCGTGATACATGCATAACACAGTTAGTTATTAACCTGATACGGAAAATACATACTGTTAAAAGAATACCCGTATCGGGCGAAGCGAATACGGGTTTTCTTTTCACACCATATATCATTATATGTATTATTCCGTATCAGATCATTAACTAACTGTGCAACTAATATGATATTAATCACACCTCAGACAAATTGTTGGAATCTAATTGGATAAAGCTTGGTTACATGATGCATGGAAATAATAATAATAATAATAATAATAATAATAATAATAATAAACTATCATGCTTCCACATCCGAGTATTTTATTATCGGGTTCTAGTTACTTTATACCATGCCATCTCATTCAGAAATATTTACATACCGATTGTAATTTCCCTCATTACAGATATACTAAATGATTGTTTTGTTGTTTCAATAAAACGGGTGTTGGGTTATCACGTGATGTAAGTATTAACCGCTTTACTTTTGGCGTAGGAATACATGAAATGAATACTGAAACGACTACAACCTATAGCAATAAAGGATACAATAGAGTTGTGTTTATTTTTCTTTCTAAAATCCATACATTGCAAAAACAAAACGAAAAAAAATTCACGGGGAAAAAGTCTGAACTACAAGAGTAGATCTATTGTATATATTTACAACATATGACGATATGCAGGCCTCGTACATGTACAGTACAGGCCGATATCTGGGTCACAATCTAGGTCACATTGTTATAACCAAATGACGTCAATTTTATCGTCTGTTGGCTATTTTCACAACTTGTGACAAAAGTTTTCATCATGGCCGACTATATAAGCCATTTTACAATGCCTACTGTAGATGAACTCTTTTCAATGACGACGACATTAATGAAGTTGATTCAGATGTAGGCCTACTGCAGTCCATTTTTAGTGAGAAAAATGATTTTGCTTCAGATGAATAAACAAACCCTTCTGTCGATCCAATGCCTCTGGACACCAGACCCACTGATTTCATTCGATTTGCAAGTGTTACTGACGAAGATCTAAAAAAGTATGAGGATGCTCATCAGAGCACCTCAACCATACTAAAAACAAAGTGGAGCCAAAAGCTTTTCCAGAGTAAATAAAAATAATATTTTACTGAATACTTTTAATTATAGAATGTTAATTATTTTTAGAAAAATGTAAGATAAAATATTTAATCTTAAAAGCCATAAAATAGGCCTATCACAAAACAAATAAAAATCTCAGAAAGAAATCTGAAACACGAGACTACATCTGTAGCACATTGTACAGCCTACAGGCCCATATCGCGATATATCTGGGTCATGTTATGACCAGAACCACAGACCACCGTCTGGCTTCATAGTTACAACAGAAAGAAAGAAAGTAAAGCCTAGAGCAACTTTGTCAAGCATATCTTGATAAACAAGTCGATTTTTTGGTCTTCACTGGATATTCATATCGGAAACAATTTGTCACATCGTGTGAAATTAGGTCGTGTGAAATGGGCCTACTTACGTAGGTTACGTACCAATCAGTCATCGTGGTTCCCAGCTGCTTGGTAAAAAATGTCAAAAATGGCTACTTTCAGTTGTCATAAATTAATATTAGCTGTCCCACTTCTTGTAAGTCATACTCAATCTTTCTATAGTATATCCCATTAATAATGTATCAGAATTCAAACGCAAATTCGTTGTAAATACATTATTTACACAATTTCAATTCTCTTCTGACACATTTAACCCTCCGCCACCAAGAGCTCGAATATTAATGAAGATGATTCAAGTCCAAGAATAGATATTCCAGAGTTGTCATTTCAGTAGTTTCTTTCAAAATGATATAATAAAAGAAATTAAACCTGAATTTCATTTAGTATTTGCGGTCAGAAAAGAGAACTACTTCTCATGTCAAAACAGCTGTTGAGCTATACGTCATATTTAAACACCCCCCCCCCCCCCCCGCAAAGTCAATATTCCGGAATCAAATTAGTGTCCAGTAGACAACAGTTTCTCTGAAAAATGGTAATATATATAAATATAAGGATTGTTTTTCATTTTTTGGACTTCATCGAGTATCGTGCTGCACAGAATTCTTTTCCATAATACATTGCCTTTATACTCGAATGAAGTCCAAAAATGAAAAACAATCCTTAAATAGTTCCTGAACAAAAGGAAATATATTTGAGCAAGTCGTATGATAAATACCCCCACAAACAGTCGGAGGTACTGCGTGTCCCAGATTTTTGGAACCCGGTTTTAGTAATTTTCATCAAGAATGAATTTATCGTCAATTAATTTATGGCATAGATCTAAATCATCAAAAAACCAATAGTCGTAAAAAAAATGTCGAGTTTTCAATTTCAAGTGTTTATATCAAGAGATTGTAGTAAAACCCTATACAACCTCTCTACCAAATCGGTCACATTTGGCGGCCATTGACTATAAGGGAAACGTACAAAAAAGTTTTTCAACTGATTATGACGTCATCATGGTTATTGGCTTTGACGTCAACTTATCAGTTTTTGATTTTTTTTTGTTTTACGTTGGCATTTTATAAAACGAATACCTTGGCAACGAAAGGGTTAAATTCATATTAATATTTATTGATATAATCATTACAACTACTATTTTTCATCCTTTATGCCTAATGTCACAGAAATCATGACAGTAGGAAATAAATATACATGTACCTGTTTTCCCATGACGAGGCTTTGTCATATTACAAAGTTCCTTTAGAACAATATTTTTAGGTAGATGGTACATTCCAGGCACAGGGAACTGATGTACAAGATGCCATTCACTTATTCGATGCTTCAATCTTAAACAATGTTGCAGCAACAGATTTGCAACTCTGACCTAAACTAAATTAAAAAAATATTAGGCTGTTAATTTTGAATTATGATGTTAATATCAAATTAAACAAAAGTTTCAAAATATTTTTTTCTCCATCATGATCATTGTAACATGTATGCATGGCATAGTACAGAGCTTGAATTTAGCACTGGTCTGCTGGCCTGTGACCAGTAAATAATAGGACAGAACAGTAGATTTCTCATCTGCACTGGCCCCATTGTCCAGTAAAAGAAATGAAGAAAAAAGTGTGCTCATTTCAATAATTCTTACATCATACATGTATGTTGATCTTACAAAGTTTTCCGTCTAATCTTAAATTACTAACTTAAAGTATCCTGTCTTGTCTTCAAATGATATAGATGTAATTGGTTAATTGTTGTTATCTAAATATATCATGAGATTATTTCCTTTGAGTTATTTATTTTGTGTGCCATAGAAGTTTGATGAGGCTAATGGATATTTTCATGCTTCAGACCCTGTGGGCCAACTTAGTTTTAAAGAATATGTTATATTCAAGCTCTACCTATATAATAACCCAAGTTATGCACCATATTTCAGTCAGAGATACTCCCATTATTAAAAAAATTACCCAGCTGTACATGTACAGTATGCAGCTTTAATTTCTCCTTTTCTACATCTGTGTTCATGAGCGCTCTATGTGGCCATGTTGTGACAGATTATCTCAACAGTGTACGTAACAGAAAACTGAGAGATGTTTTATGCAAAGGTCCAAAATATAGGGAACGGGTCTCGTTTACATGGCGCCAAAATTTTGAAATTATTATTGACGCATGTGAAGAGTACGCCATACGTTGAGCTAAGAAAGAAGAAGTCGAACTTGATAGTCTTTCAGAGTGGATTATGTCGATTGGTAATGTTCTTAAACGAAGAATTCGACTACTTGAACATTCTATCAACACAAAACACAATTAAGTTTTTCGTGATCCTGATGTTGTCTGAGAACTTTCCCGTCTCCACGAAAATTTTATCATCGTCCCTGCGACAACGCATCTGACATCTTTGTCTGCAGGCGATACTACTTCAGCATTCTACAAGAGGAACTTGGACTCAACACATACACGCCCACCAATTTCTCTACCTCTGAAGTGTGAGATGATCATAAATCCGTTCTCACAGCGGTTATAATACCCACAAGTGACGCGGAACTTGAATTGCCATAAATTTATTGGATTCCAAAGATGCACAAAAATCCCTATAAACACCGATTCCTTGCGGGGTTATCTAAGTGATCCACCAAGCCTTTATCTATTTTACTCACCAAATTTCTTACACATATTAAACAAGGTCTTCAGAAGTACTGTACTACGGCGTACCCAAGAAGCGGAGTCAATCAAATGTAGATCCTAAAGAATTCAAAATAATTGTTGGAACATTTAAATCTCAAATTTCAACCATATTATAATCATCAAGCCGTTTGATTTTTCGACTTTTTACACAACAATTCCTCATCATAAAATAAAAAAAAATTAACATCTAATATACAAAACTCCTTTGTATACAAAAATGGAAATCGCAGATATAAATATTTAGTGTTAGGTCATGGGGAACCTTATTTTGTGAAGGAACACTCGGATTCAAGTAACAAGTACACTGAAAACGATATTGTCTAAATGATGGGATTTTATGTGGACATTATATTCGTGGTTTTTGCAAGAAAAGTTTTCCAACAGATTGTCGGCATTCCAATGGGTACCAATTGTGCACCTCTTTTGGCTGACATCTCTTTGTATTCATATGAAGCGGAATTTATACAGTCTCTGCTCTCCAAAGGAAACAAACAGTTAACATCTCAGTTCAGTTTTACTTACAGGTATATTAATGACGTCCTGTCCATAAATTATTCAGAATTTCAGAATTACCTCGGCCAGATATATCCTGTTGAGCTAGATATCAATGAGACAACAGAGAGTAACACATCTGCTTCTTACCTAGATTTAACCCTGTCGATTGGAAACGACGGTCAACTTCACACCTCCCTTTATTACAAACGCGACGATTTAAATTTCCATTTCACAAACTTCCCATTACTAAGTAGTAATATTCCATTTTCTCCTGCATATGGCGTTTTTATTTCACAACTTATACGTTATGCAAGATCATGCTCTACTTATGAATGTTTTATTCTGAGAGCGAAACGACTCGCCAATAAACTACTTGCACAATGTTACGTTGTCGAAAGCTTAAAATCGTCGTTTAAGAAGTTTTATGGTCGATACGGGGATCTTGTTAAATATTATGATGTCCCCCTCTCAATAATATTAGATAATATTCTGGAGCACGGCCACAGACAGTGACTCCCTTTAGCCAATCGTGCTTTTCACCGAACTTGACCTCTTCACCAAACTTGACCTTTTCACCGAATTTGACCCGTTCATCGTACTAGAAAGGTCTTTATGGAACATTTGTAACGGGTATGGCATGCCAGCAGAGGACGCTTACTCCTCCCGGACACCTGGTCCTATCCCGTTTGTGATTCACAATTGTTCTTCACGATGAGACCAATTCACATCTAATTCTTCGTGTTGTAATGGACTTGAGCTTCGAATATTAATCGGTACTTCTTCATTTTTACTTAATACAACATAAAATATGTTGTATAATAAAAAGAAATAAATATCTATCCATATTAGATTTCAGTAAATTGGTAATTATTAGTAGTACCCCACCCGTTATTTTTTCCCCAAATTGTGCCAATACACAATATAAAGTGCAATGGTGAAATAAGAATGTGTGCAAAACTAGTTTAACAAGTTTCTTTTATTAATACATGTTAATATATGTTGTTTAAACAAAAGAAGTAAATATCTAACCATATTAGATTTCAGTATACATCTTTGGAATCCAATAAATGTATGGCAATTCAAGCTCTGCATTACTAGTGGGTATTCCAAACGCTGTGAGAAAAGATTTATGATTATCTATTAATTTGTTATATGTTGTTTGAACAAAAGAAATATATATCTACTCATGTTAATTTTCAGTATACACGGCTAAGTAATGAAATAGTATTGGCACATTGCCAATATATGATATAAAGAGCAAAATCTGAAAATATCTTTGTTTTGACCAATCAGTGGCCTTTATTTTGCTACAATAGCAACTGACAATTTAATGACATCCGCCATTGAATTCGTAATACGAAAATACTCCAAAGTACCATTTTCTGATAATATAAAAATTTTGACCAATCACAGGCTTGTATTTTTTACCATGGCAAACAACCTTTCTGTAACATCTACCATTGACTTCATCTTACCCAAATACCTTGAACTGCTATATTTCATTAAAAATATATCATCGAAATACCTCTTTATACTTATTTTCAGCAAAATCTGACAAAATCAAAATTGTTGTACTTCAAGAGTTATCTCCCCTTATGTATCTATGACGTAATCAAACAGTGGATCATCCTTAAGCTAAGTTGTCTTTTCGTTAGTCAGAGTTATCTCCCATGTTAGCAGGTATCGATTGTGACGTAATGTTTTGTACGTGAGAAAACGTCATTTTCACACAAACATATGATGTCACAATTGATAACTTTTCTCATTTTACGCAAAAACAAATGACATCACAATCGATACCCGCTACAAGGGGTGGTAGCTCTGGATAACGAAAATACCTAATAGATATTACAAAATTTAAGTGGTTACAGAAAATGGCTATTTTAATGTATAAATTTGTCGACTCACTTTGTTTTTTTTTTTAGAGGGAGGGGCTGGTCAAATAGCTACAATTTTCATTAACAGATGTCAGACAAGCCAGATGTGCAATTTTAATGAGTAAACAGAATAATTATAAATGTAATTGTTTTTTAGTATTATTTTACACTTCATTAAGAATACCCTTATAAGTATGTAATATGAACGGTCAACCCTGTATAATTTCCTCGTTTCATTTGTCATCTCGATTTTTGAAAGACCACTTTTCTAATTTCCTCTATCATTTCATTGAAGCTTTCCCTCAGCCTATCGCCAATCCGCTTTATAATTGCAAATTTGGCTAAGCAAATGGTGGTAGTATAACGAGGTTTTACTGTATTTACATACTATAGAATCGGAAATTTTCGTGGGGGTAAAATTTCGTCTTTTTCATAATAAAACGAATTGGTATACATTAAATATCGTTATGATATTCTGAGATATTCTGAGATATGTTTCACTTAACATGTATTTATGGTATCTAATTTCTATTTGTTTTGCGTTGCGTCACTACAGGAACCACAGTACAGTACATAGTACAAAAATGCGTATCGTCTGTCTAATGGGACTAATCATATACCACGTGATACCTGTTAATGTTTTTGCGGGTTTATTGTTTCTATTAAA
Source organism: Atrina japonica (assembly GCA_030159075.1). Classification (NCBI taxonomy): domain Eukaryota; kingdom Metazoa; phylum Mollusca; class Bivalvia; order Pterioida; family Pinnidae; genus Atrina; species Atrina japonica. Next base: position 39,448 of record BROG01000354.1, read on the forward strand.
GATTGAATGACGTTAGAAATCGCTATCCTGCGCTAACGTCATTTGTTCGGGAAGATTACGTAGAGTTACGTTCCATCACCATTGGATATACTCTGTACGCACAAACGTCATCGAGTATCACGTGGTACATAAATAATTCCCATGGACTGAAATGATCGTCTTGAGAATAATAACTTTGGTATTGTGTTTATAATATTTGTAAAGGAACTTATTAAATAGTATTACTGCGTGCATTATACATAAATTTCGCCGTGGTTCTTAATTTCGTTGATAAATGAAATCAACCAAATAAATTAACTTAAAAACTTTTGTTATCCTTAATTTTGGTGATACTATTAGTAAGTTATACTTAGGTAAGTTTACTTTTTTTGAGGTGTCGTCGTTTTCATGCCTTTAATCCCCGCTGTATATTATATCCTGTTTACAACTCACTACCGTAAAATTGGATAGTTTGGCTATTGTTTAAGTTTCGACAATTTGGCTATCCTATAAAAATGTCCAAAATTAAACTGTGTAAAAACATGTACAAAATTGTACATGTTCGACGGCCGGAAAATTTTGATCTGTTTCTAGCATTAACCCGAAAATATTTCTAATGTTAACTTTCATCGTTTTTGTTTAAAATAAATCATCGATAGGCCGGTAATAGAAAGGCTTTAGGTTTCTATATCCTATCTACTCATAATTATTTTTAAGGTGCGATAATTGATGTGTGAACACACGACGTGACAGTTTTTACAACTCTAATTCTAACGGAAGCGAGATTTGAAAATCGTGACACACGTTAGCTGGTCCACGACTGACTACTATACTTTGTTCATACAACAGGATACCGGTTTATAACACTCGGTGTTCGAGTTATCTTACTTCGCAGTTGTAATATGAAGTAAACAAGCGACCGTCGGCTAGCAGTTTTACTCACATCTGTTTGTTCACCTGGCCTGGCGATACGTTTAAGGGATTTAAAATATATAAATGACCATATGTACCGGAGAATCAGTGGCGGATGGCTGTATATGGGCGTTATAATGCAAGAATTATATGAAATAAATCTTTTCTTTAAGAAATAGTGGCGTTATGCCGGTTTGGCGTTATAACGGGGCGATATGTCGGGGGGGGGGAAAAACTATATATATATATATATATATATATATATATATATATATATATATATATTATTATATATATATATATATATATATAATATATATATATATATATATATATATATATATATATATATATATATATATATATATATATATATATATATATATATATATAATTAAATTGACATTTAGTAGATTTTCAATGCGATTTTGCTTGCGAGTTTGATGTTAACTATGGACTTCACTTGATAAATTTATTCAAACCATAGTTTAATTCCTATTTTATAAATTTTCTAATCAAATCTGTAATATGAACTGTGTGAACTGTGTTAAACACGAGTTATTTCTCTTGGTGTATTTTATGTTTGAATACCTTATTATGCTAAGCAAGAAAAAGCAATTACATTTCAATGTTATATGAGTCAGTCACGTATTTGTTACTTCTTTATATGAAAATAAAAGATATCTGCTACATCCAATTATTTGACTTACGTTTGTCACGGAACACCTTTAATCCTCAAATTATCACTTTTGACAGATGAAACAAACAGATAACTATACAGTAAAAAGGTTTCAGTTCTTTATTCGCCGAAAATATACGCCTATAGGCAGAACATATATGCACATGTATGTACATTACGATTCTTAAATAAAATTCGATGGCAGCAACATGCCAAAGGAGATGACAAGAAGAACAATATATTGTTACACAGAAAATATATTTCTTGACTGAGTTACAGCAATAAAATATTTGCCTAATCCAAAGAGTTCAGTAACATTTGTAGATGTAAATAGCTGTACTAATTTAAAAACTGATGGTTGTCTCCAGAAATATTGTTTTATATATTGTTTACGTATAGCAATGTAATGTGGACAAACTAATACAAAATGAGATTCATCCTCTATTTCAGATTGACATATGGGGCATAGTCGCTGATCATGTTCAGTATTATTATAGCGACCAGTCTCTATGCTTAATACATGTGAATAATAGTCTGTATCTGGTTAAAATTGAAATGTACTTAACTGTATATATTTCCATATATTGTATGGAAAATATATCTATCAAATCCTTGTAGAGGAATTGATAAAGAATGTCTAACCATCGCCATTCAGTATGACATTTATATTCAAATCATACGACATACAAATAATATCATTTAATCTTGATTCATCCACAAGGCATTTACGATATAAAATACATGTACTGAATTATGTTATATATACAAATATATATATATATATATATATATGCGTGTGTATGTGTGTATGTGTGTGTTTCTTTGTGTGCGTGCGTGCTCGCCTTTCTGTATTGTGTATGTGTATATGTAAGTGAATGCCAACTCTGATCCAGGGTCCGAAGTCATTCAGTACTCAAATTCAACTAACTTTTCATGATATTCAGGCAAAAAACACGCAAAATTAATTCTGCAATTATGCATGTTTGTACATCGATGATATACAATTGCAAATAATGGTGAAAGATATTGCTCATTAGAAGAAAATTCGGTAATATATGTTTGAGTGCGTACTAAGATTTTGAGTATCGTACTTAACGTTTTCTTTCTATTTTAAAGGAAACTCATAAGTGTCACACAGGTTATACGTTTATGAAGAAAAATAATGATATGTTTCTTATTCACTCAAATCCAGACGTTTTGCAAACGATTATATAGTCAAGATAATGAAATAAAAGTTAAGCGTTACTGAAGAGTAAACTTTGTAACTACGGATCCTGGTTTTAGATATTGTAACTAAATTATTTTCGTAATTCATTTGATGTGAATATTCACTATGCGTCAATATTAAGAAATCACATATGCTATAGTTGTTATTGACCCTACAACATTAAATTACCAAAAAACATGAAACTACAAAAATAGAAACAATAAAGATTCGAACAGCGATTTATTTTAACATACGATAAGTTTGTCGTCTTTGTAGTCGAAATTTATCTGGAATTTTTCGTAAGTGACTAGTACCAACTTAAAGCAATTGTTACTGTATCATTCTGTACCCTTTTGTTACAAATATTATAAACATAATACCAAAGTTATAATGCTCAAGACGATATCGTTTCTGTCAATTAGACTTCATCATAAGAAGTATAAGATGAACAGCTGGTACCGAAATACCAGGTACTAGGTTTATGTATACCCTCGGGGACTCAAACGGTCCACCAGCAGTGGCAACGACCTAGTGGTTATAAATATGGACAAACATAATACCAAAGTTGAATGCTCAAGACGATATCGTTTCTGTCAATTAGACTTCATCAGTTGAGCTCCAATTTGAAAAGTATGTGTATTTTGTAAAGATAAAGTGGTATCATACAAGGCCGAATAATATCTCTAAAAGTATAGCCGAAATCCGTCTAAGAGTAACCACTGTAAAAAAAAAAAAATGACTATCTTAGTTTTAGAAAATTTTCGAATTTAAATGGTGTTAAATGACCAATAAAATAAAAAATCTCAGATAGCAAAGTATAAATCATTTGGATGATATAGGTACAAAGCTGTTAAAAATGGACAAACATGGACCTCTTGAAATCAAGAGGTGAAATCAGGTGCCATGGAGAAGTAAGCATCCCGTGTCGACCGGTCACATCCGCCGTGATTCCACAGTCAAATTAAAATGAAATCACCGAAGAAAGAATTCTCATCATAATTGGTACAGATGTCTCAAAAACCGCCATCGAACAAGTAAATCAACATTTCACTTAGTGAAACAGAGTAATCACAAACATAACTATTATACCTACCTTACAATTTGCGGAACGTTGACATCAAATGCGATTTTCGATATTCCTGTGTAAATAATTTGTCAGTGAATAGCTTACATCTGTATATGAAATATTCATATGTTGAACAAGCCCCTGGCATATCGGATCATTTGTGAAATATAAACTCCATATGCGGGTGATTTACTGAAGAACATATAACATGGTGTTCCTAATTGGCTGATTAGTAGAGATTTGTTCAGTCAGAAAATATATCATAACTTACTTGTCTGATGTCTAGCGTACCCGATAACGTCATCATCGCTCTACACGACGACATATTTTCTAGGATCACTCAAATTAATAAATACTATCATATTTCAACAGTGAACAAGTTCATATTGTATGTAAAATTATCATTAACTTTTATTCTACATCAGGCACCCTTAAATTATAACAGTGGACTTAACCATTCTTTAAAATAGACAGGTCCAAATATGGTTTCAGGGGTTTATGAGTTGATGAAAATCACTGCAGTGCATTCTCCTAGTACACTGCTAAACTAGTAATATTGGTAACGAATCCGTTCGGTACGTTATGTACATTTTACATGTATCTGTGCTGTTTAGTTTATACCCATTTATAATGCACTTGTATATTACTACATATTGTAAAACCTGTCAAATTGCCATACTTGCAGTAAAAATCTTCAGTTACAATTGCTCGTGTACGTAAACTTTTAAACTTATCTACGTGTGCATGTATATTACGAACTTAAAAATGTAATGTTTACGAATGACGCAAAATTTACATCTACCTTCCTGGTATGATATCTTCAAAATACACTTGATGTATGATTTAAAGATGCTATGCCGTGTACATAAAATCGTGGGTCTATTCATAAATGGTGACAGTAATTATGTCAGTAGTTGATAGGCAGATATCGTCTAAAATTGTAATATTCTCTGGTTTCTAGGTTGACGTCAGATGACACACGAATATCGTCTACACTCGTAATATGCTCTGGATTATAGATCGACGACACGCAGATGTCGTCTACACTCTTTATCTTCTCTGGATCCGATGACACGTGGATTTCGTCGAATTTCCTAATCTGGTTTCATCACGAAGTTCTAAGTCATAATTTATTTTATCTTAATACAAAAGTTAGAACCGTTTTATCAACGCTTCCCTAAGACAAATTTTAAGGTATTTCGCATATTTCTAAATAAAAGATTATTAATACTTTTACATGCTACATTTACAAAGACAAATTAGGACACAGAAAAACATAACTGAGCTCTACGCACACACTGCGTGTAACGACAAGACTGCAGAAAAAACAGCGCCACATAGATATAGGTATACACATCATGTTTCCACTTTTCATTTACCAGGGGTTTTACCAAAAAGTGGAAACATTATAATTAATTATCATGCTTCCACTTTTTGGTAGAGCCCCTGATAAATAAAAAAGTGGAAACATGATACATAGCACAGATTAAAACTTGTAATACTCCTTCTGTTGACTTCCTCAACAGTGGGCCATAACACGATAGTTGAACAATACAAATGGTATGACCAAAATGTCTTAAAGACATTCAGTTAATCTGCAATTTTTTTGTTGAATGGACAATCATTTTTATTATACAACTCCTAAGTTTGACCCGGGTTCTTTACCTTGCGGGATGACCGCTCTAATTAAACATGCGTGCCTATTCAGATACTATCCGTACTACAATTCAAAGATAGCTATTATTAAACCACCTATGCATATCATCTTTATTCCATAGACACCTGCGTCGACTGAAAGGCCAAGTTGTTATAAAAAATTCTTCCAAAAACCGAGAAAGTAATTCCTTTACCAGGAAGCTGATTGCTATGTTCATGTTTCCTTACAAACTCAAATTGTCGTTTTATGTATTTCTGATTGAAGTTTCTAGTCAAATGACAGACTTAGAAATTTGAAACTTGATCATTTGTTAGCTTTAAATTTCACTTAAGACGTTCTACCTTTTTCATTGCTACGGATCAACAGTGCATTAAGCACAAAGATGAAAGTTTGCAATTGTCATAACATGCCTTCGCTTGTGCATCTATTTTACTTCATTGCGTAGATAAATCACCAACATGCACGTGCATGTTTAGTCCTAACATCATGTACCGACCCGGTATAAGTAACAACTCTTTGTTTCCTTATGGCCAATCTATTTAATTAGATTAAAAGCAATTTTGTTGAGTTTCAATTAGTTTTATTATAATCTTCCTGAACGGAGGTCTTTGTCGTTTTTTGTATTTGTACTAATTAATCGAATGTATTATCACATATAGTTGAATTTGGTATTAATAGATGTGCAAACATCTGGATGCCTCTGCCAAATACTTCGGAGAGGAAAGACCTATAAACGTTTCCAACGTAGTTAATTCTGTAAAGTATGTTTGGGGATTTAGATAGACAAACATTTTTAAAATCTTTTGTTTTGTTTGTTGTTCTCTTTTGTTTTTGTCTTTTACTTACATTGAGATGTCAAAAGCTTCAGGTGTGAAGTATGACAGGATTTTATATATAAAATTGATAATTCGACATCTGAAATCAAATTAAAAAAATATTGGTGTGGAATCAAAATATTTTCGAATAAAGCTTGATGTCAACAATGTAATAGGTTACTGATTTTGATTTTGATTTTTACGACACAAACAACAAACCCATTTTCACTCAAAGTGTAGGATTTCAATTTACTTCGATTCGTAATGTGGCCGTTTGGCTATTTTGATTCTTCAAGCATGAAATTCATTCAGACCAGAACATCCGGGGAATATTCTTAGATTATTGATTTACATGAATCATTACCATGTCTATTTCATTGTCACGCCAGATAAATAATGACTTTCGGGATTAATTTTCTTTGATAAATCAGCTCCTAAGTTATCTCCCTTTAAAGTAAACGTTTAATTATGCATCTTACTTACTTTAAAAAAATCCTAAATGATTTATAACATAAGTACATATACATGTTAAAATGAAATTTAATTGTAAAGACATGTTGATGGTATTAAATTTTGTTAAATATTTTCCTTGTAAAATTGTTCAGCATAATAGATAAACAGGGTAAATGGATCTATTAATGCATATACAACGCCGATATTGTAGTTTGATTTGATTTTTTGTTTTACGCCAAACTCAACAATCTTTCAGTCATATGAGGGCGTCCAGTTTTTATTGATGGAAGAGAAACCCCGGTTACCCGGGTAAAGACCACCACCTTTTGCAAGAAAACTGGCAAACTTTCCCACATAATTCGAAATGACCTTAGCTGGACCGATATTGTAGTAAACAGTAGTTTGCAGTATTCATTTATCCCACGAAAGTATTCTGAGTTGGACATGTTATATCATGTGGTGTATCTGTTCTCATTAGATGAAAAGAAAACAAAATAGTGAAATATGATCCCAGGTGAAAATTTAATTTTTCTTGATGAAAACTTAAAATTTAATGGTTAACGTGCTAATCTAGAATTTCTTCACAATGAACTTGAAGTACTGCGCGTTTAGACGAAACAAAGGTAAATTATAACAGCTATACTTTTATATGTGTATGTAAATGTCAGAAGCACAAGCGTTAATATTCTTTTTAGGGGGAAATAACGACCTTTGTAACAATTTGGTGTCAAATTTCAACGTACAGTAAGTTTTCTTTATCGTCACCACCTACTATCAAATATTGATGTCATAAAATGACATTAAAATACCGCACTTTGTTTTCTATTTCATTTAAAGTAAGTTATAGTTTTCAAAGAGTGGTCTCAGATACGTAATAATTTAAATCTGACATCCTGTTTGGTTTATGGGCATTCAGTATCAATTACCATCTGATGTTTTGAAATGTTGACAGGTTAGGAACAGCTCAATACAGATCAAATTTGTTATATCTAGGCACACACAAACACATACAAATACGCATACTCTCTCTGTCTGTCTCTCTCATACACACATACACACATATTCACACACACACACACACACACACACACACACACACACACACACACACTATATATATATATATATATATATATATATATATATATATATATATATGCATATATAATACGTACAGAATACACACAAGTCTCTCTCTCAGCAGTAGATCTCTCTCTCTCTCTCTCTCTCTCTCTCTCTCTCTCTCTCTCTCTCTCTCTCTCTCTCTCTCTCTCTCTCTCTTTCTCTCTCAGACGTGTGGCATAACTAATGTATGACCAATGCTCAGTGCATTATATATACCTTTATTACGATTCATGTATATTATTATTTCTGTAATATTGGTTGATTTTTACAACATTTACAAATCATGAACATTTCTATTGTTTAATAATGCTGTCTATGTCCACGATATTTCCGAATGGTTTATACATTTGGTGGCTAGAGATTCTTTTCTTTTTTTCCACACTTCACATGCATTTGAATACTCTTCCTTTCGTCGCTTACTTTTATTTGTACATTCCGACTGCAATACACTCTTTAACTATGTTTCGACGCAAGACGCTCTTCATAGCATCTGTGTAAACGACTTTAAATGGCGTGGATCTCTCCAAAAGAGACAATGTGCAATGTATATCATATTGCGACCTACTTGTTCGGCACGTGCAGAGATTAACTTTACCTTTTATCTCTTTACTACTTAAAAATTGCCTTGTGCGTACAATATTGAGAAGCAGACATTTTAGACCGACTGCAAACGCTGACGACTGAGATGCAGAAAGACCTATAGCACTAAACAGTTTTGATAAGGCATATCGTTTGATCACCTGCCTTGTCGTTTGCCAGAAAAAAAGTATGTTAAGTACTTGGAGTTCGAACTTCTAATGTTCTAATTAAGATAAGTCATTGACCGATAAACATTTATGACGTACGATATATTACGTCACAATCATGGTTTTACGATTTTAGTAGGTGTTCTAGTCATCATAAAAAAATAATATTTCGAAAAAGCGAAAACGTAGATTGAAAGATTAATTCTTGCATTGAGAAAGACTATATAAGAAATCGTAAATATGTTTATTAAGACAAGTTTCCATTTTGATACTGGTTATAAATCCGCTTGGCTCCAATGCACGGCGTTCTATTCTGTATAGATTGTGCTTGATCTTACATGGCACAGAGTAAATGGTTGTAGTTTCAAAAAAGGTTGAAATATTACATTTAACCCAGCCACCGTTTTCGCCTGTAGGCTTGTGAATCAGAGCATAGCTACCATATTCTGTCTGAGGGGCATAACAGGCGAAAGCGCTTACAGAATAAAATACAAAAAATGTTAAATTATATAATTATATATAAGTTCGAAAATAACCAATGACTTCTATCTATCAATAGCTAAGATTTGACACTCTAGGTAATACAGTGTTGTTGGTTTTAGTGCTTGGTATATATATATATATATATATATATATATATATATATATATATATATATATATATATATATATATATATATATATATATATATATATATATATATATATATATATATATATGTGTGTGTGTGTGTGTGTGTGTGTGTCTGTCTGTCTGTGTGTGTATGTATGTATGTATACACTAATTTAGGATTATCTGCAAGAGACAAATGCAATCTGTATAAAAAAAACATTTATATCTTTTTCATCTGATGCAAATTTATGAAAAATACAATTGCATAGGTGCATTTAAATGTTCTATTTTTACATTAATGGTCTACGTTGAGTAAAGAGGAACATGAATCAAGGTTACAATTAAATCAATGCAATGTGCAGAGGTTTAGAACTTCAAAAATAAAAATAGAAATCAAGATACGGTCTTCTATGATTAAATCATTTGTGCCTCAGTAGATTGGATGCGGTTTTCCCCTTCAGAATCTAAATTGCAGGTCGGTATTTCTTGTCACTTTTTCCGGCTTATCCTAATTCTTATCGCATATCTAAATCAACATTCGCGTGTGAATGATGTCGTGACCCCCACCTCAGGAGAGCCATACAACTTGTTGTTAAAGTCAAGACTACAAAGTGAAAACGAAAACCTTCAATCCACCTGCCGCGACCCGTAGCTAATGGCATTTAAACGTGCCAGTTTTATTTTGTTTTGATGAGGGGGTTGCACCGGAGCAGTGATTGCGTTCATTTTTTTTTTCAACATTTTTCTGAAAAATAAATGCTGACTTTGTCCGTCAGTTTAGATCACAAAGACAGAGGAATACAAGAAGAAATTTTATGACGCAAAATTGTTGCTGCTTTCAAATTATAAAGCCATTAATATAGATGAGATATGGTCCATGCAATCTTTTAAGAAGTGGTTGGCATGAGGTGAACTTGTACGCTACAAGTTAAACCGTTTACTCTCCGGACACAATGACAGTGGCGCTAAATGTCATTCAACGTAATGTTGTGTCCAAGGTTTAAAGAAATTTTTGTACAGAAATTCACAAAATTTTATATTTCTTTTTTCATGGAAATTGTTTATTAATTGAAAGGTATGATATAGTGTAATTATTTAAAAATAACATTTCAAATTGAGGGACAGGGTGTGTGAAATATACATACCGTCACTAATGTTTCAGAGGATCCTATATAAACTGAATAAAAGTCATACGGTAAATATCAAATTATAAGCCATTTTTGTATCGTATGATCTATTGTTTGGCGTCAATACGGGAATTTATAACTCGAAAAATTTATGCGAAATTTGGTTTATTTTGAAAAATGAAATACTAGTTATTTGACAAAAGTTGAAATGCTACAATCAGAAACCTCCCGCCTCCATATATATATATATATATATATATATATATATATATATATATATATATATATATATATATATATATATATATATATATATATATATATATATATATATATATATATATATATATAATATCACAATCTTTGATACCAAACTGTATGTATAAATGAATTTCACAACGATTAGTATGACTGTGCTAGTGAGCATACTTGAGGGTGTATTAGTACAAAATATAAAAAGAGTAAAGTCACGGTTGTAACTTAAACACTGTGTGGAAAAACAGAATTAATTTTTCCAAGCATTCTTCGCAGTGTCAGGAAAGACAAAAATAAACAAACAAAATTTTAAAACATCTGACTGGAATGACCTATATTTTTGTACTCTACACACTCTACACATGACAATCAGTAAAAGAACGCGCTCAAGTTGAAAAAGAAAATCAAACAATTTCATACGAACATTACACAATGTAATCCATAAAATAATGATAATAAACAATAAAAAACGAACATAATGTCGATTGGATTGCAGTATGTTTCGGAGATTGGGTCTCCGTTTTCGACGACAATTTTCCATTTCATTTGAAAGGTACAGGTTCTGAGAGATATATTTACAAATCTAAAAATGTTTAATTGATACAGACCGCCCTGAGGTTGATATTAATTTATCGAGTCTTTGTGGGGCATATCTGTTTTGTGACAAACCAAATCGGAGGTATTTTGTACAATTGTTTAATAGAAGTGTAAAAAGATATCATGTTTACCCGTACTAGTCGGAATACAATCAGTACCCGAGGATGCTAATGCACAAACTGTTAGTTTCGCCTCTATGTATTAAATTACATATTACAAGGTTGCCCTGAGTTGCTGGCACTAACTTGTAATCATTTAACCAGGTACACTAAAATTAAAATGTGTACAAAATATTTTAAATTCTTAAATTTTCCGCTGGAAAATGAAAGCAAACGGTTTTATTGACAATAATTATATCTCCAAACAACAGTATCAACATTCCCTCTCTCTCTCTCTCTCTCTCTCTCTCTCTCTCTCTCTCTCTCTCTCTCTCTCTCTCTCTCTCTCTCTCTCTCTCTCTTTCTCTCTTTCTCTCTCTCTCTCTCTGACTTTGTTTTAAACAGGATTGATAAGAGATTGATAATTTCAACAAAACTGCTTTTACAACTATCAGTGTTACACTATTAGACAAAACATGGATGCACACATTCACTTTAATTGATTTGTTTTTTGTCCTCAGATTGTACAGTCTAAAACTTTTGTTGACGTTTTATATAGATCAGACTTTTCCTTTTTGTTTATTTATCAAATTTTACGGTTTAATGGAATATTGTCATAATTTTGTTCTTATATATTTTGTTCTTCAGTTTCTGACTGTTGACACATTGCAATTAAAACACATAAATACGTCTTCGTATTCTTCATAGCAAAAATATCAAATATCATTTAGAAGTTTTTATAATCATCTTCAATCACTGTTTATAGGCGGTATTGTATGTATTCGATATTGTAGCTAGTGCAATCATATGTCATTTAAAAATATTTATGAAATTTTATAAATGTTGTGCAAGTGGCTTATAAAATGTTTTATCTTGATGATATAGAAATGGAACCTATAAACAAATGATATGCTAGTTTTAAAACTGGATCACTTAGAATTATTTGCTCAGGTAGATATTTTATAAACAAAATTCTGCTAAGTATTTCCTGAAAAAAAAATCGTTTGAGTATCTGAGAAAAAGAAAATGAAGTTACTGTACACATTTTATTGTAAAACTAATAAAGCCATGAATCATTTCAAACAGGAGGTCCATGTTTGTCCTTTTTTGCATTGTACCTATATTATCCTGGATAGCCTAATGAATAATACCTTGGTATCGGAGACTTTTTATATGAAACATCCAACAAAGTAATAAGATGTCATTGTAATATTGAAGGCGTTTATCTCCCTCTGGGAAGCACGTAGTTATTTCTTATCTTGTAATATGTTATTTTCATGGATACTATAATTTTTTTTACACCAAACCTGAAAAAATGTAAAGAATTATATATAAAATCATCTCATACTCAGGTGATTCTTTTGAAATTGTTAATTCTTCATGCTCACTAACAGCTCCCCAGATTATATATTTGTTGTTTTCATCTATCGTATTAGTAACTGTCACTAACAGCTCCCCAGATTATATATTTGTTTTTCATCTATCGTATTAGTTACTGTTACTAATAGCTCCCCAGATTATATATTTGTTTTTCATCTATCGTATTAGTAACTGTTACTAACAGCTCCCCAGATTATATATTTGTTTTTCATCTATCGTATTAGTAACTGTCACTAACAGCTCCCCAGATTATATATTTCTTTTTCATCTATCGTTTTAGTAACTGTTACTAACAGCTCCCCAGATTATATATTTCTTTTTCATCTATCGTTTTAGTAACTGTTACTAACAGCTCCCCAGATTATATATTTGTTTTTCATCTATCGTATTAGTAACTGTTACTAACAGCTCCCCAGATTATATATTTGTTTTTCATCTATCGTATTAGTAACTGTTACTAACAGCTCCCCAGATTATATATTTGTTTTTCATCTATCGTATTAGTAACTGTTACTAACAGCTCCCCAGATTATATATTTGTTTTTCATCTATCATATTAGTAACTGTTACTAACAGCTCCCCAGATTATATATTTGTTTTTCATCTATCGTTTTAGTAACTGTTACTAACAGCTCCCCAGATTATATATTTGTTTTTCATCTATCGTATTAGTAACTGTTACTAACAGCTCCCCAGATTATATATTTGTTTTTCATCTATCATATTAGTAACTGTTACTAACAGTTCCCCAGATTATATATACGTTTTTCATCTATCGTATTAGTAACTGTTACTAACAGCTCCCCAGATTATATATTTGTTTTTCATCTATCGTATTAGTGACTGTTACTAACAGCTCCCCAGATTATATATTTGTTTTTCATCTATCATATTAGTAACTGTTACTAACAGCTCCCCAGATTATATATACGTTTTTCATCTACCATATTAGTAACCAAATGGACTGTTTTTAAAGGTTTTTCTTTTTGCTGTAAAATTATTTGGTTTTTCTGATGCCTGATCTTTTCTTAACCTATGATACTGGAATCATTCTTTAAATTGTTGGTAATCAAGTACAAAATATATACCCAAATTGGCCAGTGCACAGGAAAGACTAGTGTATAAACAAATTAAATGTACTTTATTGTTACACTACTAGAGGCTCAGTTTTACTATATTAATACAATATTGAAACACAAGACTATGATTTCGGCAAAGTCGGGTATAATTTTGTATCGAATCACAATAAAAGAAGTAGGGAAGGACGTAAATGCGCGTATCGCTACTTGTAAAAATTCTAATTCCAAGCAAACAAATATCTAAAATTGATCTTACAGTAACTATATAAGTAATAAATCCGCAAATCGTTCCAGGATCTCTCTCTCTCTCTCTCTCTCTCTCTCTCTCTCTCTCTCTCTCTCTCTCTCTCTCTCTCTCTCTCTCTCTCTCTCTCTCTCTCTCTCTCTCTCTCTCTCTCTTACTTATTTAGGGGAACAGCTACCCTTACTACAGATACTGAACGCAACAGATTACGTCTGAAGTAAAATGTAATCATATCACTAAATTTTTGCATGTTACCGATATGCCTTTTTATCTGGTGGTATTTTTGTTGCAGCAGAATCGCAATTAACATGTGATTTGCGAATCATCAAATCGCTGATAAAGGGTTAAAACCCACCCAAAACGCACGTTTTATCTTAATGAGTGTTTACCTACATCAATTCCAGTTTTGTACCTTGATGGTGTGTAAACTATCTGCCGGTGATTTCTTATTCCTAATTAAACTGATAACAAATTCATTTGCTTTTGATCTTTAATCTTTGTAGGATTTCGGTCTTACGTGGATACGCTATTAGCTATCCCGGAGACTTTCATACACTTGTGACAATGCCTAACTCGAATTTGCAGTTGTTGTTGTGATTTAATTTTAATTTTCACCGAAGACAGGAAACTGGGGTGAAATATATATCTATATAGGTATGTACACTAAATTATATTGTCCTGATTATTATCATTCTTATCATTTTTATTTTTATTATTATTATTATTATTATTATTGTTGTTGTTTTTGTTGTTAAAAGTATTGCTATTATTAACATTATCAGTATTGGTTATAAAATTATCTTATACTTTTGAAAAGCTCATGTTAATTCCTCTTGTACCAAATACGTCTTAAGTGTTGGTCGGTAATGGAAATAATGATCTGAGAGTCCTCCGTGGTCGAGCAGATGGAGCATCGCGCTTTAAATCAAGAAATCTCTCACTTCCTGTTAGCGCAGGTTCGAGTCCCGCTGGACCTGATTTTTGTGAGAAAGTTTGCCAGTTTACTTGTGGAAGGCCGGTGGTCTCTTCACGGGTACATTGTAACCGGTTATATCCTTCAACATTAAAAACTGGCCACCACCATGTAACTGAGAAAAGAAGTTTGGTGCGGCGTAAAACAAAACTGAATCAAAAGAATCAAAATACGATTGCTTATGACTTTTATAGTAAACATTTTATTGCCCTGTGATATGAATAGTTGTTCACCGAAAGCAATTACATTTATCCCGAGAGTAACGTCTGAGGGATAAATATGATTTGCTGAGGGAAAACAAATATGAACATCGCCCTCATACAAGGGCAATAAATTGTTTATTATACCGATATAAAAACGCAAAATAACAACATTTTCCTAGAAACTTATGAAAAACTTCACTTTGATAATCCATAGTTGTTTCGTATCTAGAAGTCTAACTCTAGAAGTCTAGAAGGGGTTCTGAATGAGAGGAAATATGACATACAAAATGAAGAGCGTCTCTGTTCCTGGTCACGTAAATGTGATTGTCCAGTAAGAATGAAGAATCTAATATTTGTTGGCAGATGGCTCACATTTTTTGTATTTTGTTATTATTGTAAAAGTCATTGACTAGATAATTAAAATAAAAACAAATCCGATGGAAATCGGTTGAATAGTTTTGGAGGTGAATTTACGTTTAGTACACTTAGTGTCCTTTGGGCACACAGGTTCAAGTTGATGTCAATGTACCTTTCTCTAATTGGTTCAAAATGATGTCAATGTATCTTGGTCCATACAGGTTCAAGCTGATGTCACTCAACATTAGTCTACAAAAGTACATGTTGATGTCAATGTACCTTTCTCTACGCTGGTTCAGGTTGATGTCAATGTATCTTAGTTTATACAGGTTCAGGTTCATGTCACTCAACCTTTCAGGAGAAGAGAATTATGCTGATGATTATCATCGTTGTCGTCAGGTTCATCATCATCATCATCATCAACATCATCATCATTGATTAGTTATAGATTCAGGTTTTGTCGTTAATGTAGGTGGTTTTATTTAGACAATAGATTGAAATTAATTTAACTTCAATTCAAAACTGATTGTTTAGTACCCAGCATTGATAGCCAATATCAAGAAATGGAAGAGAAAAAGTTAGGTTTTATGATTTTAAAAAACGGCGTCACATTTAAATTTGATTATGTTTTTTATGTATTTCCAGAGCTCCATGTTAATCCAATGTCCATAAGACTTTAAGATCACAGTTAAACGTTTTTCTGACTTAAATTTCTTTCAAAAGAGATTTGTCTACATCTAAATAGAAAAAAAGTTAATCAAGCTTGTATTGCATAAATTACTTGGATAACTACTAAAATATCCTAGACAATTATATTAATCGTAAATATTATATCTATCATTTGTTCATTTATATAATTTCGAAAAACACAAGGGTTGCCATGTCACATTATACAATCATTGCCCTTATTTGGGGTTTACATGAATATTTGTCTACCCGAGAGGCGTTATGTCACCCGAGGGTTCTATCAGAGGGTGATATAACATTTAGAAGGTGTGCAAGGTACTATGTTTATGAATACCCTCGGGTACTCAAACGGTTCACCCTTTTTTGTTTTACTTAAGGCATGATTTAACTCGTCTGGGATTTGCTATTGTTCTTCGTTTTATCACATCTAGTTGACCTATCGCCAAATGCCCGACACGGTATATTTTGGCAAACTTTTTAATTATGACGTCACAATCAAATGGCCCATCAAACATATGTGTGATTATAAAGTCACAATGGAATGACGTAAAAATGTACATGTACAGCCACGTGTCAGACATTTGGCGATAGGTCAATTTGTCGCATTCTAATGGACTTGAAGGTTCGAATATCCTTTGGTACTTTTTTCATTTTTACATCATATTTCAATTTGATTTCAAGTTCGGCAGCTAATACAAATTAAGATAGTTTTGTACTTTTATTCACCTTATTTGCCAACCACACCTACAATGTCTTAGACAACGTCCAGACATAGTTTTCAGCTGAGGTTCATTGATCTTCATATAATATAAATTGCACTTCGCAAATCGCAGAAAATATCATTTATATAATTTCGAAAACACAAGGATTGGCATGTCACATTAAATTTGATTATTGCTTTTATCAGTTATCAAAACAAGGGAAACAGTGATATTCCATAGCACCTGATCTAATCTCTGGATTTCCAGACCTCCATGTTCATACAATGTTCATAAGACTGGTATATTTCTCCCCTTATCCCTGAAGATTAATACATTGGTATTTGTGATTTATATATTTATGTTGTAAATGCATAGCGATGTGAGTGATACTAATAAACTATCATCCTGAAATATAACCAAAGTCGAACCCAGACATATTGAAATGGAACGGGGTAAAATAAACAAGTTTTTAAAAAAAATACCGAGTTACAATGGTAATGAAAACATTTAACCAAGAATGATGTAACAGTGTAACCAATGTGATGTAACAGGGTTAAAATAAGTGGTTTCGACTGCATAGAAAACCTGCCAAATAAAAAAGAGATTACATATTTCAATTTAAAATCGATTTCCTCAGAAAAAGTGGTATCGTGCAAGGCTAGATAATGTATCTAAACCACTTTAACAGTTGTCACCGAAATATCAGGTACTTGGTGTATGTATACCCTTGGGAACTCAGGCGACTCAAATTGTATTGCAAAAATTACCTTAACACCAACAAATAAAATATCCTAGACAACCTCCAGTGTTTTACCATATAAAATCAATAGTCATTACGACGATCGCAGAATATTTCCTAGAGTTCATTTGTATAGTTTCGAAAAGACTAGGATTGCCCGATGTCCATAGAAATCTTAGAAATACACAGAACAGAAATACCGAGCAAAAATTATATTAATTGAAATTATATTCTAATTTCGAAAACGCCTTGTAAACTTTATCTAGTCAAAATGCATTTTGTCTCTCAAGTTAAGAAAGTATTGGTATAAAAACGCAAATCACATCTTGTGCTTGATTGTAGACACAAAATCAAATCTTGAAAATTTCTTTTTAATCCTTTTTACATTAGAAAAATAGCATTCTTATATATTGAGTGTAATTTTCTTTGTAAGAAAATTTCATTTTAGTGTATACCTACATGTTATTTGCAAAATCTGAATTAACACACAAACTCATCCAAAGATCTACCTGATGTCAATGAAAAACATAATGTACCAATCTCCATCCTACCTGATATTGTTAACAACAAACATTTTTATCCCCTTTGGTTAACCAGTTATACAATTCATAATCATGCCCTTATTCTTGTGTCAACGAACTCTTTTAAATGCCAAAAGGAATATTGAATATTTATTTTTCTAGAAATTGCACGTTTGCGCATCATCATTATCATCATCATCGTTTACTTACAGTCATCCCTTTCTTGTTGCTGATGTCGTTAATTTTATGGGTATAAACTAAATCACATACACCTTATCAGTGTCCTCAAAAGTTTTACGCCTTTGGGGTAACATTGTCCCTGTCTTATTCCAGTAGGTTCATACTGTTGTAAGTGCACTCACCTTTTAAACATGATAAAAAGATCGTCTTTAGTCTGGTCAGCAGGGGTTATTTTTTAACATCTATCACAATAACAGTTATCGAATTTGACCTTTAAGTGCCCCCGTCCCTAGACGTTCTCCTAGAATTTTAAGGTGCCCTGAGGTGTACAGTTCATGGAAATATTGTTGTTGGTCCACTCCACTGTCCTTTTTATACATGAGTCAGAATTAAGTGCCCCCGTCCCTAGACGTTCTCCTAGAATTTTAAGGTGCCCTGAGGTGTACAGTTCATGGAAATATTGTTGTTGGTCCACTCCACTGTCCTTTTTATACATGAGTCAGAATTTCCTACCGCAGGTCATCAGTGGTATCTTGTTATCAAGTATCATAATAACAGTTACCGTGTTTGAACTATAAGAGCCTCTACCTCTAAAAGTGCCCTGGGATTTTTAAGGTGAGCTGAGGTATCAGTTTCCTGTCATATTCAACAAATTTTTAAAATATTGTTGACAGCTTTTCGTACACGATTCACAATTCTCTTTAGTCTCTTCATTAGTTAGTGCACCCCAGAAATGTAAAAACGGTTCATCCACCCGAAATAATTCCTTTGATATTGGGGAGGGGTACTATTTCATATTGTTTTATGTTTACATGATGTAGATATCATCTCTACCAGAACCTACATCAGGCTCATATTATGAAGTTAGTTTGATTTGTGTCTTAATTATAATTTCCCCATTTTACCATTTTCCAACGCTTGGGATTCATGTTGTGTAATATAATATAATGTTATATCAAATGTTTTAACAAACCAGAAAAAAAAACATTGTGTGCTCAAAAATCTTGGACTAATATCATATACACTTTTTCAGTTGTTTGAATGAAATTTTATTTTCGTTTAACAAATCACGTCTAACCAGTTCGCCTACATATTTAGTTTATTCCACGTATCGGTCGTGGACTTTATGTTTTATTTAATTGGTGCTAGTCTCATCTAAAGATCTAAATTGCTATTCCCCTTTTAATTTACAACCGTGCTGCTGAGACATATTTTACATGAGTTATGGAGCTGCATGTCATTGCTTTACCACCCGAATTATTCAGAAACAATTAGTTCGTGTTCATTTGAGTCCTAAAACTAAAAATGAAAAAGAGGTTCGGCGACATTTTGTAATTCGCATTCGCTACATTTACGAATTTCAATTCAAAGAACAAAGAATTCAATTTATCTATTTCGACGCCATGCGACTTTAATTATGGATGGATTTTTAGGTTTTAAAGATTTTGTCGAGATAAAAAGAAGCGTCGGCATACACGAGATTCATTTAAAATTTTGTCGTTTGAGGAGAATCTGAGTCCTTTCCGTCTTTTGATTTCACCGTTTGTTTTAATGTTATGTTACCTTCAATGGTATAGAAATTACATATTAGCGGCATTTATATCATGAAGTTACAGGAACTTTCTGATGCGCAAATAATATAACCCTGAGCAGAAATTGTATACATACTAAAACAAGGGCTCGTGGCAGACGATAAAGATAGACAAACCTGTCGCCTGTAGGATAATTTGTATTTCCAACTATCATTCTGAAATAAGATACTTTTAAAATGCAATTATGATTGAATCTTGCATGCGTCCATAATCAATATTATTTGAAAGTAGGCACCCATAGAGTGGATATACAAAAACCAATGACGTTCAGCATTATAACACATATATGTATATTCAAGCCTCAAATAGAACTGTCTGGTGACTATGATACCTTCTAGCGTTGTGTTTTCCGTATGATATTTAGTAATTGTATGTCGTTTTCTGTGATTTGTACATTCGTTCACTCAATTTTTGAAAGCTGATAAAAGGTTGACAAGTCTGATAATTGATAGAAAATATAAAAATGTGTAACACCTGATTGACAGGCATACCTTCCTCCAATACTTGTGTCGTGTTTCGTGGTTGTTAATTTATTGATCTTGTAATACGCGAGGTCGAACTAGTATTATACATCAACCATCAAACTATTTGTAAGTCTGTCTGTCTGTCTATCTATCTATCTATCTACCTATCTATCTATCTATCTATCTATCTATCCTTCATCCATTTTAAATGAAGTCTCGTTGGCAGAAACGATCAGAAGGAAGAGTCAGCGTCTTCTGCTGGCATGCCATACCCGTCGCAAACATTCCATGGAAACCTTTCTAGTCAAATTCGGTGAAAAGGTCAAGTTTGGCGAAAAGGTCAAGTTCGGTGACAAGCACGATTGGTGAAAGTGAGTCACTATCTGTGACCGTGCTCCAGAATACTATCTAATATTTCTGAGAGGAATGATAAAAGGAATTAAGCAATGACATTTGGAACCTGAAGTATCCAATAACGGACACTCTAGATAAAACAATAGACTACCAAAATCACATACATTAATTAAACTTAGCTTTTTTGAGTTTAACTTAGTTTATCTCAATTGAACCTTGTTAGTTTTTTACCAGTTAATGTGATTAACGACTGTGGGTGTAAACCTTAGGGAGTTCCTAAATCATATAAGATATGATGCACATTGGTCAGACTTAGTTTTTCTCAGTATTGACAGAAACGATCGTCTTATGTTTATAATATTAGTAACCACTAGGTCGTTGCCACTGCTGGTGGACCGTTTGAATCCCAAGGGTATACATAAACCTAGTACCTGGTATTTCGGTACCAGCTGATAATCTTACACTAAAGTAATATTTTGCACTGATAGCACTATTTAAAATTCCAAATTCTTCTAAAGCTAACCTAGCCATCTTTTTACAGTGGTTACTCTTAAACGAATTTTGCTATACGTTTAGATTTATTATTTGGCCTTGTCTAAAGCCACTCTTTAGAAAATCTATTTAACTAGTTCAACTGATGAAGTCTAATTGACAGAAACGATCGTCTTGACCAGTTTAACTTTGGTACATGTTTTATTTTTATAATATTTAAACCTAGTATTTCTCTACTGAACGTTGGTTTTGTCATTAACTGGCATTACCTCGTGAAAATCTAATTTTGAGAGAAAAAATAAATTTTAACATTATCAAAATCACCAAAATGAGTTAAAACCTTGCTTCAACTGAGGTAAACTATATTTTTAACTGGGCCAATTTTACATAAATGAATATACATGTATATGTAATTTTGTCACTGTAAATCCAGGTGGTCCCCACTTATACCTATGTTTCCGTTGTTTTCAGATTGCTTCGTTAAAATAATATTAATGATTTCAATGTAGTTTTTCGCCACTTAAATATAACTTCTCTCGCGCATTCCATTAACTGACAGAACAGTAGATTTTCTGGAACAAAGTAGGTTTAACTGGAAAAACAACTTAGTTAACTAAGAAAGAGTTAAACTCATTAATGTCATTTTGGTATCATATTAACACGTCCAATTCAGGTACCAGTACCAATTAAACTTGATAATTTAGTCAAGTCTGAGAATATTATCAACGGCCAGTATTAACCACAGCTGAGTAAAAGTTCTTACGTTTTATGGTACCATCCTCTTAGCTTGGATCATTTACATAGAAATAATTATTCCAAATGTATGAAATCCTCCTTTTTTCACTAGTGTTATGGTTCAGAATTACCCTAAAGTATGTCAGCAAAAATTAAGGATACAGTAAAGTAAATTTACAAATTTTAGTAACAATAACAAAACAAAATTTAATCTAAATGATTTTACAATAATAATTATTGACAATATTATTGACTGCCTACAGTCAAAGATCCACTCGAACACACGTAAATTCCAATCAATATGTAATATAATATACAACACCTATTTTAATTTTAAATAACATGTAGTCTTCTCTCCCTATAGTTTGATTTGCCTTACTGTCCTTTGGTCCTAACTGTTCTGAACTTGGTCTTAAATGGTCAGAACTTGATCTTAACTAGTCTGACCATCTACCCACTAATACACACACACACACACACACACACACACACACACACACACACACACACAGAGACAGACAGATATATATATATATATATATATATATCTTATTACAGTTCCAGAAAACACTAGATCAAGAACAATCAGGAAATAACCTTTCTAGTACATTCGTGTGTTTACATTTGAAAGTCCCTTTGGTTAAATATAATAACATAATGACATCATAAGAAAGGTCGGGAAACAAAACAATAACAGCTAATATTCCAGAAAAGTTTAGGTGTACTACGTTCAACAAGTACTGATAATAAGTAAATAAGCACCCATCACCCTCATAACAGTAGTCACACGCGAACTGAGTCTGTGATGCTCAGACCATCATTTTCTTGAGACTTTCTTTTATTACAGTGATGCCAGTATATGAAAACGTAAATTTATTATAGTCCTAAGATATCTAACAATAAATTATTGTAACAAGACAAAATCAGTTTCTCCAACGCTTCAGGTATGTTGATATATATATTGATTAAATATTCATAGAATATGCATAAAATATTCATAAAGTTGATAGTTTATCAAACGCAGCTAAAAACCTTTAATGAAAACATACACAGGTAAGAGTTATCACCGATAAACTGCTCTTTTTTCTGACGGACATGAAAGCAAGACCTTCAAATAACACTTTTCTGAAAAGCAGAAGCAGATTGCGATGTCACACGTGTGTTTACATACGAAATGACAACCAATGCAGTGTCTGTTTAATCAACTATATTCCGACTCTGCTATATTTGTACATTTCTGACATCTTCTGAGTTTTTTTTTAAAAAATTGCTTTTATAAATCTAATATTTTAGTCACGCCTCAAAATACAAATATAAAAAATCTCAGCTACCAAAGTATCTTTAGGATGCCCAGGATATGGATACAAATCTGGTAAAAATGGATAAACACGGACCTCTGGATATCAAGAGTTGGGATCAGGTGCCAAGGAGGAGTAAGCATACCCTTTCTACCAGTCACACCCACCGTCAGTCCACAGTCAAATCCAAATGAAATACGTGAGGAAGAAGTCATTGTCACAATTGGGACGTCTCAACACCTTCCAACGACAAGGCAACTCAACATTTCACTAAGTGAAACAGAGTTATCGAAACATGACTATTATACCGACCGTGAAATTTGCGGAACGTTGACATCAAACGCAGTTTTTGATATCCCTGTGTCAATAATTTGTCAGTGAGTAGTTAACATCTGTATATGAAATGCTCATATGTTGAATACTCACTGGCTTATCGGATCATTTGGACTTGACTGTGGACTCACGGCGGGTGTGACCGGTCGACGGGGGATGCTTACTCCTCCATGGCACCTGCTCACACCTCTTGTATTCCAGACGTCCGTGTTTGTCCATATTTGCCGGATTTGTATCTGTGACCTGGACATAAAGATATTTTTTATCATTTGTGAAATATGAATTCCATATGCGGGTGACCTTGGGATATTACTACTTAAATAATAATAATAATAAAAATAATAATAATAATAATAATAATAATAACAATAATAATAATAATAATAATAATAATAATAATAATAACAATTATTATTATTATCATTATTATTATTATTATTGTTGTTGTTGTTGTTGTTATTATTATTATTATTATTATTATTACAAATTTATTATGTAATTTAGACCCATTGTCTTTCGTATATTTGACTCTTCGTATCTGAATAGAGTATATATCAGAGTATAAATGACCATGAATTGAAGTACTCAAACAGAATGCCAAATAAATAATAAGTACAAAGATGGATTTACATCAGTTAACATTATATTTTGAACAAAATGGGTTTTGCATATTGAAAACAAATTTTTGAATCATATAAAAATCACTGTGTCCTGGACATCCTAAAGATTTATAATTTGGTATCTGAGATGCTTTACATACTACAGTATTAAGCGTCCGAAGGTTGAGAAGACAATTTACGAATCTTGTGAACATCTCTCACACACACACACACACACACACACACACACACACACACACACACACACACACACACACACACACACACACGCACGCACACACACACAGACAGACAGACATATATATATATATATATATATATATATATATATATATATATATATATATATATATATATATATATATATATATATATATATATATATATATATATCAAAAGGATATCTGATCCCAACTCTGAATTTGTCCGTATTTGTCCAATATCACCTAATTTGTATATGCATCCTGGACATCCTGAAGATTTATACTGCAAGATTATAAGTATGAGCCATAGTTATAATGACATTTTAGAGAGAATCATTATTTAAATTCATAGATATACAAAATTATATAACATTTCTTAAATATGAAATACCTTTTTAATACATAACGTATCTAACACACCCATGTGCAAAATAAATACGTTTGACAAAATAAAAATGAATGAAGTATAAATATAGTAAACTTAATGCAAATGTAATGGGTTTGAAATATAGCAATTAAGTATACGTATAGTAAACTTAGTGCACATTTTTATAAAATAGCTAAACAATGCTAAAGATGATCGTTTCTGTCTATAACACATTTGAACTCGAACTTTAAAAAATCTTATGTACCAAAAGAGAAAGTGGTATCATATAAACTGCATTATCAGACCCATCTAAGAGTGGCCACTTATATTTTGAGATGGTTAGAATTGAAACCGTTCTATCCCTAAGAAATGTTACTTTTTAACTGCATGTATCCAAACATCTCAATCTCATACCTGTTTCTGAGTTTAAAAATAGTTTTAGAGACCATAATTCTGTGTTACTGTTGTTCGTTTATTTTTTAACATCACAATTCTTCAGTTGAAATTATTGATGGGTAACCGATTCATTGTAAATTTCGCACAGCATTCTTTACTTTGTTTCTTGTAATGAATGATTCCAGTTATTTGATTAGAGACTAAAGCTTATTCTACACAAATATCAACTCGCCCTTTGTTAGGAATGTTTAAAATCTTGAATATTTGTAAATGAAACGACACAGAAAATGTTACAAAATTTCTAAAACGCCAACCATTAAGAGATTGAATACTAAAAGTAAATCATTTTATTTTTAGATGATACACATATAAAACCTTTAAAGCATTATCTTTTATTTTGTATAATGAAATAATTAAGAATTCTGAGAAAGTGATGTTTTCTTATTATGATATATTGATATAACGTAGGTCATAGTAATATGCTATTGAATGTATATATATATATATCTGTGTGTGTGTGTGTGTGTGTGTGTATGTGTGTATGTGTGTCCGTGTGTGTATGTGTGTGTGTATGTGTGTGTATGTGTGTGTATGTGTGTGTATGTGTGTGTGTGTTATAACATTTGTTTTGGTTTTTTTTTTGGCATCTGTTATTTACACCAATTCGTTTTAAAGTATTATTTATTATATTTTAACAATTTTGCGCTGATCTGATGAAGGCTAATTAACAGTTACGATCTTATTAAGCATTATGACTTTGGTACTATGTTTATAACAATAATGTATTTAAATACTGGATGCATTGCTTCAGCGTTGAAGTACTATTTGTTGTATTCAAATAGATGGGTTATTGATTTATATCTGTATGTTGTTTATATTAATTCGTTTTGGGGTATTATTTATTGATAGATTAATTGTTTCATGTTCCTTTTTGAAGCATAATTTGTACTTTCTTATGGATTCTTGCTACGATTGTATTTGGTTTGAAATCTAGAACTTTACAATTTTCAATTCAAATTCTTATCCTATTTTTATTTGGACTTCACAGGGAACTCATGTTGATGTAAGATGTTGAGGTTTCCGCATCCAGTCTTTTCGATTTTTCTGGATCCTTGTTTTCTCTAAGTTTACTACGCTTGAACATTGTTTAATGGAATTCTTGGCGGTCAACGCTTTAGAGTATATACTTTTATTGTTTCTTCAGTGTATTATCTCACTATAAATCTAGCATTATTTCTATTTACAACTGATATTATATGCGTTTGTTCAACTCTACATTGTGTATTGTATAATGATAGTTTCATACCGATTCTATATAAGAAATCCACATTCTTCAAAAAACAAAAATACAGAAGAAAAATCAATGAAGAAATAACTACAGGAATTGGTTTGCAAAGTTACATACATTCTGCTTCATTTCCCCATTGTATTAAGTTTTCTTTGTCGAAATTGTAATTTAAGTCAATATGTTTAAAAGAAAAAAAGATATGTTCCTATGCCAACTAATTGTTTATTTATATTTTTGATAAGTTCCATAACACGACTACAATATCATGGGTGTTGATTAATATATTTCAACGACCCTTAGATGAATTTCCATAATTTTACGATTATTTATGAAGAAGCGACTTTATTTTGCTTTGTGTTACGAGGATTCATTCCATAATTTATTTTTTGTTATTTTGATTTGGACTTTGGATTTTCGGCGGATGTGACCGGTCGACTGAGGATGTTCTGTGTACTGTCCTCTGAACTGCACGACGTGTAATACTTTGGCATACGTAGTTTTTGTGTGTAATAAGAATATGTAAGTTAAAAAGAAATTTAATCCTTGGTCCTACATACACCAATCCTTGAAAGGTATATTTTAAGTATCAATAAGTAACTAGGATTTTAACTTTTTAAAACCTTGCGAAACAAAGCGACCTGAAAACGTTATAATGTGTATTACGTATTAACCCGATGTTGTTGACATTCCTGTATTAAATTGATTTCCAATTTAAAATAAATGTATATTCTTTACAGAGAAACAAACAGTCTGTTAACAGTGTACATTTATTTTAAATTGGAAATCAAATGATGATGTCTAAATGACAGAAACGATCGTTTTGAGCATTAACACTGTAGGTTGAAGTTTATAATATTTATTGTGAAAGTATAAATTTGACCTTTTCCCTATTTTGTATAAATATATATATATTAATATTTTAGTAATTAAATTTATTTTTAAAATGTTTTATATTATGAGAATCAAAAAAACAAAAAAAAAAACATCAATAAGTAGTTATAGCAATTCTAGAGTAAATCTTAAATCTGTCTGGAAAATGCTTCAAATTGCACTTCAGAACCATTGTAATATATTTTTAAAATGTTAAAAGCTCATCAGTGAAATTGTCTGTAAAGTTTTGAAATATCTGAAATGTGTTAAACAAAATTATAAATGCATCCTTAAAATTCAAATCCACAGATAATATTTAACTATCTTCTGCTGAATTTTTCTGTAAATGAAATATTTCTTGAAAGAACTGTAGCGGATTTGTTTTAAGTTTAAAAGCATAAGACATATATATGACCGTGTCGCATATTCCATTTAGTATATATCTTTCATCCACACCGTCATTGATGTATAGATGAATTTCTTCTAACGAGATTTCAAATGCATTGCTTTCAGAAAAAAATAATCAAAGATATTGCCATTATCTACACTTTTAAGAATTCTAAAAATATTCTAAAAACCTTTGAAAATATATTGAAAAAATGAAAAAAAAGTTTTTTTGCATCTATAATCTTCTGAAAATGTTTCGATTTAAAAAGATAGTATTCGTTTTAAACGGTTGTATTTTAAAACCATTTTAGTGACCAGTGAACTGACTGTGATCTTCTCTTATTGTAATCCCATTTCAAAAGGCAAAAATGTTGAATCACATTTCATTGTCAAGAGAAAATTATTTTTTTAACAAATTAAAAAAATCATTTTGTCACCTTTTGCCTTCCTTTCATTTGATAACTTATGCATTATTCCTAATCATTTTCATTAAAGTATAATTTACAATCATTTGGAGAAAAAACCCACTCTGTTCTTTGCCATAATTTTGTTTGTATTGCTGTTCCCAAATTGCTATTTATCTTAAGAAAGACATCAAAAATTTGAGATGCATATGAAACAAACAGCGAGGTGTAAATGCCACCAAATTTTCGTTTTGTTGCGTTCCATACTCCTCTCGAGATTACTATATTTAAAACATGTCAATCATCGGATCGTAAACGAAATACCTTTAAATCTCCACCGTATAAATGCAGTACATGCATTGTTATCAGTCGGCTAAACCGCCAATCTGAACGCTGTAGGCGTTTTAAAGTTGCTTTTTTGCCGTTACGTCTCGGTGTTTTTGTCATTGTATGTATGAGTAAGTTTAGATAAAAGAACTCGACGCGTTGAGTATTCATATGCTTTTATAAAGGAGGTATAGCAGAACCAAGTGTATATGTATATCCCGGGTATCGGTAAAGAACACGTTGGGACCTATATGTCTTATATATAATACACATTGGTCTTCGCACGGTGTTTAAATCGTGCACATTACTACATCTTGACTGCGTATATCCGGGTATTGCTCAGGACAACGAATATAAAAAAAAATAGAAAACTTTTCTTGTTTGGATTAAGTAATGCATGATGTATTGCTCCTAGTGTCGATGTTTAGTTTATGACATAGTTCCATCACGTGATAAATGACAGGTGAGTTGAAACATCTATTTCAATTTTTTTTCTGAAATGTATTATCCTAACCAGGTGTCAATATCGTGTCAAGGGGCACTGACTATTACACTGACTATTCTAGGATATATGAATCTGTATTTGTAGACTCGGTCAAGGTATATGTAGTAGAAAATCATATTCTGTATTTAAGTAATAATTTTAGATATCGATATAATGAAATGTCCGTGGATTTTTATTAATGGATGTTTATGGAATTTTATGAAAGATAGATGCAAAACGGTACTGCATATTCATAGCAATTACGTTCAAATTTTCATACTAATGGCGGCCGAATAAAATGCATTTTATGAGATATAAAGTATATATCTATACAATATTTTTACACATAATAATAAAAATTACTACAACAAAATTAACTTATGTAATTATATCATAGTTAAAACCGTGGTAATTTTGAAAAGTAATTATGATATACAAGCAATTCTGTATTACCAAAGGAACCAGTCGCATGCATGTTTTTTTTATTTTGTTTCTTTTTTGTTTATAAAAAGTTCAGATAGAAATCAACAAAATAACTATATTACAATTTATTTCTTAGAATAGTGATTTGGGACAGGAAACGGCGTGAATTAAATTTGCATGTGAGGAACTATATTTACAGGGAAATACTGCTTATATCACGTCAATCTCATGGGTATTTAACAGTAACAGTGTTATAATTTATTTCATAAAAATTGTTGGTATTAATTATATGATAATAGAGCAAGCAATAAGTATATTAATCATATGTATGTTTCTGTAATGAAATATGATTGTATCCTTATATAACTGAATATGAATAATCACGGGAAAAGAAACAAAAATGACTCAGGTGCTAAATATATTACTTAGAATTCAAACAAATGCTTTATTTTGTGCATAAATGCCAACCTCGATAAAGCAACACTCGGAAAAGAAAGTACATTACCAAAACCTATATTGGTGATTAAAAAAACTGTATAAATTAGAATGTAGTTTTTGTCTCACTTTATACATATAATTTATGTGCATTTTTGATTAAATTAAAACTGGTTCTATAAAAACAATGTATATATTTGCTGTATTTTGTATGAAATCTAATCGGCATCATCCCAATACAGATACATTTAATATATAAAACATCTCAGATACCAAAGTATAAATCTTTAGGATGCCCAGGACACAGATACAAATCCGGCAAATATATTTTATGAATAGCGCATGTATAATTCATTTTTATATTTATTTATAGCAGTCTTTGTATTTAACTTGAGTGAAATGGTTGATGCTTCTGTGATGAACTACGCAATGCAACAGCAAATGTTTTAACAAAGATATATATATATATATATATATTGTGTGTGTGTATGTATGTGTGTATGTGTGTTACGATTTACCAAACAAGTAGAATGACGGCAATTTAAATACCCACAGTAAACCGGATATACCTGGCATTATCCAAAGTTGGTTCATGATTAAAGAAGTGAAAATCATATAAATATGCATATTTTGATTGTAGAAAACTTTTTTATAAAACATAAAATATTTGGGATAAACTTCCTGTAATAAGATTATATATCTCAATTTTATGAAATATGTAAAAACTATGAGGAAGTCGACCAGAAAACATATTTAGATACTTGTTAAACTCACTTACATATTTTATACATTTGTTTTTCAAACTTTTTTTGAGTGAACACTTATTTGCATGTTAAAGGCTGCTTATTCTTCTATGCCATTTCATCGATGTCTTTAAATGGAATATGTTATATGCACCTGCAGTGTCGTTAAATGTCGCGGAAAAAACATATTGACGACCAAGACTTTAAAGTAATCGGATGAACATTGAAAATTGTACGCTTGATATTTAGCGGAAATTCTTCCTATAAACAAGTATACATTTATCCTTCTTTCATAAAATTAGTGTCTCGTTTTCTGCAAGTTGAATAAAGTCGATATGCAAATATTTCCCCGGAAAAGTCATATTTAACAACAAGTTTATCGTTATAATACGATATAGAATTAAACATGTATTTCAACTACAATAACTACCATAGGTATCAATGATGAAACATTAAATTATCATCATTTATTTTCATTGCCAGTCCTATATTCATACAGTGTCATTTAACGTTACGTTATTTAATACTATTCTCAATTACAGGGAAACATCTATTTTATGTTTATGCATTTAAAAAATAGAAAAAGGCCTTCTGTTGGATATTTGATATATATCACTCGACAATGTCCGTTTCACATCTGCGTAAATGTTTTATTCTTGGAGAAAATGGTTATAATATACTTAGGAAATGCTTCTATTTCTTATCTTTTTTTGTTGTCATTGGATAATGTTTTATGGCAAAACTTTATGATGGTTCCCAGTCTTTTGATAGTGGAGGTAGAGAACCTGGTTGCAATATACTCAAGAAGTAACCGCCTACTTTCCCAAAGTAAACTGGGTAACTTAAAGCTTAGGTTCCAGTGGGTCTCATTACTATGTTAACAAAACGTAAGAAACTATCGTGGTTGATATTTTGATTATTTAATTACTCGTTCCACTTACTTCAATTAATTATTTTAAAATGTCTCAGAATTTGGAGAAATTTGCATATTTTGAAACGAACAAAATTATCCTTAAGCCGATTCAATTAAACATTAGCCTGTGGCTACATTGGTGTAGTGTATATTCAGTTCTCCATAATTACACACGACTACAGTGAGACCAAAAACCTCTCTGACTAGAGTTATGTGACGTCATTATTTGTAGTTTTTTTTTAGTGTAATTACAGTGTCTAATCAGAGAAAATGGAGAAATAGATGTTTCTACCGAACCAGAATATAATATAAAATCTTTAGAGAGCATAATTGAAGAAAAAGAAATATTTTTGATTAATATAAATGCATTTTTTCGTTTTTTTTAGTTTTTTCTTTCTAAGATGGAGATGATGGTAAAGAGCAAAATGTGTTTTCCCCTAGGCGATATATATATAAATATAGCCCATTTCAAAGAACTTGGCGGGTTAGAATAACCTTTTCATAATCATACGGATGTTTCTACTCACTTTTCGATTATGACAATCTCTACGAGAGAAAAGAAAAAAGTTTTATTCCTTAGTGCACACAGATAGGCACAATGACAGTAGGAACGATTATACTTGTCAGAGTAATTTTGATATCTAAACTTTAAACTCGACCAGGTAAAACGGGAGTAAAGAAATTCCACACGCCAGCTTATATGGCTATATTTCTAATGTCTTACCCTGTCTCTCCACTTTGCTCCGCAAAATGTACCACGTTTTATCATCTTTACCTTTGTCTTAATTCTCTCTTTTTTAAGAAATAGACATACTCACTATCCACCTTGAAAAGATCATATGCAAATGTGCCAAAATACCAGCTCATCAACCCCTTTGGTCAAATTTAGACTCGCCCAAATCAATAAATATTACAGTTTAGTGTATGGTCTACTGTCATAGTCCAGGGGTTAATATTGTTAATATTGCATGTTAAATTATTTTTGAAATTTGGATATACACTCGTGAATTTTGACAGTTGACTTGACCATTCTTTGAAATGGATTGGTTCAAATGTGGCTACAGGGATTATTACTTTCAACAGTTAAAAACAAGATCGTCGTAGTTTAAAATACACTCTTCTTATCACTGAGGATCTTTCTGATAATAAGTTGCATGCCAATTTGTTTCTCTGTCTCCATAAAAATGTGTATTTTTGTCATGTTTCAGTCATGAAGAATTCTAGTATTTTTTCTTACATAATACACAATACACAAAAGTAGAACAAAATACGTAGATCCGCTCGATAGATAAGAAAACTAGTCCCGTCGGGCATAGCAATTCAAATAAAAAACTTATGTTATTACATGTTTGGCCAGGGTTCTGTTACATTGTTAGGATTTATGTTTTTCTGAAATTGGTCTCTATATGAACCATGGGAATATGTGAGAAGTCAGGATAAGCAATCCACAATCCATTGTGTGTTAGTTTTTGTTCGTTAATGTTTCTGTTTAGTGAATTTTCGTGATTAACTCCGTCACGCTTGTAGCTTTCATTAACGGTTAATTCCAATACTAAGTATGGTTTTACACATTGATTACCGAGTTGTGGAGATGTTAAATATTTCATCGGGTGCGCGCTCTACCTAAGTAGTTTAGTAAATAATAGTAATAAAAGTGTCAAGAAATTGATTCACGTGCATCACTGGTAACAAAATGTACCCTTATGTGATCGCGGTACTACCCATAGGAAAGTGATGAATTTTTGATAACAATGGCGTCTCTATGTAGACCCGTCCAAGTAATGAAAGACTTGAATGTGTATCATCGGTCTTTATTACCGTCGCTCGAAGTTTCCCTTTCCCAAACTGTCAGGTAGTCCCAATTTATATTAATAAGTTTTAAATTTCAGTTTATTCAAGTAAACAATTTTTTGTTTTGGGTAATATTCAAACTATGAATAAAAATAACTATTAATTCGCAATTTCCTGCATATGCCTATCAATAATTAAGTCTTGGTTCGGTAGCCATAGTTCACTTATGTCCGTTTGATTGAATGCATCAAAATTTTAATTGTTGCGTTATATCACATTTGGTAATAATGAATAACATGAATATATATAATATTAATTTCTTTATTTTTAAAACAATTAAGAAACAAGTTTTAAAATGTCTCTTGTTGATTTTGATGTTGATGTGAGGTGATCTTACTGTGGGAGAAGACCGGGATACCTAAGGGACAACCTACTTGTCCGAGCTGGCGACCCTCGTACCGGGGCTTGGATTGGTGATAACCAGATCCGCTTACCACAGTGATACTCCGAATAATTCAAACATTGTAACTTAGAAGTTTATAAATCTGCATATTTCCCGTCCTAGATGTGATAGCTGTTTTCAATTACTTTAATTGATTGGACATGCTAGTTTTATTTTTTAAAATTCAAAATTGGAATTTGATGATTATCTTCGAAAACGACTGTAATTCTGACACTCCCTTTTACCATGTCGCAATTGAAATGATGTAATGTTGCAGGTGATATGACAGGTTTTAATTAATTGTTTTTATTTATTTATTCCTTACTTATTTCATTTGAATCTTAAAGCTCAACAGGGGATGCTTTTTCCTCCATTGCACCTGATTCCACCTCTGGATTTCTAGAGTATGTGTTTGTCCAATAATCACCACATTTGCATATGTATCCTGGACATGTTGAAGATTATACTTTGATATCTGATATTTTTATTTTAGTGTTCGTCAAAAAAGTTTCTGTGCTTAATAATTCGCGTATGTTGCAATACTCATCGGTTTTTTAGTTACAATGAGTGGGTCAGACTTAAATCTTGGCAATGTGCTCGCCAAAACATCAAAGTCTTTCCGAATGAAAATCCCTTCATATAATAAATTTAACTTCCAGAGAGGTTGGAATTGTCACTGACTAG
Source organism: Atrina japonica (assembly GCA_030159075.1). Classification (NCBI taxonomy): domain Eukaryota; kingdom Metazoa; phylum Mollusca; class Bivalvia; order Pterioida; family Pinnidae; genus Atrina; species Atrina japonica. The sequence continues at coordinate 73,886 of BROG01000354.1, forward strand.
ACGTCGTGACTTTTTGGCTAATGCTCTGATCATTTTGTCCTAAATGAAAGGGATGTTTACTCCCCCATAGAACCCGATCCCATCTCTGTATCTTCCGTAGGTCCATGTTTGTCAAATGTTTATATCTGGAGCCCGTATTACAATAGGTCTTAAGTCCTAAATACTAACTCTTTGTCCTAACTACCATGGCAACGCATCGCTGATTGGTCAGTCCCATGATAATTAGGACTAAAAGTTAGGATTTAGGACTTAAGACCTATTGTAAAATGGGCCCAAGATTTGTATATTGTCTCATGGGAGATTTGACGGTTAATTTTTTTTTGGTATATATGTTTTATATTATAGTAAACTATAGTGATAGGCATGTAGACTAATTTAAGTTTATCATTGATTATATTGAAATCTCTAATTGGCCCTTTGTTAAATACTGGAAAGTAAATAGGTGCATATTTAAATACAGCGCACAAATTTGTTTTCGGGATAGATTAACGGTTAAATGAATGTGACTTATATGTTAATGATGGGAAAGAAGAAAATGACAATCGAATTGTGGGGATAATATATGCACAAAACTTTTGTTGTTAAGGTTAACAGAGATTAAACGAAATGAATTAGACTTGAAAAGCAATGCATGATTTTAGGCATATACTTTGACTTTGATAAGAATTTTATTTTAATGTTTCCTTCATAATGCACCCGCATTTCTTCAACTCTGACATTTTTTTTGCATTATACACGGGAAGAAAATACTTTCTATGGCTGTAATTATTTACAAATCTACAAAGGTGTACAATAGGACATTACTCTACGCAATTTTGACAGCGCTCCAGTCCACTTTATACTTCAGCACTGATGAAAAGCACAATGATATTAAACAAATGGTTTAAATTTCATAGATCAAACCCAGTGAAATTGATCATGTCAGAACATTTGAATTAAACATCGTATCTTTTCAAATAATCTTTGCTTTAAGCTGAATGAATACTGGAAAGATAGAAAGTACTGAGGTGAGGGAAAACAGTCAGAACGTCGAATTTGTAATTCAAAAACAGATAGAAAATTGATATAAAAATTGGATTTAACAAAACACCATGGAAGTGTCAAAACACTTGACGAATTTGCTTTACTCCGCCATTGTCTAAAAACTCTTTTTGTTGCTTACTGTGGGCCTTTTATTTCTAGACTTACAGACTTGAATATAAAACTGCTTCAAAGAGAACAGAAACAATGGAGGCACATTGGGGTCGTTCCCCTTGTCCTAAGATTGGAGATTTGCATGACCTGTGACGTAATCACTTTGTTTCGTCTGCTCGCGGGTAAATAATTGCAATACTGAATGTCGTTCCGAACAGACTTTATAACCCTCCCCATTAATACGATATTCCAAGTTTATACTAAAGAGAGGTGTTCAAGTCTAGAGTTGTTTTGAGAATCATCCGACAATCGACAATTGATTCGTCACTTCAACAGAGCTAAAATGACTACAGAAATAGATAAGAATTAAGAAGAATATGATATTGCAAAGGTCTTGTTCACGCATGAAATGATATTTGTATTAATTTACACTTGTGCTTATTTTGGCATAATGAGAAATTTAAATACTGGATAAATATGAGTTTGTAGGTACCTTGGTTTTTTCTGTATTTGTATATATATATATATATCTGTGTGTGAGTGCGTGTGTGTACATACGTGTGTGTGTGGTAATCTAATAATGCTGATGATTCGGATAATTATGATTCGGATTATGATGATGATGATGATGATGATGATGATGATGATGATGACGATGATGATGATGATGATAGAATATGTAAATAATGATAAATAGTATACAGAAAAATTGTTGTCATCCATAAATCTAAACATTTATACAACTTTTTTTCTTTTCATTCTTGAAATTCTGATCACCGTCATCGTCATCATCATCATCATCATCATCATCGATATCATTTTGCTTGTGTCTAGGTTACTTTTATATATTAAATCTGGATACGGGAATTTGCAATATATACAATATGAAATGCATTATATTATAATCAATTGTCTTAAATTTAACAATCATGTGACTTTTCAATGTGGTCAGTGGTTTTGTATTTAGTTATAGGAATGCCACTTCCGGTTTAGTAGTTTGTCAGTTATATGTAAAATTTTAGTGTCATTTTTTCAACTTATATCGTTAAATAAGGCGATTTTTGTATTCTTATAGATGTAAACTGTAAGAGCAGTCACCTGTTTTCTTATATTCACTGTTGAAAAATGTATGTTTCGATTTCTTTTATCTTTATTGCAATTTCCAGTTGACTGGTCATTTGTTGTTTACAGCGCATGCGTGTAAATGATGAGACTTCTACATGCTTTGAATTGTAGTAAGCCTCAGTTACTTTGATGTTTTATGTTTATTTTATTGCAAGCAAAATACGCTCGTGTACTTTTGCATTTGGTTAAAGATTGTCTGCAACAATGAGATAAAAAGATGTTTGTGGACACGATATCTAAACAGGACACGGAACAAGATCATAGACTTGGGTAATTGGTGGGCCACAAAAGATTCCAGAAACAAACAAAACAATCGAATTATTAGAACGTAGCATCATATTTAAACGAATTTTAGAAGTTAAAAATCTCTTATCTGCAAAATTGAAATGCATATGTTATAATGTGAGATTAAAACATATTTGAAAGTTTCAGTGAAGAAACCTGACAGGGAATAATGCATATTTCGACAAGGGCGACTGAGTGATTTAACAACCGTAATAAATTTATCGTAGACTGAAAACACATTAGACATCAAATTTTCCGTATCTTCAAGTCACAGTTTTTGCTTCTCAATATGGTTTACATCCATTGATGAAAAAATGTCTTCAACTACCTGAAGTTTCGATTGTTTTTGTCTTTAAAAGCATACCGGTGTTCAGAAATGTAATGTAAAAGTGTATGTATTTAAAAAAAAAATGAATTAATTAATTAATGAAGGAATAATTTATGTATGTATGTATGTATGTATGTATGTATGTATGTATGTATGTATGTATGTATGCATGCATGCATGCATGCATGCATTCGTAGGAACCGGGGAAGGGGGCTGCCCCCACTTTTCCACATACAAACAAATGTCATATATTATTAACACACAAATTGTTTTAAATATAACTGGATATGTTTATTGCACAATCTTAAGTCGTATGAAAACAAATCTTAAACCGTGGAAAACATTTAAACATTTCCATGTAATATTTCCCCAAGTTTTGATTTGCTTTATACGCTAAAGGAATGTGTGTATGTATATTATTTATATTGAAATATAAAGTATGTACACAATTGTGTGCCATGAAAAAAAAAAACAATACATGAGTACCAAATATTCAGATATATTTTTGTCACACTTTGAAAATATGAAAATATCAGATGATAAAAATAACTCCTTTGTATATGAAGTATTAGCATTTAAGAATGTTTGTATGAAAGTAAATGAGACAGTAAAAACTGGAGGTCCCGTGTCACAGTAGGTGTCGGCACGTTAAAGAACCCTCACTGCTAAATGGTCGTTAGTGCGGAGCATAGGCCAAAATGTGAAGCCCTTCACCGGCATTTGGTGACGTCTACATATGAGTGAAATATTCTTGAGTGGGACGTTAAACAACAATAAACAAACAAACAATGAAAGTAATGCTAGTTTCATAGTTTGATCAAAGTTTTAAAGTCATCTTCTATTTATCGTGTCCAGTACTATTTCACCCTTTTATAATGTATAACCTATTTATGAAATGTCTGATCGTAGTATGAGGATCCTTTAATTAAAATGAACAATTTTCTTGAGAAAAAAAATACCTGCATATCCAAAAGAAAACCCGTTCATTAACACAAAGATGATTATTTTACAATATAGCGAGCGTGGGAGGAAATAAGGAGAACGCTTTGAAATGTATGTTATCTTCATTGCATTTAAGTCTACAAAAAATCCGAAAACCACTATAGTTTTGTACTGTTTCAAAATACTGTTTGAAAAACTGACGTCATACTGTCTGATCAAGGTCGTATTTGGAAATATAACATTTCTTTCTCGAGCAAATCGCAAATTTCGTAAAAAATGAAAAAGCATCAATCAATCAAAATGCTATCTGATCGGGAACAGCTTTAGTATGCGGAAAAACACGATTTCATTGGGGATATGACGAAGACGCAAGTAGGTGGGTAGATCGTTAACGAGCCGCCAAACTGGCAAAACACGCCATTTTGTTTTTAAAATAGACGCTGAACGACTTTGTTCCTTTTACGTGACACCTGGCCTTGTTACCATAAAGACTAAGAATAACTAAAAGGGGCATTAGCTGTATTTACCAAAACAAATTATATCAATTTTTTCTACTTTTACAACTTGTACTTGATGTACAATAGCAAATAAGAGTTATACACATGTATAAAAATCTTATATTCCTAAATATTTTGTGTCAGGTTCAGTGTGGTATTCATATACAGATAGTAAGGTTGAGTTAATCAATTGCAAGTAAAAAAGTGCCAAACCGGGGTTTTTTCTGAGCAGTATACGCATAATATATAGAATCTTTATGTCCGATTATATCTCGTTTTTGTTATTTTCTATCAATCTAAGTAGTAAAAAGGTAAAACGATTTTTCCAAAAAAAAAAAAAAAAAAAAAAAAAAAAAAAAAACTAAAGCTGAATTAAGTCTAAACATTTTACTCATGTTTGGCTTATCCTGAAATCTGATTGAGAATTTTACTCATTCTTCAGTAAATTTTCAAGTTTTATGGTGCCGAGCCCGGGGCTCACCAATAACTTTTGTCCATTTTCCAAACTGTAATATAAAAAATCAGATACCAAAGTATAAATCAATAGAATGTCCAGGACATAGATACAAATCCGGTAAAAATGGACAAACACGGACCTCTGTAAATCAAGAGCTGTATCTTACCACTGTGGTATAAGTCATTTAAAAATTAAGTCAAACATTGACTCCCCCCTTCGGATTTGATTTGATTTGATTTTTTTGTTTTAGGCCATACTCAACAATCTTTCAGTCATATGATGGCGTCCAGTTTTTATTGGTGGAGGAGAAACCCCAGTTGAGAAACCCTGGTTACCCGTGTAAAGACCACCAATCCCCCCCCCATCGGAAAATTAAATGTTAAGTTAAACTGATTATTTTACGAGGAAAAAATAAAAAAGTCCAAAAGTAAATGATGGTGTGAAGGGCTACTTTCTTTGGAAGGAACCTCCGGACTACCCGGGAAAATGCCACATGACCAATCTGGGGATCGAACTTGGATCGTATTGGTGAGAAGCAAACCGGTTAATCATCTAGAAAGCCTGGGTATAAGTAAGGGGTTTAAGCATACAATTCACGATAAATGTGGCAACAAAAAATTTATTTAAAAACAAAAATCATCACTGATTATGGAATTGGATTATTGGTATCACAAAATAAATAACATAAAAATTACTACAATAATTAAATTTTAAAACATTTCCAAGATCATACGAGTAACAGCTACTTTTTAGGAGTATTCCAATTATGCCATACATTTTTAATCCTCTAAAAAAAAATTTAAAATACTATGATTCAGCCAGACGGTTTTTTTTTCTTTTGCTGCCGTTAGGGGTTCGTCTGTTATATAAGATGTTTATGTTAAACGATTTGTTTTATCAGTATTTGTCATTTAGTTTATCGAAGGTAATTCTATCCTTTTACGAGAATGAATTTCAAAATAACAGCTTTAAAATGATGACCTTCAAATTTGACATAACAATTTTGCATTCTTAGAACAAAATTGAACATCGAAATAGCCGTACTATATCTAGGTCTTATGAATGTTTTAACATCAGGTTTGCATGTTCAACGCCATTTGCATCTGAATTTATTTTAACATTTGTGTCGTCAGCCATTTTGCTAGCTTCCCGTCAGAAACACATGTCACCTCTCAGTTTTGACATTTTCCATGTCAGGTATCTTATAACACCTAATATTTTATTTTAAAGCAATTAGCTATTGAAAATAAAATGCAGTTAAATACTATGGCAAAATATCATGCAAATTTGTCGGTGAAATTGAACAAGACTGAGTAAAACCATCGCGTCAGTTTCGGATTTCATGTGTGTGATTTATACTTAATGTTCCGTTACAAAGATATACCTCGCACTCTGTAATATAACGGGTAACTTAGTGTTTTCCGATATTCAATTTACGCCCAGGTTACACATTTTGTCGAATTACATGGTCTTGAACATTTTTGTTTAAATTAATTTTCTGCACTCTTTATGTTTAAAATACGCCACACATATGTATTCTAAATAAATCATTCTGGAAATCTCGATCGAAAATATAATTTTATATATATAAACAAAGTCATTCCTAGGATTATATTACAAACATTTGTCATTTGTTCGACGAAAAGATAAAATGAATAATACGCATCAAACTAACATAGTTTATCTTTTTATAAAGATTTAAAAATAATGACAATAAAATAAAAATGTTAAATGTGCAACCTTTCAGCTCTCATCTCCTTTAGGGGCAAGTGCTTATATATATATATATATATATATATATATATATATATATATATATATATATATATATATATATATATATATATATATATATCTGTGTGTGTGTGTGTGTGTGTGTGTGTGTGTGTGTGTGTGTGTGTGTGTGTGTGTGTATTTATCGTGCACAATGTGATGACGTGACAGTTGCTATGCATTCCCTTAGCATTTTCCTTATATTTTATCTTTTAGGCGAGAAACTTTATGTTTTAATAAAATTTTGATGGTCCAATTAATAGTTAAGTTTTATAAAAGATCTCATTTTTATAACTGGATACTGTTTTAGAAACTGGCATCATGATTCTTAAAAGTAACAATAACGGCACGTTTGAATTTATTTCTATAATTTATTTTAAAATATATCTCTCGAAATGACTCATTGTACCTGTACTTAGAAAGTTTGTGTTTGTTCAGTGTTCAACATATTCGTATAATAGCTGTTGGACTTCGTAACAGTTAATAAAAAAATCAGAGATAACAAAGTTGAGGAGACAATATATAAACCTGGTGAACATTGGATAAATATGGATCTCTGGAAATCCAGAAGTGGGAACAGGTGCCATGGAGGACTAAGCGTTCCCTGTTGATTGGAAATATAAAAAACCTTAGACCTATGAGACTCTTTGTGTACCCTCAAGTGTGTTCATAATTAATGGTTTTTAGTGTAATTTTGCCCATCGTCCAGCGACTGGTAGCAATACAGAAGGTAACCTACTTTCAGATGATACCTTATACTGAGCTCACATGCCACAATTGATTTTTCATGTGACCGAACTATCATTAAATACACATTAGACTGTTATCTAAACATCATCGTCTAAATCTTTGTAGAACTCACATCCTTTAACAGATAAATACGACAAAAGAAATCAACATACAAAATAATTCGATACGACATTTTTTTCTATCGACACATCTCATTTCTGTATTTACACGCGGATTCGTAATAAAATCGGAAACCTGTGACGAAAGATTGGATTGGCTTCTTTTTTACCATACCTATGACGTCAGACAAGTGTTTCTGATGGAATTGATTGCTGCCGTATATGTCACAGTGATATAGACGATTGTGATAATTGAATGTCACTATCAGGTGGCGTTGGTACTATATGTGTACAGTGTTTTTGGGCCTGATTTGAACAAATATATATAATCTAGGACGCTATAGTGATGTCAAGTTTTAATTGATAGTTGTACTTTGCTTAGAAACTACATTTCCACATTGGTGTTTCAACAAATCGTTGTTCGTAGGACGGACTAACATTCTGTTTCCGCTGATGATGAACCAAATTATTTTCTATTCAATTTTGCATAGGTGATAAGTAGACCCAAAATCTGTGAAACTATAAAAGGATATTACTTAGTAAGCGACCTCTATCTTTAAGGTTTTCGTATAAAAATCAGGAAATCTTCTTAATGGTTAGATAACACGAATGACGTTTCCGTTCTCACGAGTTTAAAGGTATGTTTTTTTAAATCAAAGATATGTATGTATGTATATATATGTATGTATGTATGTATGTATGTATGTATGTATGTATGTATGTATGTATGTATGTATGGATGGATGGATGTATGTATGTATGTATGGATGTATGTATGTATGTATGTATGAACTACAATAGAGACTTGACAATATTCAAGTTTAAAGTAAACAGTTCAATGTTCTATCAACAATAAAAAAAACCAATTATTAACACAGATTTTTCTCGACTAACGTCAAATTTAAGATGTGATAAAGAATCTTGTATTTTCCACGGAGCAGATCCCAAATGGATAATAATGAGCACTTATAAGTATTATTAGATATATGACACTTCAATCAATTTCAAGTTTCCGATCACACCACAGTGTGTGGGTGGTTTGAATTTAATTCTTGTGATTTAGACCATTATCTTGACTGTCAGTCGTCAATTCAGTGATGGTTTGGACCCTGTAAGAACATTCACTTTGCGCTCTCCTTTACATCTTTGAAAGGTTAATTGTAACAGGCATGTAGAATAAATACTCGAACCCCCCACCACCAAAAAAAACATGCACGTAAAATAACTAACATTTTGAACTAGGTTCGCCTACGTTTAGCTCATGTTATTTGGTTATTTTGAAAGACTTGATACAAACAAATATTATATATATATATATATATATATATAATATATATATATATATAGTATATATATATATATATATATATAAATATATATATATATATATATATATATATATATATATATATATATATATATATATATATATATATATAATTTGTTTGTTTATTTTTGTTAAACGCCACTTCCAACGGAATTTCAGTTATATTGTGGCGATTTGAAGTAAAAACAGAGTAAATATATTTTATCTTAAAACTTCTAGACAATAACCATTTGGTAAAAGACAAATAAGTTTGTAAATTATTTATAATATACAAATTAGAAAGTTAAATTTTCGAATATGATCCAATATCTTTTAGATATTCTAAAATGATGTCGCCAGCGACATTATTAAAAATATTATTAAGATCTGTCTCGGAGTAATATTTCTCTCGAGTATGTTTAAAATCTGTACATTCTGTTAAAATATGTTTAATTTTTAGTCTAGAGCCACACAGTATACATTCCGATGGCTCTTCTTTCAATAATAAATATCTATGTGTAAGATTACTGTGACCAATACGAAGTCTGGCTAGAGTAACCTCATCTTTTCTATTACTAGCGAAGACGGGTGGATTAATGACAAATTTGGAATTTATTTCATATCATTTATTTTCAATTTGTAGATCCCAATGTTGTTGGAACGTTGCGGTCATGTAATCTGTAATAGATGTTTTTAAGGAATTTTATTTTTATATGGTAAATCTCTTATGACTAATTTAGCAACTTCATCAGCTTTGGTATTTCCTTTTATGCCAATATGGCCAGGAATCCAACAGAAGACTATCTCTGTACCTATATGAAAAATCTCAGATACCAAAGTATAAATCAATCGAATGTCCAGGACATAGATACAAATCCGGTAAAAATGGACAAACACGGACCTCTGGAAACCAAGAGGTGGGATCAGGTGCCATGGAGGAGTAAGCATCCCCTGTCGACCGGTCACACCCGCCGTGAGTCCACAGTCAGGTCCAATGAAATACGTGAGAATGAATCATCGTCACAATTGGTACAGACGTCTCAACAACCTCCAACGAAAAGGCAACTCAACATTTCATTTAGTGAAACAGAGTAATCGCAAACAAGACTATTATACCGGCCGTAAAATCTGCGGAATGTTGACATTAAACGTGGTTTTCAATGTCCCTGTGTCAATAATTTGTCAGTGAGATGTCAAATAATGTACTGTCTACATTATTTCGAAAATTATGTTATTAGAAAGGTTTACATTTTCAATTGATTTTAAACAAGACAAAGACTCTGAGAAAATAACACATTTGTCTTCATATAATTCAATGCCATTAAAATCGCTGTGGCCTCAGTGGTGAAAATAGATGCATCACGCGGCATATCTGTTTTGAGAATAGATAATGATAATAGCTGCAACTGAAACGTTGGTTTAGGACTTTGATCATCAGTGAAAATAGGTAATAAATTGTTGTTATCATAAACTTCTTTCAATTCCAAGTAATGTTGTTTTAAAACTATTGTATTTGATTCAGATTTTTTATTTTTGTTCAGAGATAAACCAAAAGCTGGTTTTGTTAGTTCCCAGGGAGACGTTGTGTTTATATTTAGGTCTGAAATAGTGTAAAGGTACAAGTCACAGTCTTCGATATGTTTATATATATATATATATATATATATATATATATATATATATATATATATATATATATATATATATATATATATATAGGTCTGAAATAGTGTAAAGGTACAAGTCACAGTCTTCGATATGTTATATATATATATATATATATATATATATATATATATATATATATATATATATATATATATATATATATATATATATATATATATATATATATATATACAAACGTAAAAGGACCTGTAGTTAGTGTAAGTTATTCCCGATCCACAAAATAAAAACCACGATCATTTAAGAGGAAGGAAAAAAGTGAAACAATCAATATGGCACGCCAAAATCACATTAATGAGTTTAACCTAGTTTATCCCCAGTTAAAGCTAGTTTTCTCAGTAACCCACATTAACCGGAGAAAAACTAGGTTTAACTGAGAAAATAGGTTTAATTGCGTAAAAATGAGTTAAACCTAGTTTTTCTTGAGAAAAACCCAGTTTAACTAAAAAAATCACTAGATTTAACTGCGCAACAATCACATTAATGAGTAGTTATATGATTTTGGCGCAGTAAAATCTTGTTTTTCTCCGGTTAATGTGGGCTACGAGAAAATCAAAGATTAACTGGAGGAAAAGTATGTTGAACTAGTAACCACCTTTAACGGGAGAAAAACTAGGTTTAACTGAGAAAAACTAGGTTTATCTCAACAAAAATTAGGATTAACTTATTATTGTAATTTTGGTGTGCTTCATCATTTAAACCTAGATTTTCTCAATTAATCCTAGTTTTTCTTCAGTCAAACCTAGATTTTCTCAGTAACCCACATTAACTGGTAAAAAAACTAGGTTTAAGTGAGAGAAACTAGGTTTAACTGCACCAAAAATCACAAAAATGAGTTAAGCTTAGTTTTTCTCAAGAAAAACCTAGTTTAAGCGGGAAAAACTAGGTTTACCTGCGCCACAATTTCGTTAATGAGTATTTCGTGCAGTTAAATCTAGTTTTTCTCAGTTAAATTTAGTTTTTCTCCAGTTAATTTAGGTTACCAGAAAAATAAAGATTAACTGGAGAAAAATTAGGTTTAACTCGTAACCCACATCAACTGGAGAAAAACTAGGTTTAAATGAGATAAACTAGGTTTAACTGAGAAAAACTAGGTTTAACTGGAGAATAACTTCATCTGAGAAACAATAGGTTTAACTCATGAATGTGATTTTGGCGTGCCATAAATAAATGTATTTCTCACTTTATGTGAACAGTTGTATGATGTAAAAATAAAATTTTATGAAAGATCAGTTTTAAAGGCTAATAATAGTTATATTTATACATGAAAAGGAAAGAGAAAATAAATAAAAAATTTTCAAGAGTTGTTCCGTTCCGTCACGGTTCATCATAATGCTATGCAGCTTCAAAGAGCAATGTAACCGGCATCACCATCAGTTTAATTTTATCATATATAAGATCTGAAATATGGATTAGATGCAAAAGAAGGCCCAAGGCATGCATGCAGCAAGATAGAGATAAATGACATTTTTCATCGTAACTAAACTTTTCCACTCACAGACCTTCATATTATTAAATATCGTCAATGTAAAAAAAACTGGAAATGACCTAGGACACATTTCTTTTACGTCACGTGATGTCAGTACAAACTATTCCGACAAAAATCAAACGAAATGGAACAACTCAGAATAGAATAAGAGTCGTCATCATTGAAATACAAGCACCTATAACTTACATAGATTTCATAATTTTACTTATACAGTCAAAATATAATGCTATACCTATAGATTCCTGTTTGTTATTGTAACATACAATATACGAAGATTATTGAGTGTGTAAGATAAAATATACGAAAATTACCGAGTGTCAATGAAGCAAGTGCAATTTGCAGTAAACAAATTTATATCAATGACGGAGTCGTACGTAAATGTTGAGTTGCCTTTTCGTTGGCGTTTGTTGAGATGTCTGTAACAATTGTCACGAGGAAACGTTCCTCGACTATTTTATTTGGATTTGACATTGGACTCACGGCGGGTGTGAACGATCGACAGGGGATGCTTACTCCGCCATGGCACCTGATCCCACCTCTTGTTTTCCACAGGTTCGTGTTTGTCCATTTTTAACCACAAAGTGTAATCTTTATCCTGGACAATCCTTTAGATATTATAGTTTGGTATCTGAGATTTTTATATTTGCGACATTGTCTCAGCATGAACAAACCCAATTTAAAGGTTCACCCCATGTTGAATCATACCTTTGGAATTTGGAATAGTGTTTTAAACGCAACACATAACAATATCTTTAGTTATATGGCGCCGGCCATTTTTATTAGTTGTGGACAGAACCCGGTTATTATGAACCAGAATAACGCGGCCTACCTCATGTGAACTGGAAAACTTTCTCACAAAAATCAGCTTAGTTTCCAGCGTTTCTCGAACCTGCAAAGAGTCAGAAATGATAGACTTCATGATTTAAATCGCGATAAAACGGAGACTCCCAAAATTAAAAAAATATAAATATTAATTAAAAAAATATAAAAATGATAAATAAATTAATAAAATAAATAAATATAAAAATAAATATATATGTTTTAATATAAAAAATATTTATTGAAAATTAAAAAAAAAATAAATAAATAGTGTAAAATATAAATATATTAAATAATTAAAATAAAAAAAAATAATAAATTAAAAATAAATAAATAAATATAAAAAAAAAAAAAATATAATAAAATTAATTTATGAATTAAATAAAATAAAAATAATTAATAAATAAATAAAAAACTATAATATAAAAACAAAAAAAAAAATTTAATTAATAATATATAATAAATATATTATTATTATTATAAAAAAAAAAAAAAATAATAAAAAATAATTTAATATAATATAATAAAATAATAAAATAAAAAAATATATGAAATTAAAAAAAAAAAAAATAAATAAATTAAAAAAAAAAAAATTTAAAAAACAAAAAATATGTAAAATAATAGAAAAACAAAAAAAAATAATAATAAAATATAAAAAATAAAAATAATAATATAAAAAATTAAATAATAAAAAAATAAAAAAAAATAATAATATGTATTTAATATTAAAAATATGAAGAAAATAATGAAAATAATATGAATAAAATAATAAATGATGGCACCTGATCCCACCTCTTGTTTTCCACAGGTTCGTGTTTGTCCATTTTTACCACATGTGTATCTTTATCCTGGACATCCTTTAGATTTATAGTTTGGTATCTGAGATTTTTTATATTTTGCGACATTGTCTCAGCTTGAACAAACCAATGTAAAGGTTCTCCCGATGTTTGAAACAGAACTTTGAATTTGTAATAGTGTTTTACGCAACACTTAACAATATTTTTAGTTATATGGCGCCGGCCAGTTTTTATTAGTTGTGGACAGAACCCGGTTATTATGAACCTGATTACGGCCTTCCTCAAGTGAACTGGAAAACTTTCTCACAAAAATCAGCTTAGGTTCCAGCGGTGCTCGAACCTGCATTGATCAGAAATGATAGACTTCATGATTTAAAGCGCGATACGGAGACGCCGTTTGACCTGGAGGGCATTTGTACAATATGATTACGTCACAAAAATTATGTATTGCAACACTAATAGATAAATTCTATATATAGAAAATGACCATTTCACAGAAAAGCAATCAACAAAAAGAACTTAATTTTGTGAAAATAAGGAAAATTACTATTGCAATGATACTGAAAAGAAGCATTATACCAAAAAGATTAAACTCATTTAAAAAGTCCGTGAAGTATGTATACGAATTTGAAATAATGCGTTTTGTCTACCGAAACGACTCTTTGTTCAGGCAAGTACTAACAACTGTTTTCAGTTGGAACAGGTTATAACTGTATTCATGATTTTTCTCGTTGGAGAAATTTCTTTGTCTCAGAAATCGATAGGTCTAAAATAAGTACATGTTAGTATGGTTACGTTTGACCTGCAAGGAATGATGGACTAACATGACCTTAATCACCCAAAGATTTTTGTTTTTTACATTGATTTGAATTGTTTCAAGTGTTTCAAAATTCGTGTTCGGTAATATTTCTATATACAATAGGTTTATCTGGACAGGGTCGATACTTACCATTAGCTGGAAATTTCCATCACCTGGAATTGAGGACACATACACATACACACACACACACACACACACACACACATATATATATATATACAAAGCTACAAAACTAATAACAAAGGTGTCGGATCTAAGCAAATAGATACAAGTCATGAATCTAATTTATATACAGCTTCGTTTTTCTTCAAGCTTTGACACCTATGTTTTGATAACATAAACGGCGAATCCCGACTTTAAAATGCGCATGCTCAAACTGACATAATACCGATGCAGATGTTAAAATGTTTTAGTGATTTATCAAATGATCAATATCTCCTTGAATGCACTGGAACGCTCTGATTACAAAGGTATTTTCTGGGGTGACAATTCCCACTACCACTCTTGCATGAATATATATATATATATATATATATATATATATATATATATATATATATATATATATATATATATATATATATATATATACAATGAAATTTAAGATCAGTTGCTATATTATATTTAACATAAAAATAAACTGCGCAAATGAATCCATTTCCTTGTAACAAAAGGTAATTGTGTAGTATATAATATCTTGCAGTACATGCAGAGTTTCTTGCAGTTTGGAATCAGGTTCAATCTTAATTCTGGATTTACATTAAAAGTTCATCCTGAAAATAGCGAATATCAACTGCATTATTAGGTCGATGGAATGAATTACTAAAGTGAATAGGATTTAAATTTGTATTTACATGTACATATCTCTCTCTCTCTCTCTCTCTCTCTCTCTCTCTCTCTCTCTCTCTCTCTCTCTCTCTCTCTCTCTCTCTCTCTCTCTCTCTCTCTCTCTCTCCAGTGATTTGTGTGTACAAATATATGCTATAAGTGCGATAGCCTTAATTGATAATACTGATGGTTTTCAAAACAAAATGTTACAAAACAAATTAGTTCATCAACAGAAAACCTTTCGTTAAAGATGTAGATTTCACAAATTTGATGCATGTTTATTCCATGTCGATTTGCTATCCTTGGTCTGTCTTAACATTCAAATCATTTGGATACGACATTGCACCTGCATAAACAGGAAACAACTTTTCACATGATGTCCGTTACATACCCGTATCATGTAATACTTCTTCCTTCAATACTCGCCTGCTGTATGGTATCGGAGAGAGCTTTGTATATGTTTACCTGTAGTAAAGATATATCTCTACCTTTAGTATTGATTCCTGCGTCACCAAACACAGGTGTAGTCAGGTAAACTCAGGTTTTAAATAGACGAATTCAGGTGCGAATATTACAGTGTTTGTGGTAAAAATTTAAATGCTTCGTATTCAGTGAAGTGTCTCTTTTGAACTATAGTCAACATTTTAAAGGGGTTATACCTCCAGTTGGTATTTAAACAACCATGAAGTAAACCCATTTCTGTGAAAATCTCTGATAGATAATGTATTTCCATTTTACAATTCCATAACGAAAAGAATTTTCTCCCTCTGTGTTTGTGATTTTTCATATGGAATTTGACAGGTAAGAATTGATTCTATCATTTGCTTTTACCCATTTTAGGTTAATTTGCTGGTTGTGTGTTTATTCTGTACAGGATTATAAATAAATGGTTTGTAACTATTTTTCAAATTAAGGTATCATGTCGGTACACCAACTAGAGAATTCAAGGCTAAAGCAAAATACTAAGGTATTTTCGGCTAATATTTTCATTGATATGTAATGTTATAATTCATTTCAGTGAAAATATTTATTTACCAAAATCTACGTTTTTATGATTTTTCAAAGCAAATTATATATAAAAAGTACAGTGATTAAGGAAGTGTTGCTAAAGAACTTCTGTGATACTTTGTCAACTAATATCAATTTTAGAAATCAAAACAACTCAGCAATAGATCTCTCTCTCTCTCTCTCTCTCTCTCTCTCTCTCTCTCTCTCTCTCTCTCTCTATATATATATATATATATATATATGGTTTTAGTTTTATAATATCAATATCCACTGGGTGTTTGCCACTACCTGTGGACAGTTTGAGTTCCCGCTGGTATACACAAATCTTGTCTTTCATTTTCGTATAGATAGCATCTTTAAAATTATTCACTTCCCAAAAGCTAAGACGGTCATGTTTTAAACTTTAGAAAGGTTTCAGTAAAATTTAAGTAATTTGTTGGCTAAATTGTATGATACCACTTTCTGTTTCGGAACGCAACAACTAATTCTAATTCGAGCTCGAATAATGAATTGTATGATACCACATTCTGTTTCCTAATGCAACAGCTAATTCTAATTCGAGCTCGAATGATGAAGTTCTATTGACAGATACGATCGCCTTGACTAGTTGTTTAGTCCGTTGTGTGTTCAAAACTATAACGTTTAAATGTTTATATATACATTGACATATCGCTGTTTAGACCACCTAAAGATCAAAGATTTGAAGTGGTCTGATTAGCGAGTGTTTGTGTGACTTACTTAATACATTTTTTCAAGATACTGAATGCTTACATTCTCAATTGCCAGGTGGTCTCCCATACGAGGTACCACTGCACACACCACCCGTTAACGTAAAACTACAACGTTTTGTCTACTCACGACAAATAGTGAGGTACCACTTTTAAACTATAATAAAATCGATTTTATTTTGTTATTCTCTGTGTGCTGGTGACGAGTGTGACTGGTCGACAAGGGGTGTGCTTACTTCTCAATGTCAGATATATCCCTTCCTTGAAGATCGTGTTTATTCAATATTCAATATATCTGTTCAACTGGTATTGTTTTATGGATTATCTTCTCCGTATTATTTTTTATTATATCCACGCCAATAAAATACTTTTAGTCTACGATGTTAAATGAATTATTTTGTGTGTTTGTCTGCGTTTTCTAACCTTGTTCGTTGCACTTGTTCTATTCTTCATCCTTACTTTGTATTGCATTCTACAATCCCCACCCCCAAAATAAAATCAATTGCACTCATCCTATGATCCAGACTATAGTTCTAAGATAATATTGTAAGAAAATATGGGATCTTAATTGCACGGTATCACCGAGCTATTCGAGGCAAGATTGTAACATATTTTCTCCTCAATTTCAAGATGGCTGAACTTAAACAAATACAATACAGACATAGATCCATATGTGAAATTAATTATGATTTTTGTTCTGTTTGTTTATTGTTGTTTAACGTCCCACTCATTTCACTCATATGGAGACGTCACCAAATGCCGGTGAAAGACTTCAAATTGTTGCCTATGCTCGGCACTTACGGCCATTTAGCAGTGAGGATTCTTTAACGTGAAGACACCTGTGACACAGGACCTCAGGTTTTACTGTCTCATTCGAAGGACAGGAAACCAACCTTTCTGCTGGGCTCGAACTCACGGCCTCACGATCAAGAGTCGAGTGCGCTACCGACTGAGCCAGGGCCGGCTCAAATTAATTATTTATTAATTATTTGATAAAATTTGTTGAGAAATTATTAAATGCATACTAGCTCCCTTGAATTTAACAATACAAATCTTCTAAACAATCAACATAGGTATATGTATGTATGTACTTTTGGAAACGGACATAATTATATTGTATAGGTACTATTATCTCATTTGAAATCATTTAGAGTTTGTTCTCACTGAGCTGTTTGAAAAATTAAATATTATCTTTTGTTAAAAACTGAAAGTTATTCAAGACGTATTCATAAAGTCTGATTTAATTTATTCAAAATGAATATAATGTGAACGTTCTATTTTAGCGTTAACTGAAATATTTTTATTATTAAGACTTTTGTTTAGAATCTTGCTTTACTTCTGCTGAATATTATAAACATAATACCAAAGTTATAATGCTCAAGACGATCGTTTCTGTCAATTAGACTTCATCAGTTGAGCTCCAAGTTTACAAAATGGTTTCTAAAATAAAAATGGTGTAAGACAAGGCCAAAGAAAAAAATAAATCTAATTGCATAGCCAAATCCGTCTAAGGGTAACCACTGTAAAATATGACTATCTCAGCTATAATTATCTATAAACTCCTTTATTCCAACCAAGATAATGTCATCTTGAGTACCACTGTAAAAAATGACTATCTCAGCTATAATTATCTATAAACTCCTTTATTCCAATCAAGATAATGTCATCTTGAGTACCACTGTAAAAATGACTATCTCAGCTATAATTATCTATAAACTCCTTTATTCCAACCAAGATAATGTCATCTTGAGTACCACTGTAAAAATGACTATCTCAGCTATAATTATCTATAAACTCCTTTATTCCAACCAAGATAATGTCATCTTGAGTACCACTGTAAAAAATGACTATCTCAGCTATAATTATCTATAAACTCCTTTATTCCAACCAAGATAATGTCATCTTGAGTACCACTGTAAAAAATGACTATCTCAGCTATAATTATCTATAAACTCCTTTATTCCAACCAAGATAATGTCATCTTGAGTACCACTGTAAAAAATGACTATCTCAGCTATAATTATCTATAAACTCCTTTATTCCAACCAAGATAATGTCCTATTTGTTTCTCAGAAACCGTTATTTGTAACTTTATGATGCTGATTTTGCAATCATATGCAAATTTTTGATTGGAACTTTTATAATGTTTGCAGAGTCTCTTTGATAAGTTCAAATAGATACTCTTATCTCTTAACTTAAAGTTTATTCAAAATATTATTTGCTGCATAATGAATATCAATTTTATTTGGGTACCAAGAAGAATATGATAAGATAACATTTCTATATCATGCAAGCTGGCTGAAAATATAAAAATATGGAACTGTGGATATGGTATTTTACACTAATTCTATAAAGAACTGTGTTTGTGAAACATTATTTTATCAGATTTTCTTGTAAAATGGAATTTGGCATAAATATACTTTGACATCGAAAATTCAGAAAAGGAAATCATTAACAAAACTTAATTTCTATGGTAACAAAATAAATTTGTAGAATTTTTCAGTATTCCCTGGAAATATTAATATTACTTAGAATTCATTGTATATATAAATATGATTGTTTGAAAATATATTTCTATTGTTATTCTTCTGAAAAAGAGTAAATAAAAGTAATATATAAATATATATATATATATATTGTCAGCATACAATTGTATATAGTAATAAAAATTATTGCTCATTTAAAGAAAACTTCATGAATATTGAAAACATGTTTGAGTACATACTCAAATCTTGAGTATCGCTTTTTACAGGAAAATCGTAAGTGTAAAGCACTTACATGTAAATAATTTTAAAATTATAATACGTTTCCCAATGACTAAAATTCAAAACTTTTTTTAAACAATTATATAGTCGAAATAATGAAATAAAAGTTGAGCTTGAGTATTGAGTAAATTTGGTTACTCCGGGCCCTTTTGAATATTGACTGTGTGTCTTAATTTAGGATTGATATATATAGTAAACAAAATGACATTTTCCAACCAAGTGCTAAATGGAAATTGACGAAGATTTAATAGCATATGTGGTTTAGCAATGTAGCCAATTGGCGGAGTGGATTTTCAAATTAACGTATTGTCTTAAAGTCGCTAATGATATCAATTGCTGGAGTCACGTAAACAGAACGTTTATATCTACTAAGTTTTCGAAAACTGCTACACACCATATACCTTGAAAAAGGTTGAAGATCGTATAGTCTGTTCATACAACCACCTGTTAAGGTATGTTATATATATATATATATATATATATATATCTATATATATATACGTGTGTGTGTGTGTACGTGCGCGCGCGTGTGTGTGTGTGTGCGTGTGTGTTTGTGCGCGCGCGTGTGTAAAACTGCAGAAGTACCAATACATATATATCATACAAATATACGAAGTAGGTTTTCCTCAAGCTTTAATATTGAATTTTTTTCTTGCTTTCTTTCAGAAAGAATGCCCAGTATCAAAGTGGAATCATGTTCCGGGTGTGGTTATCCAATCAGAGACAAATACTTGTTCAAAATAAATGACAAAGTATGGCATGAACATTGCTTGCAGTGCACAATATGTCGTCTGCCATTATCTGGAACGTGTTATTCAAAAAACAGATCTCTGTATTGCAAGACCGACTACGACAAGTGAGCATATCTTTATATTATATATATTTTTGCAATATCCTTTGGTACTTCATTTTATTTTAAGAATAAGGTAATATCCAAATTTCGTAAACATAAAAACGATTTATAATCCACATTAATAGGTACTTTGCGTGGCTCATCGATATCAATATATTGTAATATTTCCACATGACTTTTAAGCCAATCAAAGAGATGTGTTTTCGGTTGATCTACTGATACTGCTTATGCAAGTTCCTTTCGCAGACGAAAGCGTAATGCAATGAAAATATAAAATGGTCGAATAGTCTTTCTTTTATGGGGTCTCTAAATTCAGATAAGATAATAACTTTGATTTTGAAAAAAATTTCACCCAAAAGCATATTCATTTGTGAGCTGTGTTTCTGCAGCAATCATTTTTATAGAAGTACTTAATATACAAGAACCAAAGCTTAAACAAATAATTAATTATCAGGAGATTAAGAAGATAAAAAAATCTGATAACAATCACGAAATATTTGAAATTTAGGAGGTTTGGATCAGATGCCATGGGAAAAAAGCATCTCCTGTTCACCTCTCCCACCCGCCGCGAGTCCACAGTCAAGTTTAAGTGAGGAATAGACTTTTAAAAAAAATTAATGACCTTTCGTTCAAATTCCGAATTTGATGTAAATAAAAATCACATCTCTATCTCAACTTTTTCTTTGTTTGTCAAAAGCAGTGAATATATATATATATATATATATATATATATATATATATATATATATATATATATATATATATATATATATATATATATATATATATATATATATATATATATATATATATATATATTATCCAATAATTTTAATAGTAATTTTCATATTGTTTTTAATCGTGTTCATCGATTCCCTTAAATAGGTGCTCAGTAACTATTTAAACAAATTTACAAATTTAAATTAAAATCTAAATTTATTGCCAAATAAGTCTTAGATGTATTCGTTGTAAAAATGAAAATAATGTTATATATTTGAAATAAATATATGTAGATATATTCCCGATACTGTTCTATAAGTATTCTACAAATAGGATAAAACAAATAATTGAACTTGAATAACATTTGTAATGTAACTCCCCGATATTGTTGAAGATCAATGGATAATAATTACAGTTTCATAGTTAGTGGACAGCTGTTAATTTTTGCTTGCTTAATTGTAAGTTTAGCTTTCAGTACTTAAGTACTTTGATTTCCATTAAAAGTATGATTTACCAAGCTTGACCTTTTCATCGAACTCGAGAGGTTTTCATGTAACATTTGTATAGGGTGTCACTGTGGTATGTTAAAAGGGGACGCTGACTCCTTCCGGATACCTGGCCATCCCGTTTGTCCTTCGCGATTGTTCCTCATTTTTAGACTATTTGTATATCCAGTTTGTCATGCTATAATTGACATGGAGTCTATATTATCCATTGGTACTTCTTAATTTTTACGCTAAATTCTAATTTTATGATCAAATTTGCTGTCTGTCTTAGTATATTTTCGTGTTGTTAAATACAAATATATCTATCACGATATTAACTGGAAACAAATATTTGCCTCATTGAGATAAATTTTGGTACATATAATTTCTGATTTTTTTTTTACAATAATTATACAACTTTCAAACGTTGTAGATAATGCATTAAAAGGGCATTAGCTGGCTGTGTTTTTTACAAAAAATATTTTGAATTCCCATTTTGAACTACTTAGGCTCATATTCAGTGACAAAAAATGAGATATACACAGGTATAAAAATCCTTACATTCCTATTTATTTCGTGAAAATTGCTTTGGAAACCCGGATTTCGCTCCTTTTCACTTACAATTAAAAATATCAGCCTTACTATATGAATACACACTGGACCTGACCAGAAATCACAAAAATATAGAAGAATATAAAAAAACGACTCTCAAGCGGTTGTATGAAGGAAGAAGCGGTCATTTAAACATATACACATAACCAACAAGGCTGTATAATCTCATTGGCCGAGTCAGCATTACTACTGCAGTGAAATGTTTGTACATGAAGTTGCATCAGACAGTTGTCGGCGGTCAAATTTGGAGATGAAAGTATTTGGAGGAAAAGAGGCCCGTTATTGAAGCCTGTACCAATGTTGAGTTTCCTACCTTTGGCACATTGATGTAATCTGGATAATGAAGCGACGTACAAGTTTGACGCGATCCTCGGTAAACCTCATGTCTTTTCAAATTTTGAAAATTAACTGACTCGAGTTAGATAAACATAATAATCAACTATCACTCGTTATGGACTCTATTATGTCTGTGTTTAGCACTTATTTCTTATTGTACATTAAGTACAAGCAGTAAAAGTAGTGGAATAAATGCCCCTTTAACTTTTATATTTATATTAAAGAAAAAAAAGAAAATTACCGTTGGTTTAGAAAACATGTGGAGCAGTTTCTTGTTGTTATATATATATATATATATATATATATATATATATATATATATGTGTGTGTGTGTGTGTGTGTGTGTGTGTGTGTGTGTCTGTTTGTGTGTGTGTGTTTGTGCGTGTACTAAAACATCCATAGACATGTACTTTAAATATCAAATTATTAAAACTTCTTTATCATTAACATTTCGTTATGACGAAAGGACATAGTTCAATAATAACATGGTGATACTTCATAATCTTATGTATATATGTTATGTTATAGGTAGGTACATGTAAGTCGGGTCTGTCATGCTGGCAGGGAACGGTGGCTCTTTCTGGACACCTATTTCTATCCCATTTAATATTCGCAATTGTACTCCGTGCTGAGACCGCTTTCCTATCTAATTTTTCGTATTCTAATGAACTTGAGTTTCGAATCTTCATGGAATCACGTGTACTTCTGTAAAACTAAGGAACACGTACTCAGTCTGCTCTTGGACTCGAGGAATCAAACTCTTATCTTTACTATATAAATCAAACTGTACAAATAAGCT
Organism: Atrina japonica; assembly: GCA_030159075.1. NCBI lineage: Eukaryota > Metazoa > Mollusca > Bivalvia > Pterioida > Pinnidae > Atrina > Atrina japonica. The sequence continues at coordinate 97,326 of BROG01000354.1, forward strand.
CTAGAACAATGAGACTTACAGGTTCAATAACATGACTTATTTTTTATGTTCCCAAAACCATAATCACGATAACATCAAGAGCGTCGTAGTGTGGTTGCGCCGTCTTTATGCACATGCTATGATCTTAAATTGAGCCGATTATTCGGCGAGACAGATAAATAAAAGGATATTATTC
>BROG01000354.1:102500-107500 GCA_030159075.1 Atrina japonica
ACAAAAAAAAACAAAAACAAAAAAACAAATAAAATACAACAACAACACAAAACAAAAAAAACAAAATAAATAACAAAAAAAAAAAAAAAACCAAAAGAAAAAAAAACAAAAAAAAACAAATAAAAAACAAAAAAAAAAAACAAACAAAACAAAAAACAACACAAACTAAAAAACTAAAAAAACCAAAAAGCACAAAAAAATAACAAAAAAACAACACACAACCGAAAAAACGAATAAAACGAACAAACAAAAAAAAAAAAAAAACCAAAAAAAAAAAAAAAATACATAAAACAAAAAAAAAAAAAAAAAAAACGAAAATAACAAAAAAACAAACAAAGGAAAACAAGAAAAAAAAAACAACATAAAACAAAAATACGAAACAATAAAAACACTAGAAACAACAAAAAAAAAAACCACCCGCAAAAAAAGAATCACAACAAAAAAACACATCAACACACAAAAAAAAAAAACAAACAAAAAAATAACACAAACAAAATACCAAACACAAAAGAAAAAAAAACCAAACAAACTGACCAAAAATAAAAAAGAAAACAAAAAATAAAAAAAAAAAAAAAAAAATAAAAAAACAATAAAAAACAAAAATACACAAAAAAAAACACAAAAAAATAAAACAATAAACACATAAAACACAAACACACAAAAAAACACTAAAAAAAAAAAAAAACAAGAAAAAAAATAAAAAAACACAAGAAATAAAGATAACAAAACAAAAATAAAATAACCAAAAAAACCAACCAACCAAACAAATAAACAAAAAAAACACACCAACAACCCAACAAAAACAAACCAAAAACAAACCAAATAAAAAAAAATAAACAACAAAAAAAACACACACCAAAAAGACGAAAAATAAAACAAAAAACAAAAAAAACCAAATACCCCACAAAAAAAACAATAAAGACAAAAACACAAAGCCTAAAAAAAAAAAAAAAACAAACACCAAAGAACAAAACAAAATATCAACAACAAGACAAAAAAACACACCTCTAACACAAAAACCGAAAAAAAAAACAACAAAACAAAATAAAAAAAAAAAACAAAAAAACAAACAAAAACATAAAAAAAAAGACACAAAAAAAAAAAAAAACAACATAACAACCACAAAAAAACAAGCAAAAAAAATAAACAAAAAAAATCAAAAAAAAAAATTAAAAATAAAAAAAACAAAAACAACACAAAAAAAGAAAAAAAAAAAAAAAAAAAAATAAAAAACACCACACAAAAAAACACACAAAAAAAGACCCAAAAAACAACAAAGAAAACATAACAAAAAAACACCAAAACATAACACAAAAAAAAAAAAAAAACAAAAATAAAAAACCAAGAAAAGAAAAAAAAAAAAACCAAAAAAAAATAGTACAAACACAGACAAAAAAAAAAAAACCAAAAAAACAAAACGAAAAAACAAACAAAGAAAACTAAAACAACAAAAAAAAACATAAAAACGCAAAAAAAATTTAAAAAAAAAAACAAGCAATAAAAAAAAACAAACAAACGACAAAAAAATCAAAAAGAAAAAAAAACAAAAACAAAAAACAGAAAACAAAAAAAAAACAGAAAAAAAAAAACTAAAAAAAAACCAAAAAAGAAAAACAAAACAAAAAAGAAAAAACAAAAAAAAAACAAACCAACACCAAACAAAAAACAAACTCAACCAAACCAAACTAAATAAAAAAAAAACGCACAACAAAAAACAATCCCCCAAACAAAAAACAAACAAAAAAAAAACACACAAAACACAAAAAAAAAAAAAAATAACAAAAAAAAAAAAAAAATAACAAGAAAACAAAGAAAAAAAAAAAAAAAAAACAAAAAAAAAGACAAAACAAGAAAAAACAAAAAAAAAAACACACAAAAAACACAAAAAAAAAAAACAAAAAACTCACAAAACACAAAAAGAAAAAACCCAAAAGAAAACAAACGCAAAAAAACTAAAAAAAAACACACACAATAAAAAAACAAACACAAAAACTACCAAAAAACAAATAAACAGAAATCACCAACAAAAAAAAACGCACAAAAACCTAATAAAAACACAAACAAAAACAAAAAAAAAAAAAAAAACAACCAAAATCAAAAAAAAAAGCAACCCGAAAAAAACAAACACAACACCAAAAAAAAACAACATCCGCAAGAACAACAAACACAACACACCAAAAAATACAAAAAATAACGCAAAACAAACAAAAAAAAAAAAACAAAAACACAAAAAACCCCCAACAAAAAAACAAACAAAAACCAAAAAAAACAAAAAAAACAAATAAAAACCAACAAAAAACAACCAAAAAACTAAAACAAACAAACAAAAAACAAAAACAACAACAACAACAAAAAGCAAAAACACAACGAAAAAAAACAAAAAAAAAAAAACAAAATAACAGAAAAAAAAAAAAACAAACAAAAACACAACAAAAACACAAAAACAAAAGCAACAAGCAACCAACAAACAAAAAACAAGACACAATAAACCAACAAAAACAAAAAAGAAACAAAAAAAAAAAAGAAACATTACAAAACATAAAATAAGACTACAAGCAAAACCTAAAAACAAAAATAACACCAAACAAAAAAAAAGCACAATAAAAATACCAAGAAAAAAAAAAAAAAAAAAACAGAAAAAAAAAACAACCACAAACAAAAATAAACAACAACACAATAACATAAAAATAAAAACCAAAAAAAGCAACAAAACAAAAGAAAACAGAAAAAACGGAAAAAACTAAAACCAACAAACAAAAAATTAAAAAAAAAAAACAAAATACAAAAAATAACAACAAAACAAAAAATAAAAAAAAAATAAAAAACCAAAAAACACAAAAAAACAAAAAACAAAAAACCCAAAAACAAAAAAAAACACAAAAAAAGCCAACAAAAACACCCCACAAAAAAAAGACAAAAAACAACAAAAAAAACAAAACAAAAAAACACAACAAAAAAAAAAAAAAAAACAAAAAAAAAAAAAAAATAAAAAACAAAAAAAAAAAAAAAAAATACAAAAAAAAACAATAAGAGCAAAAAAAAAAAATAAAAAAAACACAACCAAAAAAAAAAATAAAAAACAAACCAAAAAAAAAAACCAAAAACAAACAAAACACAAAGAAAAAAAAAAACAAACAAAAAAAAAACAAAATAACCAAACAGGGAAACAAGAACAAAAAAAAACCAAAAAACACAAAAAACACATACAAAAAAAAAAAAAAAAACAAAAAAAAAACACCCCCACAGCAACAACAAAAAAACATCCAACAAAAAACACACAAAAAAACAAACACAAAAAAACAAACAAAAAAACACAACAAACAAAAAAAAAAAACAACCAAACCAAAACAAAACAAAAAAAAACAAACAAAAAAAACAAAAACCAACTAAACAAACACAAAGAAAAAAGAAAAAAAAAACCACATAAATAAAACAAAACAAAAAAAAACCAAACAAAAAAAAAAAAACAACAAACAAAACACAAAACAAAAAAAATCAACAAAAAAAACAAAAAATAAAAAAACAAAAAAAAAGCAAACTACAAAAAACACCACAATAAAACAAAAACAAGAAAATAAAAAACCCAAACAACAACCACTACAAAAAAAACAAGAAAAAAACAAAAAAAAAAACAAAACAAAAAAAAAAAAAACTCAAAAAACAACAAAAAAAAACAAAAAACAAAAAAAAAAAAAAAAACACACAAACAAAAAAGAAACACAAAACAAAAATAGAACACAAAAAAAAAACACACAACACAAAAAAAAAAAAAAAAAAACAGAAAAAAATAAAAACAAAAAAAAACAAATAGAAAAAAATAACAAACGAAAAAAAAAAAACACAACAAAAAACTAAAAAAAAAAAAAAAAAAAAAAAACAACACAAAAAACAAAACAAAACAGAAAAAAACACAAACAACACAAAAAAAAAAAACAAAAAAAAAAAACCAAAAAAAAAAAAAAAACAAAAAACAAAACAAAAAAAACAAGAACAAAAACAAAAAAAAACAAAAAAAACAACAAACCAAAGAAAAACAAAACTAGCAACAAAAAACACAGCGCAAACCAAAAAAACAAAAAAAAACAGACAAACAAACCAAAACACACACAAAACAAAAAAAAACATAAAAAAAAAGACAAAAACACAAACACAAAAACCAAAAAAAAAAAAAAAAAAAAAAACAGAAAAAAAAAAAAAAAAAAAAACCAAGAAAAAAACAAAACAAACAAAAAAAAAAAAAAAAACAAGAAGAAAAAACAACAGAAAAAACAACCTCCAAAAAAAACAACCAAAAAAAACAACAAAAAAAAATACCAAAAAAAAAATAAAAAAACAAAAAACAAACAAAAAGAAACAAAAAAAAAACAAACTAAAAAAACAAACAAAAAAAGCAAAAAAAAAAAAACCAAAAACAACAAAAACACTCACACAAAAAAAAAAAGAAAAAAAAACAAAACAACAAAACAACAAAAAAAAATAAAAAAACAACAACACAACACAAAAAACAAAACAACACACACAAAAAAAACAAACAAAACCCAATACAAAAAAAAAAAAAAAACAAGCAAAAAAAAAAAAAAAAAAAAAAAAAAAAAAAAAAAAAACACAAACAAAAAAAAACAAAAAAAAAACAACACACAAACAACAAAACGAAAAAACAAAACAAACCAAAACACAAACAAACCACAAAAACCAAACAAAAAAAAACGCAACAAACCAAAAAAAAACAACAAAAAAACCAATCACATAAAAAAAAAAAACAACAAAAAAACAAAAAACAAACAAACCAAGCAAAAAATAACAAAAAAACCAAAACAAAAAAAAAAAAACAAAATATAAAAAACAAAACAAAAAAAAAAAAAAACAACACAAAAAAACAAAAAAAAACACCCAAAAAAAAAATAAACAAAAAAACAAAACAAACTAAAAAAAACAAACCCAACACCAGCAAAAAAAAACAAAAGCAAAAAACAAAAAAAAAAAACAACAAATAAATAAAA